>CM076970.1:12274565-12304565 GCA_039105355.1 Benthosema pterotum
CTCAGTTTATAATCTTTTTTTGTTCAGTTTTTAGTGGCAGTTTTTAGTGGCACACTCTTAAGCCATGTCAGGATAGATCTTGCACCATTTTTTGACTTTTTTCTCCAAAACACACCTTTTGCTCCTAATCCTACAGATTTTGTTTTAGTTGTTTTTGATTGTTTAGCTATAGCAGATCCACAAGCTTGTAGTGTGGCACTTTTGAATATATATTGTTTCAGAATGTTTTTTGTTTTTATCATTGCTTCTGGGGAGCAACACATTTTCGGATAGGGGTCCATAGCAGATCATTTTGGTCATCCTTGAAAAAGGGTTGAGGTGATTAGTATTAGCAATTGGAGCAATTAGGATGGTCACTTATTTGTCTGTTCTGTTTTGTCCTCCATCGTTGCTCAGCATCCACTGACAGCTTGTGCAGCCCTTGTGCAAGGCCGGTCTTGCGATGTCTGAAACTTGGCCAGTCGTTCAAGAAGGCAATCTTGAAGACCAGCGGGTGGGGAGGTGATGAGTGGTGAGGTGGGGTCATCATCAGACTCTTCTTCCGCCTCACGGAGCCATCTCAGGAAGCGAGTGGTGGACTTGATGGCTTTACTCCTACCCCGCTGCTCAGCTGGATCCTTGCTGACCTCCCACATGGAGAAAGCTTCCTCTTTGATCACATCTGCATTATAGAGTGCGTCAAAGAAAACCAACAGTAGGTAGGAAGGCTTTTCTATGTCAACCGTCATTGCCTGCAAGGCGTAGAGAGCTTGCAACTGAGTCTTTTCATCTTTCAGGTATTTCCTGAGTAGCTCTGCTTTTTGGTTGATCTTTTCTGTGTCAACCTTGTGTGGATTGTCCGAGATGGCTGAACGACAAATGCAGGTCATCAGTGTTCTGATGAACGTATTGGACGAAGACTGCTCTTCGAAATTTGCCTTGTTCCAGTCAAAGTCCTCGTCCTGGAGACATCTGTCTAAAATTTGATTCAGCGGCTCGTTGCACCTAACCTTCTCCTTACCGCTCTCGGACTCATTAGGCAAGGTGAATAGAACATTCTTGCCTTTCACAAACTTGATAATGTCTTCTTCCTCAGGCAGAAAGTTGTTCCAGCTCAGGCCTGCTTCCCTCCACATGGCTCCGACTATTGTGGGACTCATTCCCGTGCAGAGATCAAGAATGATGTGGACTAACAAGTCTCCAGCCTTAGCCAGAGGAATGAGGGGCTTGGTGATCTCGTTGAAGAGCTGCCCCATGGGGATACCTCCCTCATTGAGTATGGGGAGATGAGCTCTGCCATGTACAGCAGGAAGTGTGGATAATCGCAGGTCCTATCCTCTACCTGCTCCAGGACCGCCAGAAGACCTTTGTAGTACTGGTCTATAGGCATCATGCCAACTTTGATGAGCTGGTGCAGCAGCAAGCCCATGCTCTTTCTGTCTGTCTTCTTTCTGTCCAGCGTGATTTCCACACCTTTCTGCACAAAAGTAAATAGTAAATGGGTACTATTCATCTCTTGCACGCAACGCAGTGCCTCTTCCATGTCGTTGACATGAAGGTACTCTTTGATGGTGACTGTCCATCTCCTCTCGAGCTCCTCCTCATTGGAGGTTTGGGAAAAGGCCGGCTGGGATCTTTGATGTTGCAGTTTCGGATCTTGGGACCCTCTATCTTAAGGCTGGGCATGGGCACCCAGCGATTCCTTCTGAGGTCCAAAAGATTCTCTAAGATTAAACGTATCCTAGAAGAGGACATGCTGGAGGTCTTTCTCTGCTCGATGAATTTCCTTATCACATTAAAGTACTTGTCCATCTGAGGCTTGTTATACTTCTCCAAGTCCTTGCCAATGGTCTCAAGGAGTCTACACAAGCACTCCAGGGACAGGTCATTGTTTTTGAGCAGCTGACCAATAAAGGTATACATATCTATCTCTCTTAAGATCTTGACCTTGCAAAGTTCCCCAATAAATTTCATGTTTCCCAGACAGCATTTCTTGTCTCGGTCTAGTAGCTCCTCTAGGCGCTGCTTATCTTCCTCTGTTAAAGTGGCATCAAGCTCCTTCTGTTTCCTATCAAACATGTCAAAAACACCCTTGTTCTTTTTAAACTCCTGCTGGCAGCGGTCAAGCAGCAGCTTTCTGAACCTCAGAGACTTGCCTGGATTATTTGTGGTGGGAACGTGAAGGTCTTGGAGGCAGTGGCACAGTTTAGCATTGACAGCGGAGAAGAAAGGCTCTGAGATGGCCTTCTCAAAGATGAGGTTCAGGACTTCCCTCAGCTCATACTCTGTGCTGATGGGGAGCGCCTTCACTCTCTTCATGAGAATCAGGAAGTTCTCAGGGGCCAGCTTATTAAGGGCACTGCGGACAGACTTGAAGACATCCTGGGTCTTGGCCTCTTCTGGGTCAACCTCCTCTTCCTCTTCCATCATTACGGCTGACTTCCAAGCATTCTCGGTCTTGTTGAGCTCTACTTCTTTATTAAAAATATGTGTTAGATCAATTATCATAGGCTCATCTTTTTTCCTCATCTTCTGTTGGTCCTGGGGACGTGGATTGTTGTTCGGACGTTGCCCGTGGCGAGAATTTCGCGGGTGGGAGGCAGAGGTTATTTTGCCGAGGTCCTGGGTTGCTGACATTGGATTCTTCATTATTTCTGGCATGTCTGGCTGCAAGTCTACCAAGGCTGCAGGCCTTTTCATGCTGGGTGGGAGGAACTGCAGGGTCAAAAGTGAATCAAAAGTGAATCTTTTGACTTCCTCCTTTGGCATGGCCGGTTGCAATTGTTCATCTTTGGACTGGAACTCACTGACGGTGTCGGCAGGCTGAGAGTCATTTGGCTGGATGTTCTCAACAAGGTCCTCTTTGGCTTTACAGGGCAGGCCAGCTTCCTCTGGAGCAGGTACGATTGTGAGGGCCTTTGGAACAGGGGATGGTACACATTCCTCTGGCTTCTCAATGACTTCTCTAATGGGGTCCTTGAGATCTCCCACAGCTTTGCTCATGGTCTTTGCCTTGTTTCTCCGGTCCCGCCTTCTCTGTGAATTACTTCTCGGTGAAACAGACGGAGAGCTGACATCCTTAGCCTCGGTCTCATCTTCCTTGCTATCAAGGGTCTCTCCATTAGACGGAGAGTCGACATCCTTAGCCTCGGTCTCATCTTCCTTGCTATCAAGGGTCTTTCCGTTAAGGTTTTTGCTAGCATCGGTCTTATCAGCATTGGTCTTGTCAGCCGTGGTTTTGCCAGCACGGCGTTTCTTGCCAGAACCCCGCTTCCCTCCCCTCAGACGCAGCACAAGGTGAAGTGTGGACTCCTTCTGGATGTTGTAGTGAGAAAGGATGCGTCCATCTTCCAGTTGCTTGCCAGCAAAGATCAGCCTCTGCTGGTCAGGGGGATGCCTTCCTTGTCTTGGATCTTTGCCTTGACATTCTCAATGTTGTCGCTTGGCTCAACCTCTAGGGCGATGGTCTTGCCGGTGAGCGTCTTGACGAAAATCTGCATGTTTGCTGAATCAGAGTTTAGATGTTAGTTATATTAGTAAGTATGGCTTATTATATAAAGTTTATTTAGTTTCTTGACAATACTCTGCAAACACGCATGAACTGAATTATGAGAAGTTACATTGCATAATATAATGGCTGTGGTGTCACATGTATGTCATGTTTGACCTTGCACTCTGATAGGCTCTCAGATCAGTTATGGTGCAATAGCTTCACCACGGTAGAGTGCATACTTGGGTGTGACGTAACAGCCGTAACAGGCATGTGGAAAGTAGTATTAATTTCTCTGTGTAACAGTAAAGTGGTGACCACCACTTTTACGTCACCTGCGGGTGACGCAACAGGTGTGTGAACAGACAAACATAGCATCCTCCCTACGGTGGTCACCACTTTTCTATTACGTCACCCGCAGGGTGATGTAACAGGCGTGTGAATGGATGGACGCGTGCACAGACGGACGGAGTCTGAAAATACAGTTATTTATTCAATGTCAATGTTTCGCCTGCCCCCCTAATTGGGAAACATTACATACGGTTCTGAAAATATAGCCATCTTGGAGAAAAGTAATGCACTGCATAATAGTCTATATTTCACTGGAACACACAGCAAATGAATAGTAGGCCATGGCCTACTTGTGTGTGAGCAGAGCGAGCTAATGATAATGACATAAAGGTCTCTTACTCACGTCACCATTACCTCATCACCTAAACCGACCAATCGGAGTACCTCGAGGGACCGCCGACTGCGGACCAAACACTCACTGTTTGCTTAACTTGTGCCTGCTGGGATTAAAAAGATGAAGTAACAGATTACCCTTCAGCTACTTTTGGATATCTTTTAAGGAAAATTTAATTAGATAAAATAAGCCTATATGAGCCTATGTGAAAAATAACCAGACAAGAATGTTGAGCTTATATAAACTAGATCAGCACTTGTTAGAGAGCAAACTTGCACGTTGCACACAAGTAGGCCATGGTCTACTTGTGGGTCAGTGGAGCGGGCTAATACTCATGACTTCAGCTATAAAGGTCTATTACTTACTGTATGTCACCATTACATTAGCACCTAAACGTAGCACCTAAACGTGTTGCGCGAAAACGGAAAGCCTGGACTAATTTGTTACCTGTGGTGGCCTAGAAGTGGAGTCAACTTTTCGGGGTGGGCTTCACTCCAAATGATGTGACGTAGCACAGCAGTGGAGGGGCGGGGAGTACGTTGGTGAGATCCAATCAGATCAGCTCATCTGCCGTCTACAAAGTGACGGCACGCACCCCCCCCCCCCCCCCCCCCCCCCCCCAAGCCCAAATAATTTAGTAAGGCCAATAGCCTGGCCTTACTAAACCGGCCAATCGGAGTGCCTCGAGGGACTGCCAACTGACCACACACCAATCACTTAACTTGTAAGTAATGATGAATGTGATTTTTAGTTTTAGTTAGTTTTGTGAACCCAATACACAAAACAAGTTGTTTTTTGTATTTACTTTTAACTTTTACTAGTTTCAGCGCGCGCGCGCGCGCGCGCACACACACACACACACACACACACACACACACACACACACACACACACACACACACACACACACACACACACACACACACACACAGGATTTGTTTGGATTAGGGTATGGGCTGTCAAGCCCAGAAATATTTTTTGACATTCCTAATGTCCGAGTGTGACCTGGAGGTGATATGACCATTTAATTGGCTGGCAAAATAAGTAGGAGACAACTGTTTTCAGTAGGCATATGTAAAAAAAAAAAAAACAATAATAATAAATAAATTAATTAAAAAAAAAAAGTCACCAGCTAAGGACGCGATGAAGTAATTTGGCCTCTAACCCCAACACGTACCTCCTGGCAACCTCATTGGATCATCGGTAACAGTGAGATGGAAGACGCCGTACTATGCATTTGCCCAGAACTACATCTTCTCAGTTTATAATCTTTTTGTTCAGTTTTTAGTGCAGTTTTTAGTGCACACTCTTAAAGGAGGGGAAGTGATTTGAAATTCATGGTGTAGTACCAGCCTGGTGCACTAGGGGGCCTCAAAGTAGCTACACTATGTGAACCTGCTGCTCTCTCCTGATGTGGAGAATTGTGGTGACCTGGGGAACTTTTATTAGCTCCTCTGCTAACGGGGGGAGGGGAAACTCCATATTTGTTTCCACACCTATAATAGAGTATTTAACAGAAAAAAAATATTTTTGGGGTGATATCTGACAAAAGTGAAATCACTTCCCCTACCTAAGCCATGTCAGGATAGATCTTGCACCATATTTTTTGACTTTTTCTCCAAAACACACCTTTTGCTCCTAATCCTACATATTTGTTTTTAGTTGTTTTTGATTGTTTAGCTATAGCAGATCCACAAGCTTGTAGTGTGGCACTTTGAATATATATTGTTTCAGAATGTTTTTTGTTTTTATCATTGCTTCTGGGGAGCAACACATTTTCGGATAGGGGTCCATAGCAGATCATTTTGGTCATCCTTGAAAAAGGGTTGAGGTGATTAGTATTAGCAATTGGAGCAATTAGGATGGTCACTTATTTGTCTGTTCTGTTTTGTCCTCCATCGTTGCTCAGCATCCACTGACAGCTTGTGCAGCCCTTGTGCAAGGCCGGTCTTGCGATGTCTGAAACTTGGCCAGTCGTTCAAGAAGGCAATCTTGAAGACCAGCGGGTGAGGTGATGAGTCGTGAGGTGGGGTCATCATCAGACTCTTCTTCCGCCTCACGGAGCCA
Organism: Benthosema pterotum; assembly: GCA_039105355.1. Lineage (NCBI taxonomy): Eukaryota > Metazoa > Chordata > Actinopteri > Myctophiformes > Myctophidae > Benthosema > Benthosema pterotum. The sequence goes on from CM076970.1 coordinate 12,280,787, forward strand.
TCTCAGGAAGCGCGTGGTGGACTTGATGGCTTTACTCCTACCCTGCTGCTCAGCTGGATCCTTGCTGAGCTCCCACATGGAGAAAGCTTCCTCTTTGATCACATCTGCATTATAGAGTGCGTCAAAGAAAACCAACAGTAGGTAGGAAGGCTTTTCTATGTCAACCGTCATTGCCTGCAAGGCGTAGAGAGCTTGCAACTGAGTCTTTTCATCTTTCAGGTATTTCCTGAGTAGCTCTGCTCTTTGGTTGATCTTTTCTGTGTCAACTTTGTGTGGATTGTCCGAGATGGCTGAACGACAAATGCAGGTCATCAGTGTTCTGATGAACGTATTGGACGAAGACTGCTCTTCAAAATTTGCCTTGTTCCAGTCAAAGTCCTCGTCCTGGAGACATCTGTCTAAAATTTGATTCAGCGGCTCGTTGCACCTAACCTTCTCCTTACCGCTCTCGTCCTCATCATTAGGCAAGGTGAATAGAACATTCTTGCCTTTCACAAACTTGATAATGTCTTCTTCCTCAGGCAGAAAGTTGTTCCAGCTCAGGCCTGCTTCCCTCCACATGGCTCCGACTATTGTGGGACTCATTCCCGTGCAGAGATCAAGAATGATGTGGACTAACAAGTCTCCAGCCTTAGCCAGAGGAATGAGGGGCTTGGTGATCTCGTTGAAGAGCTGCCCCATGGGATACCTCCCTCATTGAGTATGGGGGAGATTAGCTCTGCCATGTACAGCAGGAAGTGTGGATAATCGCAGGTCCTATCCTCTACCTGCTCCAGGACCGCCAGAAGACCTTTGTAGTACTGGTCTATAGGCATCATGCCAACTTTGATGAGCTGGTGCAGCAGCAAGCCCCATGCTCTTTCTGTCTTTCTCCTTTCTGTCCAGCGTGATTTCCACACCTTTCTGCACAAAAGTAAATAGGAAATGGGTACTATTCATCTCTTGCACGCAACGCAGTGCCTCTTCCATGTCCTTGACATGAAGGTACTCTTTGATGGTGACTGTCCATCTCCTCTCGAGCTCCTCCTCATTGGAGGCAGTTTGGGAAAAGGCCGGCTGGGGATCTTTGATGTTGCAGTTTCGGATCTTGGGACCCTCTATCTTAAGGCTGGGCATGGGCACCCAGCGATTCCTTCTGAGGTCCAAAAGATTCTCTAAGATTAAACGTATCCTAGAAGAGGACATGCTGGAGGTCTTTCTCTGCTCGATGTATTTCCTTATCACATTAAAGTACTTGTCCATCTGAGGCTTGTTATACTTCTCCAAGTCCTTGCCAATGGTCTCAAGGAGTCTACACAAGCACTCCAGGGACAGGTCATTGTTTTTGAGCAGCTGACCAATAAAGGTATACATATCTATCTCTCTTAGGAGCTTGACCTTGCAAAGTTCCCCAATAAATTTCATGTTTCCCAGACAGCATTTCTTGTCTCGGTCTAGTAGCTCCTCTAGGCGCTGCTTATCTTCCTCTGTTAAAGTGGCATCAAGCTCCTTCTGTTTCCTATCAAACATGTCAAAAACACCCTTGTTCTTTTTAAACTCCTGCTGGCAGCGGTCAAGCAGCAGCTTTCTGAACCTCAGAGACTTGCCTGGATTATTTGTGGTGGGAACGTGAAGGTCTTGGAGGCAGTGGCACAGTTTAGCATTGACAGCGGAGAAGAAAGGCTCTGAGATGGCCTTCTCAAAGATGAGGTTCAGGACTTCCCTCAGCTCATACTCTGTGCTGATGGGGAGCGCCTTCACTCTCTTCATGAGAATCAGGAAGTTCTCAGGGGCCAGCTTATTAAGGGCACTGCGGACAGACTTGAAGACATCTTGGGTCTTGGCCTCTTCTGGGTCAACCTCCTCTTCCTCTTCCATCATTACGGCTGACTTCCATGCATTCTCGTCTTGTTGAGCTCTACTTCTTTATTAAAAATATGTGTTAGATCAATTATCACAGGCCTCATCCTTTTCCTCATCTTCTGTTGGTCCTGGGAACGTGGATTATTGTTCGGGACGTTGCCCATGGCGAGAATTTCGCGGGTGGGAGGCAGAGGTTACTTTGCCGAGGTCCTGGGTTGCTGACATTGGATCCTTCATTATTTCTGGCATGTCTGGTTGCAAGACTACCAAGGCTGCAGGCCTTTTCATGCTGGGTGGGAGGAACTGCAGGGTCAAAAGTGAATCAAAAGTGAATCTTTTGACTTCCTCCTTTGGCATGGCCGTTGCGATTGTTCATCTTTGGACTGGAACTCACTGACGGTGTCGGCAGGCTGAGAGTCATTTGGCTGGATGTTCTTAACAAGATCCTCTTTGGCTTTACAGGGCAGGCCAGCTTCCTCTGGAGCAGGTACGATTGTGAGGGCCTTTGGAAGGGGATGGTACACATTCCTCTGGCTTCTCAATGACTTCTCTAATGGGGTCCTTGAGATCTCCCACAGCTTTGCTCATGGTCTTTGCCTTGTTTCTCCGGTCTCGCCTTCTCTGTGAATTACTTCTCGGTGAAACAGACGGAGAGCTGACATCCTTAGCCTCGGTCTCATCTTCCTTGCTATCAAGGGTCTCTCTCATTAGACGGAGAGTCGACATCCTTAGCCTCGGTCTCATCTTCCTTGCTATCAAGGGTCTTTCCGTTAAGGTTTTTGCTAGCATCGGTCTTATCAGCATTGGTCTTGTCAGCCGTGGTTTTGCCAGCACGGCGTTTCTTGCCAGAACCCCGCTTCCCTCCCCTCAGACGCAGCACAAGGTGAAGTGTGGACTCCTTCTGGATGTTGTAGTGAGAAAGGATGCGTCCATCTTCCAGTTGCTTGCCAGCAAAGATCAGCCTCTGCTGGTCAGGGGGGATGCCTTCCTTGTCTTGGATCTTTGCCTTGACATTCTCAATGTTGTCGCTTGGCTCAACCTCTAGGGTGATGGTCTTGCCGGTGAGCGTCTTGACGAAAATCTGCATGTTTGCTGAATCAGAGTTTAGATGTTAGTTATATTAGTAAGTATGGCTTATTATATAAAGTTTTATTTAGTTTCTTGACAATACTCTGCAAACACGCATGAACTCAATTATGAGAAGTTACATTGCATAATATAATGGCTGTGGTGTCACATGTATGTCATGTTTGACCTTGCACTCTGATAGGCTCTCAGATCAGTTATGGTGCAATAGCTTCACCACGGTAGAGTGCATACTTGGGTGTGACGTAACAGCCGTAACAGGCATGTGGAAAGTATTATTAATTTCTCTGTGTAACAGTAAAGTGGTGACCACCACTTTTTACGTCACCTGCGGGTGACGCAACAGGTGTGTGAACAGACAAACATAGCATCCTCCCTACGGTGGTCACCACTTTTCTATTACGTCTCCCGCAGGGTGATGTAACAGGCGTGAACGGATGGATGCGTGCACAGACGGACGGAGTCTGAAAATACAGTTATTTATTTAATGTCAATGTTTCGCCTGCCCCCCTAATTGGGAAACATTACATACGGTTCTGAAAATATAGCCATCTTGGAAAAAAGTAATGCACTGCATCTATATTTCACTGGAACACACAGCAAATGAATAGTAGGCCATGGCCTACTTGTGTGTGAGCAGAGCGAGCTAATGATAATGACATAAAGGTCTCTTACTCACGTCACCATTACCTCATCACCTAAACCGACCAATCGGAGTACCTCGAGGGACCGCCGACTGCGGACCAAACACTCACTGTTTGCTTAACTTGTGCCTGCTGGGATTAAAAAGATGAAGTAACAGATTACCCTTCAGCTACTTTTGGATATCTTTTAAGGAAAATTTAATTAGATAAAATAAGCCTATATGAGCCTATGTGAAAAATAACCAGACAAGAATGTTGAGCTTATATAAACTAGATCAGCACTTGTTAGAGAGCAAACTTGCACGTTGCACACAAGTAGGCCATGGTCTACTTGTGGTCGTGGAGCGGGCTAATACTCATGACTTCAGCTATAAAGGTCTATTTACTGTATGTCACCATTACATTAGCACCTAAACGTGTTGCGCGAAAACGGAAAGCCTGGACTAATTTGTTACCTGTGGTGGCCTAGAAGTGGGAGTCAACTTTTCGGGTGGGCTTCACTCCAAAATGATGTGACGTAGCACAGCAGTGGAGGGCGGGGGAGTACGTTGGTGAGATCCAATCAGATCAGCTCATCTGCCGTCTACAAAGTGACGCACGCACCCCCCCCCCCCCCCCCCCCCCCCCCCCCAGGCCAAAATAATTTGGTAAGGCCAGTAGCCTGGCCTTACTAAACCGGCCAATCGGAGTGCCTCGAGGGACTGCCGACTGACCACACACCAATCACTTAACTTGTAAGTAATGATGAATGTGATTTTAGTTTTAGTTATTTTGTGAACCCAATACACAAAACAAGTTGTTTTTTGTATTTACTTTTAACTTTTACTAGTTTCAGCGCGCGCGCGCACACACACACACACACACACACACACACACACACACACACACACACACACACACTCACACACACACACACACACACACACACACACACACACACACACACACACAGGATTTGTTTGGATTAGGGTATGGGCTGCAAGCCAGAAATATTTTTTGACATTCCTAATGTCCGAGTGTGACCTGGAGGTGATATGACCATTTAATTGGCTGGCAAAATAAGTAGGAGACAACTGTTTTCAGTAGCATATGTAAAAAAAAAAAAAGAACAATAAAATAATAAATTAATTAAAAAAAAAAGTCACCAGCTAAGGACGCGATGAAGTAATTTGGCCTCTAACCCCAACACCTCCTGGCAACTCATTGGATCATCGGTAACAGTGAGATGGAAGACGCCGTACTATGCATTTGCCCAGAACTACATCCTTCTCAGTTTATAATCTTTTTTTGTTCAGTTTTTAGTGGCAGTTTTTAGTGGCACACTCTTAAGCCATGTCAGGATAGATCTTGCACATTTTTTGACTTTTTTCTCCAAACACACCTTTTGCTCCTAATCCTACATATTTTGTTTTAGTTGTTTTTGATTGTTTAGCTATAGCAGATCCACAAGCTTGTAGTGTGGCACTTTTGAATATATATTGTTTCAGAATGTTTTTTGTTTTTATCATTGCTTCTGGGGAGCAACACATTTTCGGATAGGGGTCCATAGCAGATCATTTTGGTCATCCTTGAAAAAGGGTTGAGGTGATTAGTATTAGCAATTGGAGCAATTAGGATGGTCACTTATTTGTCTGTTCTGTTGTCCTCCATCGTTGCTCAGCATCCACTGACAGCTTGTGCAGCCCTTGTGCAAGGCCGGTCTTGCGATGTCTGAAACTTGGCCAGTCGTTCAAGAAGGCAATCTTGAAGACCACGGGTGGGGAGGTGATGAGTGGTGAGGTGGGGTCATCATCAGACTCTTCTTCCGCCTCACGGAGCCATCTCAGGAAGCGCGTGGTGGACTTGATGGCTTCACTCCTACCCCGCTGCTCAGCTGGATCCTTGCTGACCTCCCACATGGTGAAAGCTTCCTCTTTGATCACATCTGCATTATAGAGTGCGTCAAAGAAAACCAACAGTAGGTAGGAAGGCTTTTCTATGTCAACCGTCATTGCCTGCAAGGCGTAGAGAGCTTGCAACTGAGTCTTTTCATCTTTCAGGTATTTCCTGAGTAGCTCTGCTCTTTGGTTGATCTTTTCTGTGTCAACTTTGTGTGGATTGTCCGAGATGGCTGAACGACAAATGCAGGTCATCAGTGTTCTGATGAACGTATTGGACGAAGACTGCTCTTCAAAATTTGCCTTGTTCCAGTCAAAGTCCTCGTCCTGGAGACATCTGTCTAAAATTTGATTCAGCGGCTCGTTGCACCTAACCTTCTCCTTACCGCTCTCGGACTCATTAGGCAAGGTGAATAGAACATTCTTGCCTTTCACAAACTTGATAATGTCTTCTTCCTCAGGCAGAAAGTTGTTCCAGCTCAGGCCTGCTTCCCTCCACATGGCTCCGACTATTGTGGGACTCATTCCCGTGCAGAGATCAAGAATGATGTGGACTAACAAGTCTCCAGCCTTAGCCAGAGGAATGAGGGGCTTGGTGATCTCGTTGAAGAGCTGCCCCATGGGGATACCTCCCTCATTGAGTATGGGGGAGATGAGCTCTGCCATGTACAGCAGGAAGTGTGGATAATCGCAGGTCCTAATCCTCTACCTGCTCCAGGACCGCCAGAAGACCTTTGTAGTACTGGTCTATAGGCATCATGCCAACTTTGATGAGCTGGTGCAGCAGCAAGCCCATGCTCTTTCTGCTTTCTTCCTCCTTTCTGTCCAGCGTGATTTCCACACCTTTCTGCACAAAAGTAAATAGGAAATGGGTACTATTCATCTCTTGCACGCAACGCAATGCCTCTTCCATGTCCTTGACATGAGGTACTCTTTGATGGTGACTGCCCATCTCCTCTCGAGCTCCTCCTCATTGGAGGCAGTTTGGAAAAGGCCGGCTGGGGATCTTTGATGTTGCAGTTTCGGATCTTGGGACCCTCTATCTTAAGGCTGGGCATGGGCACCCAGCGATTCCTTCTGAGGTCCAAAAGATTCTCTAAGATTAAACGTATCCTAGAAGAGGACATGCTGGAGGTCTTTCTCTGCTCGATGTATTTCCTTATCACATTAAAGTACTTGTCCATCTGAGGCTTGTTATACTTCTCCAAGTCCTTGCCAATGGTCTCAAGGAGTCTACACAAGCACTCCAGGGACAGGTCATTGTTTTTGAGCAGCTGACCAATAAAGGTATACATATCTATCTCTCTTAAGATCTTGACCTTGCAAAGTTCCCCAATAAATTTCATGTTTCCCAGACAGCATTTCTTGTCTCGGTCTAGTAGCTCCTCTAGGCGCTGCTTATCTTCCTCTGTTAAAGTGGCATCAAGCTCCTTCTGTTTCCTATCAAACATGTCAAAAACACCCCTTGTTCTTTTTAAACTCCTGCTGGCAGCGGTCAAGCAGCAGCTTTCTGAACCTCAGAGACTGCCTGGATTATTGGTGGGAACGTGAAGGTCTTGGAGGCAGTGGCACAGTTTAGCATTGACAGCGGAGAAGAAAGGCTCTGAGATGGCCTTCTCAAAGATGAGGTTCAGGACTTCCCTCACTCATACTCTGTGGTGATGGGGAGCGCCTTCACTCTCTTCATGAGAATCAGGAAGTTCTCAGGGGCCAGCTTATTAAGGGCACTGCGGACAGACTTGAAGACATCTTGGGTCTTTGCCTCTTCTGGTCAACCTCCTCTTCCTCTTCCATCATTACGGCTGATTCCATTCTTCCATGTCTCGGTCTTGTTGAGCTCTACTTCTTTAATAAAAATATGTTAGATCAATTATCACAGGCTCATCTTTTTTCTCATCTTCTGTTGGTCCTGGGGACGTGGATTATGTTCGGACGTTGCCCGTGGCGAGAATTTCGCGGGTGGGAGGCAGAGGTTATTTTGCCGAGGTCCTGGGTTGCTGACACTGGATTCTTCATTATTTCTGGCATGTCTGGTTGCAAGACTACCAAGGCTGCAGGCCTTTTCATGCTGGGTGGGAGGAACTGCAGGGTCAAAAGTGAATCAAAAGTGAATCTTTTGACTTCCTCCTTTGGCATGGCCGGTTGCAATTGTTCATCTTTGGACTGGAACTCACTGACGGTGTCGGCAGGCTGTGAGTCGTTTGGCTGGATGTTCTCAACAAGGTCCTCTTTGGCTTCGCAGGGCAGGCCAGCTTCCTCCGGGGCAGGTACGATTGTGAGGGCCTTTGGAACAGGGGATGGTACACATTCCTCTGGCTTCTCAATGGCTTCTCTAATGGGGTCCTTGAGATCTCCCACAGCTTTTTCATTGTCTTTGCCTTGTTTCTTCTTCTTCTCCGGTCCCGCCTTATCTGTGAACTAGTTCTCGGTAAAACAGACGGAGAGCTGACATCCTTAGCCTCGGTCTCATCTTCCTTGCTATCAAGGGTCTCTCCATTAGACGGAGAGCTGACATCCTTAGCCTCGGTCTCATCTTCCTTGCTATCAAGGGTCTTTCCCGTTAAGGTTTTTGCTAGCATCGGTCTTATCAGCATTGGTCTTGTCAGCCGTGGTTTTGCCAGCTTGGCGTTTCTTGCCAGAACCCCCGCTTCCCTCCCCTCAGACGCAGCACAAGGTGAAGTGTGGACTCCTTCTGGATGTGTAGTGAGAAAGGATGCGTCCATCTTCCAGTTGCTTGCCAGCAAAGATCAGCCTCTGCTGGTCAGGGGGATGCTTCCTTGTCTTGGATCTTTGCCTTGACATTCTCAATGTTGTCGCTTGGCTCAACCTCTAGGGTGATGGTCTTGCCGGTGAGCGTCTTGACGAGAATCTGCATGTTTGCTGAATCAGAGATGTAGATATTAGTTATATTAGTAAATATGTTAATCCTAGTTTCTTGGCACTCCGTTCTCTGCAACACTTGTGAACAACACTATGTGAAATCTACATTAAAATTATAATGACCGTGATGTCACATTTATGTCATATGTTTGACCTTGCACTGTGATAGCTCTCTTAGAGTGGTTATGGTGCAATACCTTCACCATAGCAAATGCTCAGTAACGTAACAAAACTAGATCAGCACTCCGTAGAGTGCAAACTTGTGCCTTGAATTGGTCAGCGGAGTGGGCTGATACTCATGACTTTAGTTATAAAGGTCTCTTATTTACCTCACAATTACATCACCATTACGTATCCCCCCCAACCAGCCATCGGATGCCCCGAGGGATCACACCACCAACCACGATCGCTTAACTTGCATCCACTGCGTTCACGAAAGTAACTAAAAGAAGTGGGGTTGCCTGATGATATTGTAACTACAATGTGGTGTGTTGAAAAAGAAAGTTTTCCATCATCATACATACCTTCTGTATTTGGCCAATTGAAATATTTTCATATTCTTCCATAGTTAAATATACGTGTGGTGTGATTATGTGGTAAAAGAATTTTTTAGTTAAAGAAAGAAATATATGGCGTGGTTGGTCATATAACAATGATACCTGATGATCATGTTTTAGGGTAGAAAAAAATCATGCACTCTCATCTTTAATACTCCTAATTTCCTTTTGCTGCGTCCACCAGTATGGTGGAGAGTATGTTTTACCCCCTGTCCGTCCGTCCGTGTGTCCGTCCGTCCGTCCGCGCACGGTCCAGGTCGCACCCAATTTGCCGGTTTAGGTGATATCATATTAGCTCGCTCTGCTCACGTACGAGTAGGCCATGACCGACTTGTTCACTCCGCTCACGTACTGTACGCTCGCCCCGATGTCATCAGAGACACAACCTGATCTGGCCTGGTGGAGACCATGAAGGGGCACTCATCTAGTTCCTACTCAGTCTGTGTCTCATTGAGAACCTATTATGATGATACGTTGAAACGTGGTGATGTAAGTGTTCCTTTAAGAGGGACAAAAACGAAAGGTTAGAATGTGCAGAGGTTTCTGCCACCAACATGTGCTGAATGTTGTCTCTGCTATACCCAGAGCCTACTTGTGCACAGCACTCAGATCAGCCGCAAACTTGCGCGTTGTGCACAAGCGGGCCATGGTCTGCTTGCGCAAGAGCAGAGCCAGCTAATACTCATGACAATAGCGATAAAGGTCTCTTACTTGCGTCACCATTGCGTCACCACTTAAACCGGCCAATCTGAGTTTTACATAGAAGTTACATTGGGTCCACCTAAGTTTGAGCAGGGCTGGATGTAATATTTCCCAATTGGGGGGGGGGGGGCAGGAAAAAATGGTATGGGTTGGCTTCATCGCCCATGGTTAGATCCGCCCCTGAGTATGAGTAGACGATAAAAACGACGAGCGAAGTGCTGCAGAGAGCGAAATAGCCCTTTAATTCAACTCTAGAAGCGGGTCCCCCGTGTTAAATGCACGCTCAGGACTATACAGCCTACAGTTACCGTGCCTCCGTAATGGGTAGGTGATCAATGGTACAGAGATGTGCTGCCGCACGCAGGTTTTGTTTTGTTTCTTTTCCCGGCGACTGATTCCAACAAGCGCTGGTGGGCGGATGTCCTCCTCTGCACCCTTAGGGCTGAGAGGAAACGCAAGGGCTATAATTCTGGAGCTAAATTAGTGCTGCGACGTTGCTGAGAGGTGTGTGTGTGTGTGTGGGGGGGGGGTGCACTCAGTAACGAAGCATTTAACCATTTAAGACCTGAGGCCCAACATCCTACGGCTGTCTTCCGATTCCCGGAAACAGTTGTTCAATCAGGACGTAAACGTTGTTGCAGTGTTTAGGTAGTGTAGGTGGATTGGTCATCTGGTTAGGATGCCCCTCGGGCGTCCTCAATGCACGTCCCACAGAGGAGGAGGCCTATGGGGGTCAGACAAACGTCAGAGGGAGGAACTTCCATCGACGCACTGGTCTCGAGATCCACCCAGGAAGAAGTCAGTGATGTTGCTCTGGTGCTCTAGTGGAGCTGGTGCCCCCCGCGACCCGACTACGGATCATCAGTTAAAGATGGACACCCCCCCCTTAATGTAATACGTATTTGGCCACTGACCCCCATCTCCAAATACGTTGCTGCAAAAAAGTTCAAAGAAGTGAAGATTTGTGCAAATTTTACGATTCAAAGGTAATAGAAGGAACTTTTTAACCAACAATCAATAGGCCGTATAGCTATATTTTTTGCCTTTTCCCCCTCTACGTTGCTTATACTTTGATTCTGCAGCTGTTTCCCTGCAGGCAGACACTTGCTTCGTCCTGCAGAACTCTGTTGTTGTCAACAAAGCGTGAAAACAAAACATTCGTCGGGCTCCGGAAAGGTGGTGCTAATTTGTGAGGGGGAGGAGGGGAGTTGTGTGGGGTGAGGCAGTGTTTTGCCCAATCACAGCACAGCGGTCTCCGCATATTCATACCGAGCCAAAAGAGCGGAGGTGAGACGGTGTTACGTTCTGTTCTTAAACAAATCTGTTTACAAACGCAGTGGACTAAAGTTGCCTCTCTTAGCTTTAAAGATGTTGCATACATTATATTTTTTTTTTGCTAAAATCCAAACGCATCACACCGTCCCGGTTCCAAGGGCTTAAAACAAGATGGTGAGCCTGGTATCCAAGTGCAGGCAGGGTATCCATAGAGACCGTTGCTATGGCGGAGAGCGAGCGAGAGAGAGAGAGAGATCTCTCGCCTCATTAGGAACACACATGTATAAATAGCGTCGGCGGAAGTTAACACAGCTTCTGGTCGCGATTGGCCGCCCTCCTGTTGCTCGCTCGGGAGAAGAGGGAGAGCGAGGTCTGTGCCAGGTCAATGATAACACAGTGGTGGGAAAGGCACTCGCATTTTTTCATTTTACTTTGGCGAAATGAAAAAAGTCAAATAAAATGTCGTTCGACCTGTTTCGTGTCAAGGGCGCCCTGATCTGTATCTGTCCGTGGCCCCCAGAAGCAAAGATTTTATTTAATAATGTTTGAAAGAACATATATTCTACCCTGGGATCGGTAACAGGGAGGTTTGGCCCGCACAATACGCTGTTACGCTGCCACAAACTCCATTAACCTCATGAAATCAGTCCAATGGCGGCTCTTAGAAAGAAAAAAAAAAACTATAGCTAATGTTTTCAAATAATTGTAGTGGTAGTAAAAGTACAATTTCCCCCTGAGGCAAGCGTTAATAATTGGAAATAGCGGCCTCATACCATTTTCGGTTAGAAGACTTTTATTAGGCAAGTATAAGCATCAGCAATAGCATCGGAATTGTAGAAGTCGCAACAGGCACAAAGCATAGTGAAATGGTGTTGGTTTAGTGGTGCCACAACTGTAGTTAGTTAGTAAAATAGAAGCACTTTAATTGGAAATATCTGAAATTTGGGTTGTTTTGCATCATGTCGGTCATGTTTGGTGGGGCAGTCGGGGCATTTAGTGGGGCATTGCCCCCCACATGACTAGATCCGGCCCTGGTTATTGTTCTTTATACACCGCTGGTGCACACTATAAGTAAATTAAGTGTATTTATTTTAATGGAGGTACATGGGTATCATTTTGGCTGGTTACACTAAATTGTCATCCATCATGTGTGTGTGTGTGTGCGCAGACACACACACACAACACACACAACACACACACACACACACACACACACACACACACACACACACACACACACACACACACACACACACACACACACACACACACACACACACACACACCCCACACACACACACACAGAAGACAGGCTTTCAACCAAGTCAGTTCTAGTACTGCAGTATTCGATAGTTATGTGCCGATATATCGGCCCCAATTCAAACACACACACACACACACACACACACACACACACCACACACACACACCACACACACACAACACACACACACATCCTCGGTGCCATTATAGACCCAACGGAGTGTGTCAAGTCAAACCGACACTCGCGGGTTGTGCAGTGTGTTTTGACTCATCCTCACCACTGACCAGGCAGCTCCACAGACGCCCCAGCCCGCTCGGAGTGGGCCGTGCACGCGCGCGTGCATGTGATGCGTCTTGCATTTTAACCCAATGTGTCCTGACCAGTGTTGGGACAGGTGCACTACATAACTTAATATATTACACATAATATATTACCAAAACGCAGTAACTTGTAATATAATTATATTACTTAACAAAAAACAAAAAAAAAAATCTAGTATATTATACTTTTCTTTCTGAATTACTGCATTACTTTCAATATTACTTTCTGTCCATCTGTCTCGTTTGCAAGTGTTCTCGTGAAATTATCTTGACAACTGCAGAACTGAAATAATTACTTATTTTCTATCATTTGTCATCAAATTATTTATTCAGGAGTGACGTTTTTTCAAGTTGATTTCATATGGATTTGGCCAGATAGCCAAGTGCGCTTGCTTTATTGTAGGTATGCCACTGGCCTACGCACTATTTGATTAATAGTGACACTAAATATTTAATTATAAATTTTGTAAAAAGTATATATAATAGTAATACTAATATATTACACTTGCTCAGACAGTAATATTGTAATATAATATATTGCATTAAAATGAAGGTAATAAGTAATAAGTAATGTATTAACAAGGTAAAGTAATATTCCCAACACTGGTCCTGACCCTTGATTCGAGTTTCTGACACCAGAATATACAGTAGTTCCTGACACCAGATTATAGCTGCAGCCTGCCAGCAACATTCTAGCTTTTGACGCTAGATTCTACGGTAGTTTCACACACTAGATTCTAGTTATTGACACTAAATGATAGTTTCTGATGCTAGGATCTCCTTTTTGACACTAGAATCTACTTTCTGACGCTAGAATCGAGTTTTGACACTAGATTCTATAGTTTCTGACACTAGATTCTAGTTTTTCTGAAAAATCTGTGCTCCTGTGTCAGTGATGCTAACATATTTCTAGCCAAGGACCACCAGAATTATCCATATTTGGCTGCAGAGCCCCCATCTGAAAACATGTTGTTCTCGGGGTTCCCCAGAAGCGAAAAAATTGAGATAAAATGTTTGCTTCCAAAATAATGTATTCAGAGATTTGCAGCACATTTTCACAATTTTTCAAAAATAGCAGAACAACAAGCTCATGTCGCGCCACCGAGTGCGCGACATGAGCTTGTTGTTCTGCTATTTTTCAACAGATAAAACACCAAAACGCGTTCAGGACACTTAAGGGTTAATAGGCACCCTTGGGGGGTTTTGCCGTCACATCGACCCGTCAATCACACCGCATCCTGACGATGACGGATGAAAGAGGGGTCCTGAGATGTAGACGATGTTACATATTTATACACACTGCGACACCCGCCAGCAACTACAGTATAGCTAGCTATGTATATCACACCTTTTATACACGACTGTATAATAATCTTGTTTGTTTGTCCGTTTAGGAACTTGCAGAATACACAGTGCAGAATACAAAAAAAAAATATATATATATTTTTTTATATATATATATATATATATATATATATATATATATATATATATATATATATATATATATATATATATATATATATATATATATATAAAACATATATATATATAATTATTTTATATATATTAACATTTTTTCCTCAAGATGATGCAGAAAAAGAAGAAAAAGAGAAGAAAGAAAAAGAGAAAAATGGTGTTTTAACAATGTTGTTTTTAAATGCAGCAGCTCTATATGGCATGGTTTAGATAGTACAGCCGATATAGTCCTGAGGGTGGTTGTATTCATTGGCCAGTCTTCTTTTGTCACAACAGTTCACAAATCTCACCGCTGTGTTTGTGTGCTGTTTACTTTCTCCCCCATACGTATGGGAGTTTTTCATCATGGGTCACGGTTTCAATCTCACGTTGAGTGTAGTGTGATTTGTGGGAAAGAATGTGTCTCATATTCTTGGTATAGTGGGCAGGTGGTTAGAAAGTGTAGCTCTGTTTCGACCACATTTTGTGGGTCTGTCTCTGCTGTCTCTCTCACACACAGAAACACTTTGCCGCTATATCACGTGCTCCTCCTATGATTGAGTGAAAGGTGCATTTGCAGCGCAGCACACCGACGCAGCAGTCTCCAGCGCGCAGCCTGCAACGTCTCAATCTAAACTGATGGCTTCATTAAGGAGAGGAGAGGAGAGGAGAGGAGAGGAGAGGAGAGGAGAGGAGAGGAGAGGAGAGGAGAGGAGAGGAGAGGAGAGGAGAGGAGAGGAGAGGAGGGGAGAGGAGAGGAGAATAGAGGAGAGGAGAATAGAGGAGAGGAGAATAGAGGAGAGGAGAATAGAGGAGAGGAGAGGAGACAGAGGAGAGGAGAGGAGAGGAGAGGAGAGGAGAATAGAGGAGAGGAGAGGAGAGGAGAATAGAGGAGAGGAGAGGAGACAGAGGAGAGGAGAGGAGAGGAAGAGAGAATAGAGGAGAGGAGAGGAGAGGAGAGGAGAGGAGAGGAGAGGAGAGGGGGGAGAGGAGAGGAGAATAGAGGAGAGGAGAGGAGAATAGAGTAGAGGAGAGGAGAGGAGAGGAGAGGAGACAGAGGAGAGGAGAGGAGAGGAGAGGAGAGGAGAGGAGAGGAGAATAGAGGAGAGGAGAGGAGAGGAGAGGAGAGGAGAGGAGAGGAGAGGAGAGGAGAGGAGAGGAGAGGAAGCCCAAATGAACCTCATATGCTTGTCAAAGCTTTGTTCCCTTCAAAGTTAAAGAGTTTCCTTTGCAATGAAAAATGGAGAGAGAGAGAACGAACAAAGCGGCCGCCTTTGACAAAAAAGATTCCTTTTCATGGGTTCCTTTGCCTTATACTCTGCGGTGACAATAATCATTTTAGTTGCGTGGTGGCTTCTCTCTCTCTCTCTCTCTCTCTCTCTCTCTTCCTGGACCGGTGTTATAGAAAAGTGCCTTTCGTATGCGGATGACAGTATAATTATACATAGAAATCCAGGCTGAATTGGTTTGCAAAAAAAAAATAATACGATTTCAAAGCGAGAAGAAAAGCTAATGGGGAGGGAGAAAGCTACTAAAGGCCATGAAACGCTTCGGTGTGCAGTTGTGTCTTAGATGTGCTTTTAAAAAGATAATGCTGCTGGCAGCTCTCCTCTCGCCCGGGAACTTTTGTTTTGAATTCTGCCGACTATTAACACAATAAGCTGCAAGAACGGAGATATCCGTCCTCATAAAGGGACACACAGCTCTGAGATTAGTTCGTCCAAAACTGAGCTCTGTGGGGCTACCGTGCGGTTTCGCCTGGTTCGCGGAACCGGCAAGTCCGTCAGCCAAAGTAATCCTTCATCATTCCATCCAATGGAGGGCGCAAAAAAGTGTGAGCGCTAATAACTCCTGATCTAAATCAAACGCTATAAATTTCGAATCAAATCGCTCTGTTTTTATGCCCATAGCAGCCCCATCATTAGCCGTGCCAGGAAGTATATGACCTGTCTTTGTTCCCGATCGTTGGTGCTTTGTTTTGGCCGCTCGTAGCCGCATCTGCTATGAAGCCCCATGACGCCACGCGCGTCTGAAAAATCGGACCGGAAAGATCACGCAGGCGCGCCAATTTAACAGTTCCTCCCAACAGCGCCGGAGGCACTTAAAGTGTTAAAGAAGGCCTTCAGAAGTCGAATGAAACGTGCGGCCGTTTTCTTGAGAAATAAAAGGCTGGTAGGGCCTTCTCAGAAGTCGGAGCTCTTGTATTTTTTCTACGAGCTATTTTTTTTTGTCCCCCACCACCTCTTTATACACCAGACCTGACACACACACACACACACACCACAACACACACACAACACACACTACAACCACACGGAGAGGGGGGGGGGGGTGGGGGGGGGGGGGGGGGGGGGGGAGGGGGGTGTGGGGGGGGGGGAGTTTCTGGGGTGGGCGTTAGGGGGGGGGGGGGGGGTTACACCGCTTATTGGGGTTGGGTATTATCACTGGAGGATTAGCTTGCAATGTGTTTAAGCATGAGCATTAAAGTACAGCTTCACGCACAGATAACACATTACCAAACATAACAAACCTGCCATTAAACTTACCATAATTACATACAGCATTACTCACTGACCACACACACACACACACACACACACCTACACATTACACACGCACACACACACACACACAACACTACACACACACTACGCACCTACACCTGACGCGGTTTGCAGGGGGGCTACGCACTGGCTGCTGATTGAAGTAGATAATATGTGTTCTTTTAAGTGTTTCCGCTGCTGCTGCGGCAGCAGCAACAATGCCAGCCTGAGTCACAAGTCTGTGACGCCAAACAATCGTGAACAGAACCTTTCAGGTTGCTGCTGTGAGGCTGTCTGTTCTGTCTGTTTGCAGAACAACACGTTTTAGTATTACATAATCTTGACATCACGGGCGGTTTTGTGTTCTACCGACGGCAGCGCTTGTCATGCTTGTTTCCTGTCCCCCCGCGGACCCCCATGAATATGTGTTTGGTCACAGGACCCACCCTCATCTGAAAAAAAAAATGTTGTGCTAGGCACCCTCATTGTCTGTGGGCTTGTAAATCTGCTTGTTTTGAACTTAAAAAAGGGATGAAGTGATTAAACTGATAATGTCGTTGTTGGGGAGTAACGCCCAGACATTAAGTTACTCGAAGAAGTTTCACTTTCACATTCAGTATTACACTATTACAGTTAGGTGTGTTTTCATTGGGTGAGTTAGTAGTTACCCACATGATGTATTATATCATATCATTAGACTGGATATTGTCTGTGATTGTGGATATTGTGGATATTGGATACTGTTGGCTTAAAGTCTTCATGTTTTTTTCCCCTCTGCATTGGCAAGTTGAGCTTAAAAAAGGACACAACTGGACCAGTGAGTGACATTATGGAATATTCTTTTCTTGAAAACAATGTCTCTGAATTGGAAAGCTTTATATACTGTACATAAATATACATTTGTTTAAAGGTAATATAGGAAACTTTAGTGTGTACAAACACTGTGTTTGTAAACAGATTTGTTTAAAAACAGAATCTAACTCCACCTCACCTCCACTCTATTGGCTCATTATGAAACTGCTGGAGACTGCTGCGCTGTGATTGGCTAAAACGCTGCCCTCAACCCACACAACACACACAGTAAAGTAACATAAGTAGTAACTAGTTATTTTCATAACTGAAAACTAGAAAAGTAATAGGTTACTTTTTCAAAACAACAACAACAATACCTCTAAAGAGTTACTTTTTAACACCAACACTGGCTGCTAGAGATGAACTACTTTTGACGCCCACTTTGAGAATCACTGTTCTACTAAACTTCGCGTCACCAGGCTCTTTCCACCACAAGGAGGAAAGCCTGGAGGTCTGTATTCCACAATGTGCCGTGTGAACCGTTCTGGAGGAGTGGATGTTAGCTTTGATACGTCACATTGTAGTCGGATTCGTTGTCATCGAGCAGGAAACCACAAGGCGGAATGAGCCGCCACCATAATACTGATTCCACCTCGAGGTTTCCCCCGCCTTTGTGACGTAGATTTTACCATCAGCTTCAGACGTGCACAACCAAAATGGAACCTCCCTCAGTGTCTGGATTTCATGGCCACGAACGGCTTTAAAACTATCCATGGTTAAAGGTATTATAGGCAACTTTTTAGGCAAAGATCAATAGCTATATTTTTTGGCGTTTCCCTCTCAGGATTGCTTCTGCTTTGATTTTGCAGCGGTTTCCCTGCAGACAGACACTCACTTTGCCCTGTCCAGAACTTTATCGTTATTATCATTTACAAGGCGGTGCTAGTGTGTAGCAGGGGTGGATCTAGGCATAGGCATGGGGGGGGGGGGGGGCAATGCCCCCCTAAATACCCAGTCTGCCCCACCAAACACGATGGCATGCAACCCAAACAACCCAAGACATTTCAAATTAAAGTGTCTATTTAAAATGATGTGAAACACTACTACTGCTACTAACTAACTACAGCTGTGTCACCACTAAACCAGCAGCATTTCGTCATTGAAAACAGAAAACTCTCTGAGTCAGACCTTTAGCTTTATGCATGCTGCGTGTCTGTTGCAACTTCAACAACAACTGATGTTATTATTGATGCTTTACTTGACTAATAAAAGTCCTGGAACTGAAAATGGTATGGGTCGGCTTCATCGCCCGTGCGCGAAGCGACACGGGCGATATAAAGCCGCACCCATACCCATTTTCCCTGCCCCCCCAAACATGTTTTCTTGCCCCCCCCCTCCCCCCCCCCCCCAAATGGGCATGTTACATCCGCCGCCCCTGGTGTGTAGTGTGTGTGTGTGTGTGTGTGTGGGGGGTGGGGGGGGTTGGGGGGGTGGGGATTCAACACGTATACAAAAACGATGCTTCACCCCACACAACCCGCTCCCCCTCTCTCACACATTAGCTCCGGTGCATGTTTTTGTTTTCATGGTTTGTTGACAACAACAAAGCTCTGGACCATATGCAGGACAGAGCATGTGTCTGTTTGCAGGGAAACGACTGCAGCATCAAGACAGAGACAATGTAGAATGTAAAAAGGCAAAAAGGCATATACTGTACACTGCAAATCTATCGATTGATTTTTGGCTAAAAAGTTGCCTCTGTTACCTTTAAGCAAATGATGTGTGACATTAATGAAACTGTACACGTTTTCCTGTTCTTCTTTTGTACACACAGGCATAACAAATTACAACCAAAAATGTCAAAGGTGACTTCACATTGTGACTTCTGTAAGTCAAAGTCAGTGCAAGGAATTGGATACAAACGAACTCATTTGACTGCAGCGCAGAAGGAATTCACCACAATAATACATGGAACTTTAGAGTAGTGGTTTTCAAACAGTGGTCCGAGGACCACCAGTGGTCCTTGAGAGGGTTCCAGGTGGTTCCCAGGCTAAATGATGGAAAGTTGGTTAACCAGATATACAGTAACTCTCAAGAAGAGTTAAATTATTCCTCATGTGAATTAGCCCCAAGTCTACACAACTAGAGAATGTAGATTAATGGTCATTTTGATCTGTATGTTTGCCTGTTTTGTTTACTCAAATCCAGCCTGGAATTGTGGACAAAAGCAAGAGAAACCTTTAAGTTTTGGCGTCTGTGGGGGTGAAAATGTCCTCAAATAGTGGGCCCTGGGGTCAAAAAGGTTGAAAACAGAAAAGGCCACACGACCTTCTTGTCAGCAAAAAACTCGACAGAGGTCTTCTCACCGATAATAGCCCAAGGTTCGAGGCTGTATGAGCTATCGTCAGGGAATTGTCTCTTTCTCTATTAGGTGCTTGTCTGCTACAGGTTGAATGATGCGCTGGGAACGCTCAATCATGGATTAAATATTCAGAAGCAGCCGCTTGAATATTCATAAGGGCGGGGAACGTTAATATTGATGAGCCTCACTTGTTGAGCTGTCACATTAGCGGCTCCTGTCTGTCTCTATCACACACACACACACACACCTTTTTGCTAACTTTTTGACATTGCCTTTGTTCCCTATCATCGCATTAACACATTACAGTAAATGTATGTATAGGCCATACATTTTAATTTTAACAATACAACTGTACAATTGTGCAATGCAAGCACCGTAATCGGTTTAGTCTATACATTTTAGAAGACTTTTTTTTTAGCTTCATTTGTAGTTGTTATCGGTTATTTTGTGCGAATGGACATCGTTGGCTATTACCCCTACCATATGCCCTCATTCACACATTGGGTTTTAGCGCTAATTCACTTATTTGCATCTAAATAAGTAGTAAACTGTGCTGTTTGGGATACTACCGTTTTATCCTCAACAAAAATTTAACGCAACACTTTTGTTTTTGCTCCCATTTTTCATGGGATGGACTTAAAGACCTAAATTTCATTCCAGATATACAATATAACCATTTCTCTCAAACACTGTTCACAAATCTGCATAAATGTGTGGTATTGAGCACTTCTGCTTTGATGAAATATCCATCCCACCTCACAGGTGTGCCACATCAGGATGCAGGTGTGACATCATGATTAGTGCACAGGTGTACCTTAGACTGTCCACAACAAAAGGCCACTCTGAAATGTGCAGTTTTTTGTTTCTTTATTGGCCTCAGAACCAGTCAGTATCTGGTGACCACCATTTGCCTCATGCAGTGCAACACATCTTCTTCCCATAGAGTTTATCAGATTGTCAATTATGGCCTGTGAAATGTTGGTCCACTCCTCTTCCATGGCTATGTGAAGTTGCTGGATATTAGTGGGAACTGGTATGCACTGTCAAAATGGTAATAATGTGGTAATATTGTGTTATTACCATTTTTACAGCGTGTACCAGTTCCCACTAATATCCAGCAACTTCACATAGCCATGGAAGAGGAGTGGACCAACATTTCACAGGCCATAATTGACAATCTGATAAACTCTATGGGAAGAAGATGTGTTGCACTGCATGAGGCAAATGGTGGTCACACCAGATACTGACTGGTTCTGAGGCCTCAGAACCCCAATAAAGAAACAAAAAACTGCACATTTCAGAGTGGCCTTTTGTTGTGGACAGTCTAAGGTACACCTGTGCACTAATCATGATGTCACACCTGCATCCTGATGTGGCACACCTGTGAGGTGGGGTGGATATTTCATCAAAGCAGAAGTGCTCAATACCACACATTTATGCAGATTTGTGAACAGTGTTTGAGAGAAATGGTTATATTGTATATCTGGAATGAATTTTAGGTCTTTAAGTCCATCCCATGAAAATGGGAGCAAAAACAAAAGTGTTGCGTTTAAATTTTTGTTGAGTATACATTAGCAGAGAGGATGTAGCACAACACCCCATTCAATCCGGTTCAATTCAATTAGCCCTCTAAACCCCACACTATCTGGGGGTTTAGGACCAATGCAAATAGTTTAGCAACTGTTACAAGGTAGGACAAGCTTTCCTGTCTTTCCCTCTGCTAACGTGCCTATTGGACAAGTATACGGATTGGGGAGGACAAGGTAGGACAAGCTTTCCTGTCTTTCCCTCTGCTAACGTGCCTATTGGACAAGTATACGGATTGGGGGGGGGGGGGCTTAGTGAAGGGCTAAGTGAGCGAGGCCAACCAGGGCTTGTACTAGGGTAAACAGCCAATAATGGGCTTTTGCGCAGAATAACACCTGGTCATCTTCACAAATAAAGGTAAGAAATCCTTTTACTCTGAAATTCTCATT
This sequence comes from Benthosema pterotum, assembly GCA_039105355.1. Lineage (NCBI taxonomy): Eukaryota > Metazoa > Chordata > Actinopteri > Myctophiformes > Myctophidae > Benthosema > Benthosema pterotum. Next base: position 12,302,365 of record CM076970.1, read on the forward strand.
TAAGAAGGAAAAAAAGGAGTGATTTAATTATTACACTGTCCATGTATTCGCTATGAGCAGTGGTTTTCAACCAGTGGTCCAGAGACCACCAGTGGTCCTGAGAGGATTCAGGTGGTCCTTGGCTAATTGATGGACAGTTGGTAACCAGTGTGGGGAATATTACTATACCTTGTTAATGTATTACTTATTACTTATTACCTTCATTTTAAAGCAATATATTGTATTACAATATTGCTGTCTGAGCAGGTGTAATATATTAGTATTACTATTACATATTACTTAAAAGAAAAATGTTGTACAAAATATATAATTAAATATTTAGTGTCACTATTAATCAAATATTGTGTAGGCCAGTGGCATAGCTACAATAAAGAAAGCGCACTTGGCTATCTGGGAAATCCATATGAAATCAACTTGAAAAAATGTCCTCCTGAATAAATAATTTGATGACAAATTATAGAAAATAAGTAATTATTTAACTTCTGCAGTTGTCAAGATAATTTCACAAGAACATTTTCAACGAGACAGATTGACAGAAAGTAATATTGAAAGTAATGCAGTAATGCAGAAAGAAAAGTATAATACATTAGATTGTTTTTGTTCAGTAATATATTTATATTACAAGTTACTGCATTTTGGTAATATATTATGTAATATATTGAGTTATGTAGTGCACATGTCCCAACACTGATAACCATATAGATCTGAATCTATATAGATCTGAACCATATAGATCTGAATCTATACGCAATTAGAAAATGAAGAAGAATTGTTATTTTGACCAGCGATTTACCAGTTACTCCCCTAAATTGTGGACACACTTGAAATCCTTAGTTTGGTGGTCTGAACGAGAGACTAAACTCAGCATCAAATGGTGGTCCTGTGTGGCTAAAATGCAGAATGAATAGTGGGCCTTGGTATGACAAAGGTTCAAAACTAGAGATGCCCGATATTGACTTTTTTACCGATATCCGTTATCCCGATATTATCCAACTTCTAATTCCCGATACCGATATCAACCGATACCGATATATGCGGCCTCCAGTGGTGGAAAAATAACAGAAACTATTACTATACAAATATTTAATATAAATAAACATTTAGTATGAATACGAATTCATGTTATAGCCTAGAAATACTCCATAATACAACTATAAATTCAATATGTAGCCTACTTGAGTAAGGTACAAAAGTAATGGTATAAACATGACCGTAGCGCTGAGTCTACATCTCTGTAAATAGTCATAATTTCCAGTTTGTAAATACCGATATTTTCCGATATGAAATTTGAAAGCTTTTATCGGCCGATAATATCAGAGGGCCGATAATATCTGGCATCTCTATTCAAAACCACTGCGCTAGAGAATCACTGTGTTGATGACTTCCATAGAAATAACACCTGCAGTATATCCACACGTTTCACCAGGGGCGGATGTAACTTTCCATTTGGGGGGCAGTAGAAAATGGTATGGGTGCGGCTTCATCACCCGTGGCGTGAAGCGACACCCATGCCATACCGCACCCATACCATTTTCGGCTACAGGACAACTTGAAAAAAAATGTCACTGCTGAAGTGCTGAATGAATAATTTGATGACAAATGATAGAAAATAAGTCATTATTTAACTTCTGCAGTTGTCAAGAGAATTTCACAAGAACATTTTCAACGAGACAGATTGACAGAAAGTGATATTGAAAGTAATGCAGTAATGCAGAAAGAAAAGTATAATATATTAGATTGTTTTGGTTCAGTAATATATTTATATTACAAGTTACTGCATTTTGGTAATATATTATGTAATATATTAAGTCACGTAGTGCACATGTCCCGACATTGTTGGTGGGGCAGACTGGGCATTTAGGGGGGGCATTGCCCCCCTATGCCCATACCTAGATACGCCCCTGCGTTTCACCCAGATTCATTTATTTCCATATATAGTTACTGTATCGATTTGACTGTAAATCACGCATCTCCGGCAGAAGACGAGCGCCACTACTAGATCAAAGAGAGTATACGTTCTTAATGATCGTTGCTTTGCACAAGCAGGCACAACCACATCCACCACGCTCACCCACGAACACACAAAGCTCCTAATGAGCCCAGACTGTGAGGCACAGACCCATGCAAGTCCAGATTCCTGTAAATGGGCTGATATATATATATATATATACATGCATCACAGCATCCCAGAGATGGCAAGT
>CM076970.1:12309565-12359565 GCA_039105355.1 Benthosema pterotum
CACCAGACCACAGGGGTTCTGGCAGCCCCTAGTAGCTGCCTCGCTCACAGCAGGAAACCCTGCGCACACACACACACACACACACACACACACACACACACACACACACACACACACACACGCACACACACAACCGCCACCAAAATGTAGGGTAGCTGTCTATCGCATCATCAGTGTTACTGCGGGAGTGTTTGATGTCAATCTTTGTCCCCCCCTATAGCTCCAGGTGTCAGGTGTTAAGACGCTTTACTTTACCACAGGCTCCACGTGACGTGACTTTAGTTTGTGGCCAAAAATGTGTGAAAGAGGAGAGTTTTATGAACTTTCCTGCTGAAATAACGTGCCCGAGGATAATTTGTTTTACCCATTACAGCTCCTATATGTAATTTTATGGTTAAAATAATTAATTAACCTTTTTTTTTATTGTTGTTCATGCGTTTTTCAGGCGTCTTTTTGACGCCTCTAGGGGCTGCACGAGGCCTCCAAAGAAATCCCTATAAGCTTTGTCATTGGCTAACAAATAGTCCCGACGGGAGTATTTCTTAGCCATTCAGGAAGAGCCTTGCTGAGCTGCCTCTGATTAAGAAAAAGGGAGGACTGGTGGAGTCCAATGTGGAGGTGGTGGAGGACTATGATTTTTAAAGTGCCACTGCGGCTCCTACCGTTGTCATAGATACTAGATATTTTCAGGAAGCGATCTAATAATGAAACGGTCTAAGATAAAAAAAGAAAAAGAAGAAAAAAATGGCATTACAATTCTGAGATTTATTGCTTGGATACCGCATATTGCCAAGCGGTCTTCTCATCTCAAACGTTTTTCACATCAAGCACATGCCAATGAGGATATTGCCTTCATAAGAGAAGATGATCTTTTGAATGACACAGAATAGACTTCAATAATCACGACATGTTAAACCGTGACGCTCTGTGGGATTGTAGATTAGCTTTTGGCAAATATACCCAAAGCAAGAAATGAAGGGCTCCATTTTCTTTGCCTTTTTAAACTACCGGTAGTAAAAACAAACATTTTTCAATAGTTTGAATGGCCAGTCTACAAGCTCACAATGTGTCAATAGATTGGCACGTTGAACTATTCTAAAAAGTTTTTCAAAATAGTAAAAAAAAAAATGATAAGGGTTTTAGGATAAGGGGTTTAGATGGGAACCCGAAGGCTATTATTCCAGGCGCATCTCCAATGGAAATCCACAACAGACCTCATTTTGAGAAGTGATTACTAGATCCTCGACTCGTGAGTTGCTGCACCACAACTAATGTTGCAACAATAAAACAAGCCATCCAAAAAACAGCAGCTGCAGCATCCAGTGAGGCAAGGCGACATGATAAACATTGTCATAATCGTTCATATAATAATAATACGTCTGCGGATGTACTGAGTGAACAAGAAATGTAGCAGATTAGAGTGTAATTTATGCGCTCAGCCCAGACTGCAAATGAAATTCTCTTGGCTGCTTTGGTTTGTAAGTTGAAAGTCCTTCTTCAAAGCACCGTGAACGAATATGGCGCACACACACCGCCGGCACCACAACACAATGAATGTTTAGCATTTTCACAACAACACTTCCCACTTTTCTAGAGAGCGATATACATCTAGTCGTCAACAGACTGACGGACATCAGGAAAGCTTGGCTGGGCTTTGAAGGATACTAAATAAAGAAGTAATGCGCACAATTTATGTGCGAGGACAGGAGACGGGGAGAGGCTGGTGGGTGGTTGAGCTGTGTGACTGTCCGTTGATGTGTGGCTGGCCGCTGTAGCCTGATGCCTCCGGCCTTGGGATAAGATTAGAAAATATATCCATCCATCCGTCCCTGTTCCAAAACTGACATTCCAAATATTCTTGCTCAACGGAGCTTAATTGAATAATCAAGAAGTATTATGTTCTCTCTGTGTCTCTCTCTTTCTCATCGACCAAACAAAATGAGAACAGATTTGTTTTGTCAATCGTAGTGGTGTTTCTATAGCAATTTGGAGCCCCAGGCAATACTTTCCCTGGAGCCCCATTCCCCCCCTTCCCCTCCCCTCATGGCGCCCCAGGCCACTACCAAGTCTGCCTAATGGCAAAAACGCCCCCCCCCCCCCCCCCCCCCCCCGTCACTCGAGTAGATTTGTGACTAATCACTCTCTATGACTCATGACTTATAATGTGATATTGCATTAGTGGCATACCTGTTACGTGTAAGGGTGTCGTTTTCGTTGTCGTTGAATACCAATCGTAATCGACGTCAAGCGGCGCAAATGGATCGCGCTGTCGAGTGTCTTTCGAGCCATGTTATCGACCTATAGGGCCTATAGCCCTAGCTTAGATGATCATCAGACTCATGGGTGTCAGTGGCCAGAGCCTTGTTATAGCAGAGAGGACGGACTCTTTATCATACCAGACAGAGTCTGCCGCAGTATGGCTCCAAGCCTGGATTAGTATCGTGTTAACAGGCGGAAAGGAAGGGAGGAAGAGGCTACTGGGCGCTTTGGGCGTCCTCATATAATATATATAACCACATTATGGTCATCCAACGTGGAAGGATGCAAATATTTCACGGCTAACACACCCACTGTCCGCCCATCCGACGTTGTGCTATGACCACCGCGCGGATTAAGACAGGCGTGTGTGTGTGTGTGCGTGCGTGCGTGAGCGTGTGCGCGCGTGCCGTGCGTGCGTGTGCGCGGAGAAAGGAAGGATGCATCCGCAGATGGATGTTGTGGATTGCAGCAGGTAAAACTGGGCTGCGATCTCTTGCCTGAGTTGCCTCCCACCAGCCATCCATCCGTCACACGCTAATGATCGTGTCGCGCCGTCACCCCCCCCCCCCCCTCCACACCCACACATACGCACAACACTCTTTCCGTCACCCCACTTCACCTCTCTTAAATCCCCCCCCGCAGACCTCATTCTCACCCTCTCCATCCTCCTTTCTCCCATTCATCTTTTTTCCCTTTTTTCCCTTCACTACCAGCACTGTGTCATCATCTCTCTCTCTCTCTCTCTCTCTCTCTCTCTCTCTTTCTCTCTTACCGTTGCTGCAGGTGATATATATATATATAATATATATATATATATATATATATATATATATATATATATATATATATATATATATATATATATATACATACACACAGCAAGGCGTTGGCACTATGCGCTGCTACTGCCATACCTTAAAGTAAAGTAGGCCTTCTCCTATTGCTATACTTCCTCTCTCCACGACAATCTCTCCCTATAAGTGCAGTGTGGCTTCAGCATGTCTTTGGCGCATATATATATATATATACAGTATATACAGTATATATACATTACATCTATATCTATGAGGCGCTGAAGTGGGCAGTGTTTATGTTCCACCCTTCCCTGACGCCTGGTTTTATATATATATCTATAAATCTCGCCATTATCCGTGGTGTGGCGCGTAGGGAGTGTGTAGGAGCTGCAGTCGCTGCGTTGGGCTTAAGCCATTTTTTGTGGAAACGCGTTTCGGTGTTATTAGCATTACTTAGCATCATTAGCAGCATTATTTAGCATTATTAACATTATCAACAATACTTAGCATTAGCATTACTTAGCATTATTAACATTAGTACTAGTATGCACTAGTATGCATTGTTCGCATACATTACTTACTTAGTCTACCATTATTAGCATTATTAACAATACTTATTATTAGCATTACTTGTTCAGCATTATTAACAATAATTAGCATTATTGGCATTAGGCTGCTTAGCATAATTAGCCTTGCTTACTTAGCATTATTAGCATTAGTTATTACTATTAGCATCATCAACAATAATTAGCATTAGCATCACTTAGCATTACTTAGCATCATTGGCTATTGAGAAATGTCAGATCTAGAAGCTCAAAGCGCGCCACTCGGTGGCACGCTTTGAGCTTCTGGATCTGACATTTCTGAAAATGGTGAAAATGTGGCGCAAATCCTTGAATTATTTTTCACTTCAGAAAGGCTTAATGGACGGAGTGGGCAGATCCTACAGGCCTGATTAGACCTATAATGTTGGCCCTCGGTGGAGAAGAAGAAGATGCTTATTTTTGCATCACGCGGAGAGGCAGCTGAGCTGAGCTGGCAAGAAGACGGCCCTTGCTGCAAATAAATGTAGCGCTGAGGGGGCGAGGCGAGGTGGTTTTTATTTGTAGGCTATAGAACGATGGTTTCCAAACCCGTTTTCAGGTCAAGGTCCAGGTGTTTGTTCGCCATTCGAGCCACGGATGAGGTTTTAACATCGCATACTCAAACTTATGTCACGATTTGTTAGGAGCTGAGCTAGCTTTGTTTCCGAGGTTTAAAGGCCTTTACTTTCTGAGAAAAACTTAAACAAATATTTTTTTCCAGTGCCCTTGTCATTGTGAAAGGGATGCGACTGAGGCATTCTATAGAAACGTTTTGAGAGCCAAAGAAAGCAATTCTCGACCGCATGGACTGTTTTGCACAACAGTCGTGACTGTTTCGCATAACAGTTGGCCGTTTTGCATAGCAATCGCAACCGTTTTGCACTACAGCCAATTGTTTTCCCTACTAGCCTTAACCCTTAACCATAAACATAACCTCAGTAAAACCTATGCCTAAACCATACCTGGACATTATGCGGCCCGGGGGCCAAATGCGGCCCTTTGGCTGACTCTGACCGGCCCGGGAAAATGTACTGTGGTTTTAACCAGTTCTCTGGGGACCACCAGTGGTCCTTGAGAGAGTTCCAGTTAAATATGGAAAGTTGGTTAACCAGATGTAACTCTTTGAGAGCGTAAAAATGAAACCAAATGGACCCTTGCGGGTCCATTTGGTTTCATGTTTACACTCTCAAGAGTTAAAATATTCATCATCTGAATTAGCCCAAATCTATGCAATCAGAGAATGTAAAAAAAATGTCATTTTTGATCTATGTTTGGCTGTTTGTGCAATCCAGCCTGGTATTGTGGACAAAAGCAAAAGAAATCTTTAGTTTAGGGTTCTGTCACTGTGGGGCTAAAATGTCAAAATGCTGGTCCTCTGAGGCTCAAATACTGAATAAATCGATGGCCCTGGTGTCAAAATGGCTGGTCTAACTTTTTATCTTGAAATGACATTAATATTACACAGACTTTAGTTCAGCCTTTAGTCTTGGCCCTCCACAATATTTTATGAATCTCATTTGGCCCCTTGGGAAAAATAATTGCCCACCCTGGCCTAAACCTAACCTTAACCCTCGGCCATTATGCAAGACCGTCACGGCTGTTATGCGAAGCGGTCGTGACAGTTATGCAAAGCCGTTGCGATAGCCGTCACAGAGGGTGGGTTGCCTTTCGACCCCCCACAGGGTTAGCGTCCTGACCTATAGCTGACACACAGGGAAGGTACTGCAGGTCGTCCAGTGACCCGTGGGGTCGGCGTTTTATTTTTTTTTTTCCCGGATCCCGTCCGTCTACGTTCTGTCTACGTGTCGCAGGGGCGTTTTTTGCCATTAGGCAGACTAGGCAGTTGCCTAGGGCGCCATGAGGGGAGGGGGCGACCACCAGACATGCTTTAAAAGGATCTCGGGCTAATAAGCCTCATATGGATAAATACATTATACGTATCCTCTATAACTAGAATGGTACATTTAAAAACACATATAATATGTTATTTAGTTTAAAAATAGTTCTTGATTTTATACTTTGGGGGGCACCATTTTACAGGAAAATCTTGCCTAGGGCTCCAAATTGCTTGGAAACGCCACTGACGAGTCGAAGTGTCCTTGGGTAAGACACTGACCTGAGCTGAGGGCAACGACACGCTCTTATGGGAATCAGCAGCAGGGATATTGTTGTTAGAGTACTGAGGTACCGGTAAAGCCCATTCCTCTCAGATCATCAGACCCCCCTCCTCCTGACTGGCATACGTTTAGCCTTTGCTGTTGCCCCACTTCCCACCCAGCAGTTCAAGTAACATTTACTCGATTACAGTCTGTACAATTTTGAAATATTTTTTAGTTCTACTTCTACTCCACTACAGCTGTAGCCTGGGTTCCAGCCTGCTGCGTTCCGCACATCTGAAATGTCACTTCGCAAGTCAGTCTGGCCAGGGCCTTGCTTGTTTTTTTTTTTTTTTTTTGACGTTGTCTCTTACGTAGCCATGTTGTTTTCTGATTGGATGGTGTTCAAACGAACTAGTGGTTTCTTTTCCTCAAATAAATCACATGCCAATCAGAATTCTCGGCCATTTCAACCTTCACATACCCCGCCTAGAGTTCTGTAATAGAAAGTACTGCCACTACCGTTGACTCCCAAATAATATGGTTGAACAGAGAGACGCCTATTGGCTCAAAGGAATTTGTGGCGGTGGCTATTGGCTCTACATTACTCCTGCGGGTTCCAAACAAACCACAGGGGTTGACACTAAGGTCTCCGAGGCACTTGCCCATCGGGCAAGTGCAAGTCAGGTTCTACTTGCCCTCAGGTCATGGTCACTTGCCCCCCAGGTTCCAGGTGGTCCCCAGTTAAGTTGGTTAACCAGATGTAACTCTTGAGAGTGTAAAAATGAAACCAAATGGACCCTTGCGGGTCCATTTGGTTTCATTTTTACGTTCTCAAGAGTTAAAATTCATCATCTTAATTAGCTCATAGTGGTCACAGACCCAGTGGTCCCTGACTGTAGCGGACCCAGCTGGCCATGAAAGGTTGAATTCTGAACTGATGATTTTGAAGTTTCTTTATTGTGATCAACGTAGAACTAGCAAATGACAGACAAAAATGCATCATTATAATCACATACATCAATTTATACATCTGAATATCAGCACAAACACGTTATAATAAACCATAATTGCATATGTCCTAATACATAAGTTACAGGATAACCATATCAAAATACGTCAAAGCTACAACAACAAACATTACATAACAATAAGACCAAACAACTTTTAGGTATTCACCTTGTCCCCTTTCCAGCTGGGTGCTAAATGTCAAAGTGTCAATGCTTCACTGCTTGTCCATTTTTCTCCTTCAGCCTTCCTTTTGTGTGCCCATTTGTGTACTGGTCTGGTTCCATACTGATGGCAGTGTCATTCCTCTACTACTGAGAGTCTTTTATTGTCTACTCCCATGGGTGCTGACAGCACAACAGGTGCACCTGATCAACCCAATCAGTATCCATTGATGTCCTCCTGAACAGGAAACTGTCAGAATAAAGGTCTATGAGATCCAACATGGCAGTAAGCCCTCCATAATAAAAGTTCACCATCCCAGGGTCCGTTACACTCCCACCAAAAATATAAGTGATTTTAAAACATTCCGGTTTAAAAATTACATTTTTTAATCAAAATCACGTGACCCCAGATGCATTTAAAAATGTCCCAATAGACAACAATGACCTGTACCACTCTTCTCCCACCATAAGTAGTCCTCCTTTGGGCAGATATACCTGGGTTTCCCCTGGTTGTCTTTGCACTACTACAAACAAGGAATCTTCCTTGGCAGCCCGAGGCTCGGCTCCTCTGAAGTGTAGAACACCAGCTCCCACCGTACTGCCTGGTGCCTCAGGATCCGAAGCCAGGGCAGCTGCACACTGCTGAGCTGGCTCTTTGGGCTTCATTGCTGCCCTCTCCAAAACCGTCAGAAAAGTCTTGACACCCTTCTCACCATCCAGAGCCCCCAGGTCTGGCTGTTTTGTCTGGTGAATCTCCTTTAGTCGCTCCTCTGTGACAGCCAGGAGCCTTCTCTGCTGCTGCTCCTCTGTGACAGCCAGGAGCCTTCTCTGCTGCTGCTCCTCTGTGACAGCCAAGAGCCTTCTCTGCTCCTGCTCCTCTGTGACAGCCAAGAGCCTTCTCTGCTGCTCCCGCTCAGCTTCAATCTGCTCAGTCCATGTCATCTTTTTTGCTTCCTTTGTAGTCAGTTCTGTTGCCGTCTCAGATGAAGGTTTGGAGTAAAAAGGATCCTGCACCTCCATGCCATAAAATCTATAGTCTACCATACTTTGAGTAACCAATTCAAAAATATCCCTTGAAATAAATTCACAAGCATCCACTTTAACCTTTACGTCATCTAATGCAATAAGATTTTGTAGCTCTGAATACATTTTCATAACCTCCTTAGTTTTCTTCAATGTGTCAAGGATAAGTTTTGGATTACTCTCCACAGTATTGGATTTTAATAATTTCTTTGCTGCTCGTGCCAGAACCTTCCATTGTTCATATAAGCAGAGCAGCTCCACTTTGTTCTCAATACTCGTGTCTAGAACGTCAGACATTTTGAAAAATACTAAATATACAGTACACTCCTTAAATTACTATAGAATCAATGTAATGCATCAAAACAAACAACTTACTGCCTAGAGCCCTTCCCTTCAAAATAGTCCCTTTGTAAATGTCCTCATGAATACTGGGTAACGTTCCGTTTACTTTCCATATAGTCATTGTTTCCTGACCGTGTGTGCAATAGAAGTATGAAGAGCTCAGGTGGCTTGGAGTAAGATGTCCATTTTATTGCAGGTGAAACAGCAGGCCTCCATGGTGTGTAGTGTGTAGAGATGATCCGGGTAAAGTTCTACTGTAGCGGACCCAGCTGGCCATGAAAGGTTGAATTCTGAACTGATGATTTTGAAGTTTCTTTATTGTGTGATCAACGTAGAACTAGCAAAGGACAGACAAAAATGCATCATTATAATCACATACATCAATTTATACATCTGAATATCAGCACAAACACGTTATAATAAACCATAATTGCATATGTCCTAATACATAAGTTACAGGATAACCATATCAAAATACGTCAAAGCTACAACAACAAACATTACATAACAATAAGACCAAACAACTTTTAGGTATTCACCTTGTCCCCTTTCCAGCTGGGTGCTAAATGTCAAAGTGTCAATGCTTCACTGCTTGTCCATTTTTCTCCTTCAGCCTTCCTTTTGTGTGCCCATTTGTGTACTGGTCTGGTTCCATACTGATGGCAGTGTCATTCCTCTACTACTGAGAGTCTTTTATTGTCTACTCCCATGGGTGCTGACAGCACAACAGGTGCACCTGATCAACCCAATCAGTATCCATTGATGTCCTCCTGAACAGGAAACTGTCAGAATAAAGGTCTATGAGATCCAACATGGCAGTAAGCCCTCCATAATAAAAGTTCACCATCCCAGGGTCCGTTACACTGACCCCAGCAAAATGATTTGGAACCAAATGGACCTGGGAGAGAGATAAGTAGAGATAGCTAGAAAGCAGGGAAAGACACAGAGGTAGAGTGCAATGACTGCCTTCAAGACAAATTCATCTTGTGTTGTGTTATAGTGCACTAAGTTGCACACTTGCCCAATCGGGCAACCAGGTAGCAGTCTTCACTTGCCCTACCATTTTTTTTTTTTTACTTGCCCCGGGCAAGCGGGCAAGTGTTAGTGTCAAGCCCTGAACCACCTATGATGGTTCCAAACAAACCACTCTCGCCCATCCACTTGCATTGACAGCAGAGCTCCAGTGCAGGGCGCGAAACGCGAGGTCAAAGCGTGTCAGTACTCTTGTTTATAGTGCTCTAACCCCGACTACCTGTGGGATATTAAGCTCCTGGCTAGACTGATATGCGAAGTGACTTCAAATGCGCAGAAACGCAGAAAGCAGCAATAAGACGGGATTCCAGGTTACTACAGCAGTGATTCCCAAACGTTTTCATGTCAAACTGAGAAGATTTTGCTCACAGCTCTAGCAGTGATAACTGAAGATTAATTTCATGTACCCCCAGTTTTACATACGTTAGTTTACGGACCCTAATTGAATGGCATTTATATCCCTGGGAACGCCAATTCATATTGTAAAACCGCTGTTAATTTAACAGAGTGTGCAGAGTGAGAGTTTACAAATGGAACCAAATGGACACTTTAGTTGCAATTACTTTGTACTGTAGACTTCTTATTCTTCTAGGCCATACCTGGGCATTATGCGGCCCGGGGGCCAAATGCGGCCCTTTGGCTGACTCTGACCGGCCCGGGGACCACCAGTGGTCCTTGAGAGAGTTCCAGGTTAAATATGGAAAGTTGGTTAACCAGATGTAACTCTTTGAGAGTGTAAAAATGAAACCAAATTTGGTTTCATTTTTACACTCTCAAGAGTTAAAATATTCATCATCTGAATTACCTAAAATCTACACAATCAGATAGTGTAAAAGAATGTTCATTTTTTATCTGTTTGCCTATTTTGTTTCCCAAATCCAGCCTGGAATTGTGGACAAAAACAAAAGAAATCTTTAGTTCTGGCGTCTTACTCTTACTTTTGTCTTGAAATTAAATTAATACTGCGCACTTTAGTTCAGCCTTTAGTCTTGGCCCTCCACAATATTTTATGTATCTCATGTGGCCCCTTGGTAAAAATAATTGCCCACCTCTCTTTTACGCCATTGGCCAGAAGTTTTTCCCAATGGAAATATCCCCCCCAAAATGGCGTCGTATTTTATTTGAGGGCTATACTACTATTCGTCTTCTAACCAGGGTAGTCTTGTATTCGGGACAATGCGGTAATCACCTCAGACCTATATATACATTTAGGCCATTTGTACATCAGCTGTTTTGAAACGGGACATTCTGAACCGACAAGTACTTTCTACTTTTTGCACTACAAGTAAATTTTGATGTTAATACTCTTGCACTTTCCATCCATCTTCAACCGCTTATCCGTAGCCGGGTGGCGGGGGCAAAGCGTTGAATTCCCAGACTTGCCCAAACATTGTAGCAGAATGTTTACGCATTGCAAGCATCGATGCTTTGACTTAAACGAGAAATGCGATGACTTTCTCCCCGCCGCGGATGTGTCCCCGCCGAACGAAACAGTTGTTCCCTGAATCCCTAAGCGGACGACGGTCGGAATGCCATTTCCTCTTCGCAAGTGCGTGCGTGTGTGTGTGTTTGAGCTTTTTTTGATCTTCTCCGTGTTTTCCCCCACCACCGGGATCAGCACCGTGGCATTCTGGGAATATCAGTGTTGACTTGACTGGGGGACGGTAGAGGGTATCGGATGATACCTCCCACCCCCACCCCCACTCGCACCCCCAACAAGCCCACCAAACCCACCCACCCACGCAACACCACAGCTGTTGTTTCTAAGAAAAGATCCAGGGCTGCTATGAAGCTGTACCCACCACTCTCACACACACACACACACACACACACACACACACACACACACACACACACACACACACACACACACACACAAACATACCACCACCACATCTAAAGCACAGACAGGGGCATACGGTACATATAATACAGTGTATAATATGGCACATGTATATGTGTTCCAGACGGTCATACAATATGCACTGACTGGCACAATTACTGCCAGCTACTTGTGTCTGAAGCTGTATAAATAGTAGCCATGCTTGCTAGGGGACGGAGAGACAGACGGACAGACAGGGAGACGTGCAAGGGAGACAGACAGACAGACAGGGGACAGGGGGAGACATGTCCAGACACGCAGTCTGTCTCCTGTTAATGCAAGTGAATGAAGACACGCCACAGACAGTGACACGCAGAAACAGACTGTATGGCAGGACTGTATGTGACTGTCTACTATGCCAAACAATGGGTTCACGTAATGGGACACTTTTTTGGGGGGTCGTGGAGCCATTTTTATGGGTCGCTTTAAAGGGGAATTACAGACTGGAAGGCTTTACCTTTTTGTTACTGCACGTTCCTTACAAGGTCCAGGCGGTATTCTGTGCAGAAAAGTACTGCTTTATGATTACGCCAAAGACAAAGCCAACTCGGGTCATGACAAACGATGACACACACAATCTTTTGGACATTCAAATATTTTCTAAAATGAAAAACGGAACAAAAAGCGTTGTATCCTGCCGTTTTCTACTTAGATATTGCATGATAATATTGTGTTAGTTGTCATGATTTGTCACGACCCGAGTTGGCTTTGTCCGCGGTGCAATCGTGTTTCAAAAAGTCTGAATGAATGAGGATTCTGAATTCTGGAACACGGGTGATGTCATGGAATGGGCGGGACTGCCAGCTCTATTGGCTATTTCCCCTACCAAAAGCTTAGAATTAATTGAATGGGGTGCTGTTGTGCTAATTTGCTTATATCCATTGCACAAAAATCGAATTTCTTTGTAGGCTATATACTGTATTCTCTTCATAATTTAAACACTATCCCAAGCGGCACACTTTACTACTTACTTCGATGGAAATGAGTGAATTGGCACAACACCCAATGCCTCAGTCAATTCCCATTCTATTCATTGAGGTAGAGTTGTTCAGATACCGATACTGGTATCGGCTGTCGGGCCGATACCACCCTTAAGTACTGCCCCCGATACTCTGACCTGAGTACCAAAACATCCAATTGACACAAGGCTGAACGACTGCAAGTGGGCCAAATCTGACCCAAGACCACTGCAGTGAATTGCCAAAATAAATGACCGACCTCCATGATAAATGACAACTAACAAGAGCATCTATGAGAAAAAGGAGATGAAATGATGAAATGGTTAATCAACAAAAATAAAAGATACTCGTACTGTATTGGCGACTGCAAATAATTAAGTACTTGTACTCTGTAATAAATGAGGGCATGGGGAAACGGTCAATAAGGAGTTTTTGCACAAAATAGCACTTGGATATCTTTGGCGGAGACTAAAAAACTATAAAATAAAGGTAAGGAAGCTTTTAGTCTGAAATTCTCCTTTTTAGTAAGCGTACCCACATTTCTTCCTACTTTCTTACATTCTCTGAGGGGCCGCTGCTAGCCTCTCCCATACGTGTCCTGCTTTTGAAATGGCAGCCAGGTCTATCGACTTTGTGCTCGTGTGCTACTGTGCTTGCGTGCATCACGACGTCCGTGGCTCGTGTTGAATGGTTGTGGTCCTTGAAAGTGTTTTTTTTTTTTTTCTTCTTTTTTTCGGTGTCGCCTCTGTCAGTGGCGTTTCCAAGCAATTCGGAACCCTAGGCAAGATCTACAAGCTCATAGCGCGCCACCGAGTGGCGCGCTATGAGCTTGTATCTCTGCTATTTTTGAAAAATCGTGAAAACGTGGTGCAAATCATGACAAACTCATGGCACCCTAGTCCATGAGGGGAGGGGGCGCCCCTCACCAGGCAACTGCCTAGTCTGCCTAACGGCAAAAACACCCCTGGCCTCTGTTCACCGTTTGTTGTTTCTCTGCTTCCTCTGAACAGGACTGCAGAGAGAGAGAGAGAGAGAGAGAGCGGCAGAGCGAGCATCAGTCGGACTGGAGGAGAGGATAATTGGCTTACTGGCTGCCCAGTGGGAACATGGGATATATGACCTCATCAGTCACCTGTGAAGCTCTCCGACAGTAAACTACTTTTGAGATTCCTAGGTACGATGCGCACGACACACGCACACGCACGCACACGCACGCACGCACGCGCGCGCACGCACGCACGCACGCACGCACGCACGCACACATGCACACGTGCACAGGCACAGACTGTCACACACAGTAGTCAAAAGGATATTCTACAACACATCAAAGCTTTCAAGCATGTTTTAAAGGTAGTATGTAGACAACATTTCATTCCAGATCTGTAACTCTTAAATTGTATTTAATTTATTTTGAATTACCTAATTTTCAATAATCTACACAATTAGAAAATGTAGAAGAATTGCTATTTTGCATTTTGCCAGTTATCTGTCATAAATTTGAGAGACTAAACTCAACATCAAATGGTGGTCCTATGCCACTAGTGCATTTTGGATTTTGGCAGTTGGCAACACTGATTAGTCCTAAATTCAAATTTATACTGTTTAAAATGTTGTCTATACTACCTCTTTAATCTTAAAGGACAACTTTGTTTTTCGTTTTTAAGTAAGAAAAAATCCCTAAAACATGAGGAAGCAGCAAATTAAAACAAATCGACCCAATAAAACTTGGTTAAATTAACATGAACCTTGGTTGAAAAAAAACAACAACAACAACAACAACAACAACAAAACCCCAAAGCTGTCCTTTAAAGGGGAATTCAACATTTTTTCTGAGTGCGTACAAATGCAACCAAATGAACCCTAACAGGTTCATTTGGTTCCATTTGTACGCACTCAGAAAAAGAAGCGTCTAAAGAAATCCAATAACACGGTGAAAATACATCTTGATGATGTCATCAAGATTTTTCACCATGTTGGTGGCTTTCTTCAGACCTCCATTTCTAGGAAACACAGAATGGGGGAATGTTTTTTTATCCACCCAGCACCTCTAAGGTATACTGACATATTAGAATATTGAAAATGGTGGAATTTATTTCCCTTTAAGGCCTTTGAATGAATGGCCTTGTTTTTAAAATGTTCTACCTAATGCAGTGTTGCCAACTGCCAAAATCCAAAATGCACTAGTGGCACTTCATTTTTACACCCTCAAAGAGTTACATCTGGTTAACCAGTTGTCCATCATTTAGCCTGGGGACCACTGATTGAAAACCACTATCATAGGAGGAAAAATGGTAAAAATTGAGGGTTTTATCTCTGGCGCCTGTCAATCAATTTCACCCCAACTCGCCAGCAAAAAAGCACTAGATTTTCTGTCAGGAGTTTTTCACCAATTTTGGCGCTAGGGGGGTCTGGAAAAGAGCTAAATATAGTGACAAATGCGCCAAGTTGGCAACACTGACCTAATGGCGTCACATCGTGCACTTCTTCTTTATTCCTCTCTCTCTCTCTCGCTCTCGTCCAGTCCAGGAGGATGACTGACGTGATCGTAGCAAGCGCCATGGACCCCTTGAAGACCCCCACTCCCCCGACGCCGTGCTCGAAGACCCCCACTCCCCCCATGCCTTGTTCTAAAACCCCCACGCCCCCGATGCCATGCTCGAAAACCCCCACACCGCCATGTCTGCATGTCACCGAGGAGGGGGAGGGGGAGGAGGTGGTGGAGGGGTGTCACCATGACAACAGAAAAGTGGAGGAGCAGGTGAGGAGCAGGGGCGGATCTAGGTATGGGCATGGGGGGGAGGGCAATGCCCCCCTAAATGCCCCCCTGACTGAATCAAGGGTTTGACCCAAACCTTTGGTCAGGTCACAATTTGTGAACCAATAACCTTAAGAAATTCACTAGTTGGTCTCCCTGGGTGAGAAAAAAACAACAACAACAACATCTGTTTCTATGATAACACATACACACACACACACTCAAATGTGTCTTCTTTATTTACACAGAAGCACTGTAACCCGATACAACCAAAGAGAAAAATGAAGGTAAGCCTTAAAAACACACACACACACACACACACACACACACACACACACACACACACACACACACACACACACACACAAAATCTCGCATTATACATATAGCTGCACAACCCTGCGCCTTTCATGACGTTGCCCGTGTTCCAGACATCGAATCCTCATTCATTTTCCTCATAGACTTTACAAAGGGTCGCGACAACAAACACAATATTATCATGTAACGGCAGGATGCAACACTTTTTGTTTCGTTTTTCATCTTTGGAAATTATTTGATCGTCCCAAAATATTGTGCGTGTGTCGTCATGATTCGTCACGACCCGAGTTGGTTTTGTCCGCGGCGTAGTCGTCTTTTATATGAATCATTTTCGAAAAGTCTATGAGGAAAAATGAATCGGGGAGATTTGTTTCTGGAACAGGGGGCGACGTCACGAAGGGGCGAGACTGCACAGCTCTATACTGTATGTGTCCTAATTTTCACAATCTTGCTTTGAAATGACATTGCATTCACTGTGTGTGTGTGTGTGTGTGTGTGTGTGTGTGTGTGTGTGTGTGTGTGTGTGTGTGTGTGTGTGTGTGTGTGTGTGTGTGTGTGTGTGTGTGTGTGTGTGTGTGTGTGTGTGTGTGTGTGTGTGTGTGTGTGTGTGTGTGTGTGTGTGTGTGTGTGTGTGTGTGTGTGTGTGTGTGTGTGTGTGTGCGCGCGGTGGGCGTTTTTTCAGCCTAAAGGAAAGTTGGTTCGGAGCAAAGCCATATGTGAGGACATTCAAGACAGCCAGGTAAGAGACACAACACATGTGTATACTACACATGCTACACACACACACACACACACACACACACACACACACACACACACACATACAGCATGGTCGTCATCCCCCTCTCTCTCTCCTCTTCCCCCGTCAGGCCTCCTCCTCTGTAGAAGGGCATCATCATCATCCCACGTCGTCTGGTTGCCGTGACGATGACGACGACAACAGGGCTTCTTCCTGTAAGGACGACAGCAAGAGCAGAGAGACAAAGAAACAGCTGTCCAAAGGTGTGTGTGTGTGTGTGTGTGTGTGTGTGTGTGTGTGTGTGTGTGTGTGTGTGTGTGTGTGTGTGTGTGTGTGTGTGTGTGTCACTCTCAATATGTTACTCAACTACAGTTTACTTGAATAGATGTAGTTAAGTAGTTAACACTTTGAGTGCCCTTGACGCTGTTGGCGGTGTGAGTCCATGTTAATCTTTGGCAGTGCTGGAAAAAAGTAAACACATGTTTGAAGGTACAGTATAGCCATTTACTTAATTCAAATAGTGTTATTTTTTTCTTTCTTATTTTTTGTAATTCCCCCTTTTCCATGTGTTTTATGACTATACATCTCCATGGAGCGCCTGGTAGTTTTCTGTGCCTTTTTGCCTCCTAGTAGTGCCTTACCTTATCAGGGGTTTTCAACCTTTTTAATACCAGGGCCCACTATTTACTCAGCATTTGAGCCATGAACCACCATTTAGCCCCACAGAGCCCCAATGTCCACAATACCAGGATTCGCGGAACAAAACAGTCAAACATACAGATCAAAATGAGCATTAATCTTCTACATTCTCTAGTTGTGTAGACTGGGGGCTAATTCAGATGATGAATATTTGAACTCTTGAGAGCGTAAACATGAAACCAAATGGACCCGCAAGGTACCATTTGGTTTCATGTTTACGCTCTCAAAGAGTTACGTCTGGTTAACCACCTTTCCAGCCTGAGGACCGCTTGGAATCCTCTCAGGGACCACTGTCTGGTGGTCCCTGGACCACCTGTTGAAAACCCCTGCCTTACATACGTGTTATGTTGCGTTCCAGAGCCCAGCGTGGAGTACACAGACTCCACAGGCATCGACCTGCACCAGTTCATCGTGGACACGCTGAACAGCAACCCCCGCGACCGCATGATGCTGCTCAACCTGGAGCACAACATGGTGGACTACATCAACAGCAACAGGTCAGTGCATGTGTGTGCATTTTGTATGCATGCGTGTGTGTCAGAGCCTTCTAGTGGGTGAGTTAGGATATTGAGGGGTCAGAAACCAGAGTGGAGCATGTGACTATACAGAGCCTCTCCAAGTGCAAACTGTAGTTGGGAATACATTGTTTTCAATAAGAAAGGCGCAAATAAGAGCTATTTTAGGTACGTATGCAAAACGACAACTGTTTTTAAGTAACGTTCAGTCACGAATAAAGTCTCTGTAATGTTTATGCTGTACTATTATTAAAAAAAAACAAGGGTTTTAAAGTTCTTAAAGCTGGATTAAATATCTGAGTCCAACGCATTTCTGCATACTCCTGCTGCTACATTGCACTCAGAGCAGCCTCGCAGGCAGTCTCGTGAGACGCCCCGTATCGCGAGATTTTCGGTTGCTAACAGTGTGTGTGAATGGGGTGCTGTTGGCTCTATGCTCCTCCAGCAGCACAAGCGACCTGGCGCACAGGAGAGAACGGGAATATCCTAACTCTCCCACTAGAAGGCTCTGGTGTGTGTAGGCCTGCACTTCAGCTCGCATCAGGTGCGATAACGATTCACTCAACTCGCAACGTCACGGTTCGACTTGCGACACCGGTCTCGCAATACAGTTTTATTGTTTACAACAACCCTGAGCCTGACCAATGTTTTGTTTTTCAACAAAGTTCTGGAACGTCTGCAGGGGCAAAGCAAGTGTCTGTCTGCACGGAAACGGCTGCAGCAGAAGCAACGTAGAGGGGGGAAAAAGGCAAAATATAATATAGCATATACCGTATCTATATAGATTTTTGGCTAAAAAAGTTACCTCTATTATCTTTTAACAAGAAGGCAAACTATACCTATACACAAGTAGAGTTTCAGAAAAATAGACAAAAGTGCAGACAACTTTAGTGGGTCCCCCCCCTAGAAAAAAATGGTTGTTTTGGTTTTTGCGTGGTTAAATTTTTTTTTGCTCCCCCAAGCGTTTCCAAAGCGTTTCTTCCCAGCTGAAAACACCAGACAGCAGGTGCTCGCCGAAAATATGCTTCCGAAAATGCCGGAGTTTCGGCAAGCTTATAAAAAAGTCACTCCTACACCTTGTGTCGACATGCAGCTGGAGTTTCTCTCATTGCAAACCCTTAAAAACAAAGCAAAAAAAAAAGCTTTTTCGGGGACACACTCACGCAGATCCTTAAGCTTGCAATTTGGAAAGGATTCGAGTTGTTTGTTTAGGTCTTTTAGGAAGAATAGGGCTAGCGTTGTCCTCCTTTTTTCCATAAGGAGGCCATTATTTGAAACATCTGCCTAAAACCGTTCCTATACCTTCAGGCCCACTGCCTCTCCTTGTGGTGCTGTTGTATATCCTTGAACCAGAACAAGGAGGTCACACCGCATACTGCGCTTTAAGTGTCCATAACGTAACACAAAAAAACTTGTATTCAACAACTGCGGCGCAATAGTCTTTTTGTCGGCCGTCTGGCCAACATGTAAGCCACTCGACTGCGGTGCTGCGAACAAAGCTTAAAGGGATAGTTCCTTTTTTTTTAAGTTAAGCTGTATGAAATACTTAAAGTAGTTCCGGTCCACTGGGGCCACGCTGTAAATGAATAAAAAAAATAAATAACTTAATTTGTATTGTTGACCCATTTGTAAAATATTAGCATGTCCTTTGTTCATTTTTGACCCCCTATCACCCTCCTATGCTAATATTTTAGAAATAATTCAACAATACAATTTATGTTTACCGTGTGGCCCCTGTAACCT
Source organism: Benthosema pterotum (assembly GCA_039105355.1). Lineage (NCBI taxonomy): Eukaryota > Metazoa > Chordata > Actinopteri > Myctophiformes > Myctophidae > Benthosema > Benthosema pterotum. The sequence continues at coordinate 12,328,478 of CM076970.1, forward strand.
CCACAAAATGACCGGAACTACTTAATATTCACCAAATACCAGAGCAGAACTCCCCCCACGGGACTCTGGACATCAATGAATGGCAAGTACCGTATTTCATCTAGTTTAACTTCCAAAAATCCGAACTATCCTTTTAAACAATTCCGCTGAAAGCTGATACATATGTATATATACACACTGTTAGTCGACATCAGTGCACCAGAGGGAACTGGCATACATACATACCAACTGTTATTAAAAAGCTAAATGTGCTCTAATTTGCATGTGGAACATTTCCCAGACCGTATATGTATCACTGTCCTCTTCCTTTCCATACTTAACTTTGCGAGAGAGAGAGAGAGAGCTGCTGGGCTCCACAAACTAGGCCAGCGTTGTTTATGTATGTGCGTGTTACCGAGGGTGTGCAAAAAGTTGCACTTGGAGGAGTTTAAAAAAAAACATACCATCAATCACTGTCTCCCACACTCCCAGGCCTAACTTCTTCTTCTTCTTCTTCTTCTCACACTCTGTCCCACTTTTTCCTTCTCGGCTCCAACTCAACTCCGTCTCTGCTTCTCTTCCCTCGTTCCCTCAACGTTTCGAAATTGTACCGCGAGTTGAGTGAGTCTTGACATGCCTATGCCCCGGCGTCTTCGTGCCGTCTCCCTGACACTCCCGTCTGTTCCCCCGAAAGAGACGTCTAGTAGAAGAGTTGTGACATTGAGGGGTCCGGAACTGAGCGTTGTTCACGCAGCCTGAAAGAGGGACACACTGGAGTTCAAAAAGGCAGTGTTTTCAATGAGGGGGGGCACAAATGGGAGCTATTTTAAGCATCTGTGCAACATGCTCAGCTGTTTGAAAGTAATGTATAATAACAGCTAGTCTCCGTAAAGTTTATGTTGTACAACTACTACAAAACAAGAGATGAAGGGATTTAAGATCTATATATTATGAGGTATTATGCAACTTTAGTGTGTAAAAACTCTTTGCATTTGCATTTAAATCCACCTCCACCTCACCTCCACTCTATTGGCTTGTTATGAAACTGCTGGGGACTGCTGCGCTGTGATTGGCTAAAATGCTGCCTCACCCTTGTCACAAGCCCGCTGAAAAGAATTTGTTCACAACAATAACGCTCTGGGCCGTCTGCAGGGCAAAGCAAGTGTCTGACTGCAGGGAAACAGCTGCAGCGCCAAAGTAACAATGTAGAGTGCAAAAAGGCAAAAAAAAAAAAATCTAGCTACAGTATATACATTTGCATGAGTCGAATGCATTTCTGCATACTTCCAGTCCAGGACTCGTCCCTAATTGTCGTCCCCTTTCTCAATAGAGGTCTATGTAGAAGAGCCGCCGCCGCCATTAGACCAGACCCAAGGAAGTAAACGGAGTTGCCAGAACTCTGTCTATATTCTAATGCTCTGCTCCCTCTGCTCCCCTCTCTTACAGCCCGTTTAAGAAGTTCCCCCACATGTCGTCGTACCACCGCATGCTGGTCCACCGGGTGGCGGCCTACTTCGGCATGGAGCACAACGTGGACCAGACGGGCAAGGCTGTCATCATCAACAGGACCCCCGGCACCCGCATGTACGTAACATCATCATCCTCCTCCAGGGGCGGATCTAGGCATGGGCATGGGGGGGGCAATCAATCCCACCAAACACGATGGCATGCGAAACAAACCCCAAGATATTTTCAAATGAAAGTGCTTCTATTTTAAAAATGATTTGAAACACGACTACTGCTGCTGCTAACTAACTACAGTTGTGGCGCCACTAAACCGACAGCATTTCATCATTGAAAACGGAAAACTCTCTGAGTCAGACCTTTAGCTTTATTGCATTGCTGCGTGTCTGTTGCAACTTCAACGACAACTGATGTTGTTATTATTGATGCTTTACTTGCCTAATAAAAGTCCTGTAACCGAAAATGTAACCCATACCATTTTCTCTTGCCCCCCCAATTGGAAAATGTTACATCCACCCTGCCCTCCACTGTGTGTGTGTGTGTCGTGTGTGTGTGTGTGTGTGTGTGTGTGTGTGCGCGCGCGCGCATCACATCCACAAAATGCACATTCGACGCAGCCTCGGTCTCAGCTTTCCTCAACTGCAAGGAGAAAAAGCTGATCACAAACCTCAGGCAAAGTGTGTATTGGTGGAACATCTGTTGGGACGCATTTCCTCCGGATACGATACTTTTGAGCTAATCGCAACTCTTGTTTCAGAATGTAAACCGATTTGTAAAGCAGCGACGTAATGTTGTCCTTGAGCAGGACTTTGCCAGAAGTGCTTGTGGTTTTCAACCCTTCTCATACCAAGACCCACTATTTATTCGTTTGAGTTTGAGCCACAGACCACCATTTGATGGCATTTAAGCCCCACAGACCCCCAAAACTAAAGATTTCTTTTGCTTTGGTCCACAATTCCAGGCTGGATTTGGGGAACAGTCAAACATGCAGATAAAAAATGCCCATTAACCCTTAGTGTCCTGAACGCGTTTTGGTGTTTTATCTGTTGAAAAATAGCAGATCAACAAGCTCATGTCGCGCCACCGAGTGGCGCGACACGAGCTTGTTGTTCTGCTATTTTTGAAAAATTGTGAAAATGTGCTGCAAATCTCTGAATACATTATTTTGGAAGCAAACATTTTATCTCAATTTTTCGCTTCTGGGGAACCCCCGAGAACAACATGTTTTTAGATGGGGGTGTGCAGCCAAATATGGATAATTCTGGTGGTCCTTGGCTAGAAATATGTTAGCATCACTGACACAGGAGCACAGATTTTTCAGAAAAACTAGAATCTAGTGTCAGAAACTATAGAATCTAGTGTCAAAAACTCGATTCTAGCATCAGAAACTAGATTCTAGTGTCAAAATTGAGATCCTAGCATCAGAAACTATCATTTAGTGTCAATAACTAGAATCTAGTGTCGGAAACTACTGTAGAATCTAGCGTCAAAAGCTAGAATGTTGCTGCAGCTATAATCTGGTGTCAGGAACTACTGTATAATCTGGTGTCAGAAACTCAAATCGAGGGTCAGGACACAATCTTCTACATTCTCTAGTTGTGTAGACATGGGGCTAATTCAGATGGTGATATTTCTGGTGATAATCCTTCCGACAACAGAATAAATGTCTGGTTTTGATTAGGCTCGCGTGGGCCAGTTTGGACAGCCATGACAGTGATGGTTTGCCACATTTTTTTTCAGTAAAGTTCCAGTATATCACCTCCCTTTCAGAATATTGTATGGAGCATACGTAGAAAACAAAATAATAGATTCCTCATTGTTCGCTGCAGTTTGTCGGAGACATACTGTATGTATCAAATGCTTACATTGTCTTTCTGATTTGTCTACCAAATGACGCACAAAACTTCCTCCTCCCGACTGCGCATGTTACCATATGTAGCATATGGATGTACCATATGTATTAATATTGTCGCCTGCTCTTTGGCCAGAGTGCCCAAAACACATTAATTTCTTTAGGTAGACTGCTGCTGTGTTGTGAAATTAAAGAACAAAACATGAGCTTTATGCGAGTGCGGATAATTTCCCCCCTTACATTGCTCTACAAGAGTCCGCACCCATCGTCTACTGGGAATATAAACTGGACTCTTGAATTAAGTGTGCCTACCTAACAACAGTTCTATTGGCCCTCTGCTCTCTTCAGACCAGAGAAACGTTTCCTGGACGAAGTCGTGGAGCAGAAGACGGAGGACATCCAGCAGTGGAAAGCCATCCTGAAGAGAAACAACAGCTCTGACGACCAGGTTTGTCCCCCAAACACCACCACCACCACAACCCTCTACTTTGCTGCTGGTTGATCGCCTACTTTGGCCAGTTGGTAGATATTGGATGTAAGGGAATTTAAGTTTCTGTCTCTAGGCCTTGGACGCGACGAGAACAGTAGGCGTGGTCCGTCGCAGTTGCAACAGAAGCCCAACATAGTTAAGAAAGCAGGCATCATGACAGGATGCACGGTGGATCCTGTCATGTCGCCTGCTTTCTTAACTATGTTGAGGCATGAACACTTGTTGCTGCCTCAACCCCTTCCACTGGCGTCTCTGTCACCATGGAAACCAGAGACGCCAGTGGAAGGGGTGGATCATCCACCTCTTCCACTGGCGTCTCTGGTTTCCATGGTGACGCTCCTCTACAGCGTAGCTCTCGTCCACGTTGTTAACACGAGGTCAAAAGCCGCGTTCTGCCGTCGTAGGAGAGGGTAGGACGGCCTTGAGGATTATATATCGAGCACAGAGCGATTCATTGCTGGTGTCGTAGGTTGGACGTTCTACCAATCTTAAATAGCCCATTTGTTCCATTTGTGTTTTTCTGATGGCGTCCCTCTGTCCCGTTTCTCCTCCTCCTCTACCTAGCCGTCGCGACATCATCACCCATCACTGTCTGAGATCAGGTCCAGCAGGTCTATGGAGGAGAGGGAAGAGGAGTACCAGAAAGTACGCAACAGAATCTTCAACCAGGAGGTGAGGAAAGGGGTTGAGGGATGCATCATGATGCCCCACCAAACACGATGGCATCATGATGCAAAAACAACCCAAGATATTTCAAATTAAAGTGCTTCTATTTAAAGGTAGGGTAAGTGATTTGAAATTCATGGTGTAGTACCAGCCTGGTGCACTAGGGGCCCAAGAGTAGCTACACTATGTGAACCTGCTGCTCGATCCTGATTGGAGGAGAATTCACCCTCCACCTGGGGAACTTTTATTAGCTCCTCTGCTAACGTGGGGGAGGGGGAAACTCCATATATGGTCTGCACACCTTATAATAGAGCATTTTAACAGAAACATAATTGGGGTGATATCTGACAAAAGTGAAATCACTTCCCCTACCTTTAAAATGATTTGAAACACTACTAATGCTACTAAACTACAATTGTGGCACCGCTAAACACAACAGCATTTCATCATTGAAAACAGAAAACTCTCTGAGTCAGACCTTTAGCTTTATTGCATGCATGCGTGTCTGTTGCAACTTCAACAACAACTGATGTTATTATTGATGCTTATACTTGCCTAATAAAAAGTCCTGTAACCGAAAATGGTATGGGTGCGACTTCATCGATGAAGCCGCAACCATACCATTGGCTTAAACTACAGAGGTAAGCACTTGAGATCGTCACTGGTGGTACCACCATGGCAATGAAATGGTAACCACAGGAATGTGGTACCAGAAGGTTCCATGCTGTCACCAGGAGATTAACAGGTTAAATACACATTTACATGTCCTACTACTTGGTTAGCGGTTCCTAATAGACAGAGGCGTACTTTTATAACCATTGTTAATCAACCAAAATGAAGTCTGAAAAGCATTACCATTCCAGGGCAGTGGTACCACCATGGTGCCCCATCAGCAGCCAAGTGTTAACAGTGACAATCTCAAGTGCTTACCACTGTACATCCACCGTGTGTGTGTGTGTGTGTGTGTGTGTGTGTGTGTGTGTGTGTGTGTGTGTGTGTGTGTGTGTGTGTGTGTGTGTGTGTGTGTGTGTGTGTGTGTGTGTGTGTGTGCGTGTGTGTGTGCGTGTGCGTGTGCGTGTTGTTTGGTGAGGGAGACTAATTTGTATCCTCTTTGGTTCCGTTGTTGCAGACGCTCTGTCCCCAGGAGAACACCCACGCAGAATCCAGGTAACCTTAAATGTCTCTCTCTCTCTCTATCAATACTATAATTAAGGAGATGTCTGAATGTCTGAAACAAGCGTAACTCATCACTGGCTGCACCAATCGCTATAATTTTTCACACAGTCATTGACCATAACATTAGGAAGAGACTAACGAAGCCCTTTTTTCAAATTAACAAATTGTTGATTAATAATGAATTTATTTAGTAATTAAATTTCTCCATTCACTTAACATTAGCAATTCCCTTTTCGGCCACAGGGGGCAATGCAAATAGCAAAACACACACACACACACACACACACACACACACACACACACACACACACACACACACACACACACACACACACACACACACACACACACACACACACACACACACAATTTATGACTGGCCATTGTAGTGTCTGTCCAAATGTGGGCATTAAAGCAATCCTTCATCAAAGTACTTGCATCTTTGGTGATATCACATTACCCACACAGTACATCCTTTGGTGTTCATATATTCACAACGGGTAAGGTCCTAGTCTGTCTAATCTGTCTGCCTCCAATATGGCTCATTATTCCATTTAGACTAGAGTTCTGATATAGTGTGTGTGTGTGTGTGCTGGCGTTTTGCAGGTCTGTGGAAGAGTACAGCGCTCACACAGAGACCCAGAGGAGGAGGCAGCTCTTCAGGTAAGTCTGTCTGTCTCCTCCATACATACATACATACATCATCTCAGTCGTACACTGTGGCAGAGGGGAGAGGGAGGGAGCTGGGGTGATGTCTTCCCTCAGGAGGGCCTTCTGGGAAATGCAAAAAGAGGTCACGTCTAGGGCTGCACTTTTTTATTTTATTTATATGCTGTATATATCGGATGGATGAGCACGAAAAGTCAGCTTTTTTTCTTTTCTGTCTTTTTTTTTCGTTTCTTCCAAGAACGTGTTGTTGTCCCGTTTTAACTAAAATGGGGGCATTGCTTTACCTACATTATGCACTACATTCAGGGGTGTAGTGGAGGTGGGACAGCGGGACCATTTGGTTCACATTTGTACACTCTCAGAAAAAAAATTGAAAATAGGTTGAATTCCCCTTTTAAGAGGCGTCCCCCCACTTCTAAAGGTCCCACTACAACACTGACTACATTCACCCGTTCACACTGACACGCCTTCACCGATGGTAGATAAACCATGCAAGGCACTGGATCCATTTGTGGTTCAGTGTCTTGCTCAACGACACTTTGACACTAACTTTAGAAGAGCCGAGGTTGATGGCGACAACCTTGCGGATCCCATATTTTATCTAGCGTGGCCAGTGTAACTTTTTTGGAAGGTTCTTAGCATGATAAAAGTTTTTTTTCCCCAGATAGCTGTTTTGATTGTATGTTTTCCCAGTTCTTGTGAAACAGCAGTGTTTTTTTTTATTAGGTACAAGCAGTATTTTGTACCAGATTATCATTTCCGTTGTGACCAAAGCAGACGTTGGACCAGCTGTAGCCCATCTGTTTCCAACTGGATATTAATGCTGAAGCATGAATCCCTGAACTTTTTTTTGCAGATGCTCTTAATCCAGAGTGACTTTTACCGTAAGCAGGAATCAAAGACATGGTAATACATCAAATAATTAAAAAAAAGGTCACCATGAATCATATGTATGCTAAAAACCTAATAGTGGAATATCTATAGATTTAACCGAAGTGCTACGTACAGCCTAAGATGCAATCTGAAGACCCGCTAGTGGGTCCATTTGGTTCCATTTGTACCCTCTCAGGAAAAAAAAGGGTCTGAATGAAAAAAATCATTAACGTGGTGAAATACATCTGAATGATGTCATCAGATGTATTTCACCATGTTGATGTTTTTTTCAGACCTCCAGTTTTTAGGAAATACAGAATTGGGGGAACTTTTTTTATCACGTCCACATACGCAACATCTCTAAGGTATATTAATGACATTAAAATGTTGAAAATGGGTGGAGTTAGCATGGTGGCCGCTATTGTAAAAAAGTAGTATTGTAGCTATTGTATTAAAAGTAGTAGAAAGAGGAGAGTTTGGGACGTGTGGAGTTCTGTCCCAGGGTTTTTTTTTTTTTTGTGACGGTATCTCCAGCTTCTGTGTATCAGCTGGGAGGCATTCAAAGCATGCCTTTTGGTTTGCTTTGAATGCCAGCATCAGTTTTGTGCAGGCAGCGACTGGGAGCCAATGAAGGGATGTCATGTGGGAATTTTGGCTGGTTGGGGACCAAGCGAACTGCGGCATTTTGGCTCTCTGGTGCATACTGGGCTAAGCCAGCCAGCATGCACCGCAAGCAGACAATTCCTCAATGCAGGGGTGTCATGTTGTTGGCGTCTGGATTTCTATACAGTTGTTGTGGAGCTTTGCCGCACCAAAACAGCACAGAATGTTTTATTTATTTATTTATTTTTTTCATGGAACAGCCACCCACCAATACACACAGTACACACACACACACACGCGCACACGCACACGCGCACGCACACACACACACACACACACACACACACACACACACACAGCACTACTCTATTCACACCTGACTTTTTAAAGACAATCTGTCTGTACTGAACCCAACTCTTCCCTGCCCACTTTGACAGACTGGTTTGGCATAGGGTTGAAGACGGAGAACAACATCTTGGAATGGGTCTGGCCCACAAGTTTCTCTCTACTACCAAAATGCCCATTTACCTGTCCAAGTAACTTACTTAATGTCAATGCAGTCCACTCCCACAACACCAGCGGGTTCAACAAACCATGTGCAACCCAGATTCGGCACAAACAAGCGACTAAATTAATCACAACCATCGGGACATCCACCGATTTATAGCGACAGCTAAAGAGTCGCAGCTTAGCCTAGGACTGCTGCTACTCTTGTCATTATAACATACTGTGACGCTTAAAGTGACATGGCCACCAGATGCCGCCAAAGGCTACAGAAAGAGTTAATATGCTGGCCGCGATTGTAAACAAGCAGAAATAGAAATGCTTTTTTTGGTCCACTCACAGTTATCAGTCTCGTATTTGGATTGTACTGTTGCTGTCCAAGCTAATCTAAAATAATTAGGGCTGTTGAATGATTAAAAATTTTAATCAAATTAATCACAACTTCAAAATTAATTTAATCATGATTAATCACCATTCGAACTATGTCCAAAATATGCATGTTTTCCTGTACAGGATCTCAACATTTAAAAAAGAAACAGAATCTGTGGAAAAAAAAAAAAAAAAAAACCATTTATCTTTAAAATGTTTATCAAAATAGGTGATCTACAAGCCCTCAATGCTTGTAGATCCTCCAGCTATACTTTATGGCTCTGATTACAGGAAGACACACAGCTATGTCTCCGTAAAACCGTGCGCTTCCCTTTTGTCTCAATGAGAAAATGCTCAGTGGGTTGAGTCACGGTGCACATGGGTTAATTGCGTTAAAAATTTTAATCAGATTAATCAACAAAATTAATTTAATCCCGTTAATTAACTATTTTCAACAGCCTTAAAAATAATCAATCAAAAGATCTAATAAAAAGGGGGTCAACCACTAACCAGGCAATAGTGTTGTTCCTCGTTCCTCCTGCAGGGGGAGTCGCGATGCCTCCGGCTCAGCCAGCAGCAGCAGCAGCTGGACAGGCAGCCGGCAGAGCAGCACGGAGACGGACGGTCGCCACGGCAACAACCACAACAACAACGAACCCTGCTGGCCCTGGAGCAGCACCGACTCCACTGACTCCTCCTCCTACCAGTGGAGCAGCCCCGCCCCCAAGCCCCGCCCCCCACACAGCAACAACGGCAGCTGGGGCGCGCCGCCGCCGCAGAGCGCAGGTCTGTCGCCATTGCGTAGCATTATTAGCATTATTAACAATACTTAGCATTAGCATGACTTAGCATTATTAGCTTTACTAACGATACTTAGCATTAGCATTACTTAGCATTATTAGCTTTACTTACTTAGCATTATTAGAATTACTTAGGATTATTGACGATACTTAGCAGCAGCATTGTTAGCATTAATTAGCATTATCGGGAATGTCTAGCATTATTGGCATTACTTTAGCTATTGAAAAATTGTCGAGTATCAAAAAGTTTGGAACCGCGGGTTTGGCGGTGAGAACCATTGTCAGAAAGTCGCGCTATGCAGTCGAAGCGACAGCAACTTGGAGGACCAATATGAGAATACTAATGCTATTTGATTGGGAATAATTTGATGAATAAAAAACGTGAAAACTGACAGGGAACTAATATATACACGTCATGTACGTCATTGGGAGTCATAGGAAGTCCTTTTTATGTCCAGATTGACGCATAGATCTATAAAAAAAATAAGAGAAAAACTTTGGAAATCTGTGGGAAAACTTCTCAGTCTGTAAGGAACTCATCTTTATCCGTGTGGGTCATGACTCAAACCTCCCCTACTTAAAGCAAATATAAATATACAGTATATTTATATTTTGTGTGTAAACTAGAGCGGTGCCCATGGGACAGCTACAGCGGCGCCCGTTGGGCGCTGGCCTACTTGGAACGACGCAAGTTGGAAATGCATGATGACCCACCCCAGATTTTAAGTCTGTGTCCCCCTTTTTTCTGCCCATTATGGAGTTCTTTGCCAGCTGTGCACCAAATACTAGAGAGTTAAAGAGAAACTCCACCCATTTTCAACATTTTAATATGTCATTAATATACCTTAGAGATGTTGTGTGGACATGATAAAAAATTTCCCACAATTCTGTATTTCCTAGACCCCTTTTTCCTGGGGGATGGTCTGCATATAAGATGTTGAAAGGAGAGGTGTAATTGTTGTTTTTGATTGTCCTTTTTGCTTTTATTTTATTTTATTTTATTTTAAAAAAATATTTTGGAATTTTATTGCTTTTCTCACCTAAGGAAGAAAACAATGAAAAAGTAAAAAAATAAAAAATAAAAACACAGATTAAACTCTGAAAACATAACTCGGGCGACTCGTGTTTCGGAGGGAAGCTGTTAATTAACTTGTAAAGTGTTGAAAACAAGTAAGCAAATCTAAGAAGTTCCTATGTGTTCAGTAACAAATCTAAGAAATTCCTATGTATTCAGAAGCAGTAGAAGGAGTTAAGGCCTATTCAGAGATGGATTTTCGGTGCCCACCGCGACCACCGTTTCCTACAATATGACGTCATACCACCGCAACCACCGCACCTCCCAGCCCTCCTCTCGGATTTTACTGACCACCGCACCGCGGTGGTTCCAGTACTTGTTTTTAACGGCTGCCAGCTGGTAAAAAAAAAGGAAAAAAAAAGAAAACACACCACAGCACGACGGCCAGGAGGAGAACGAAGGGATTCAATGATAGACACAATGACATAAACAGAATACGAAATAAACATAAAAGCAGCAGAATTTATTATAATTGAGGTAGGAAGTAGAGAAAAGCAGAGGGGAAAATAAACAACAATGGACGCGAGGAGAACAGGGGAGGGAGGGCGAGGTGCTGCTAGTGGTATATGAAATAGCGGTGGTCGCAGTGGTGACAGACTATATAATAGCGTGCGGTGCGGTGCTCTGAGCGGTGGTCGCGGTGGCCACCGAAATCCCAGACTCTGAAAGAGCCTTTAAAGGTAGGGTAAGTGATTTGAAATTCATGGTGTAGTACCAGCCTGGTGCACTAGGGGCGTCCAACAGTAGCTACACTATGTGAACATGCTGCTCGATCCTGATTGGAGGAGAATTCACCCACCACCTGGGGAACTTTTATTAGCTCCTCTGCTAACGTGGGGGAGGGGGAAACTCCATATATGGTTTCCACACCTTTATAATAGAGCATTTTAACAGAAAAAAATATTTTTTGGGTGCTATCTGACAAAAGTGAAATCACTTCATTTAAGCATTGTTTATCATTTCTCTCTCTCTCTCTCTCTCTCTCTCTCTCTCTCTCTCTCTCTCTCTCTCTCTCTCTCTCTCTCTCTCTCTCTCTCTCTCTCTCTCTCTCTCTCTCTCTCTCTCTCTCTCTCTCTGCCAGGCTCCATCTCTCTCTACAGAGTGGCCCCTCCCAGCTGTGCCCGGCCCCCCTCTCCCCCCATCCCCGAGGAGGCCGTCGTGGCCCCGCCCCCCGCCTCCTCCTCTAGCTCCTCCTACATCATGGAGAACGGCATCCCGCCCGGCAGCATCCTGGTCAACCCCCACACCGGTACGTCTCACACACCAGGGCCGGATCTATAGGCCTGATTGCCCCACCAACATGATGGCATGCAAAACAACCCCCAGATATTTCAAATCAACCCATTGTGTCCTGTCTAGATTGAATAACATAATATTCAAAGATTTGCACCACGTTTTCACGATTTTTCAAAAATAGCAGAGATACAAGCTCATAGCGCGCCACTCGGTGGCGCGCTATGAGCTTGTAGATCTGCTATTTTTCAATAGTTAAACCATAATGCTTGGAACACCAAAACGCGTTCAGTACACTAAGGGTTAAAGTCCTAATAAAATGATTGGAAACACTACTACTGCTACTAACTAACTACAGCTGTGTCACGACTAAACCAACAGGATTTCATCATTGAAAACAGAAAACTCTCCGAGTCAGACCTTTAGCTTTATGCATGCTGCGTGTCTGTTGCAACTTCAACAACAACTGATGTTATTATTGATGCTTTACTTGCCTAATAAAAGTCCTGTAACCGAAAATGGTATGGGTGCGGCTTCATCGCCCCGTGACGCGAAGCGTCACGGGGCGATGAAGCCGCGCCCATACCATTTTCTCCTGCCCCCCCCCCCAATTGGGAAATGTTACATCCGACCCTGCATCACACACACACTGGTCCTTATAGCCCCTACGTTGACCTTTCACCTCTCAGGTCAGCCCTTCCTGAACCCTGACGGGACGCCCGTGGTCTACAACCCACCTGACAGCCTGCAGCAGCCAATCAGGAGCCAGACCCAGCCGCAGGGCCCGCCCCCTCCGCCACAGCAACAGGTACTAGGAGAAAATTCAATTTTTTTTATCCCATTTTATTTTGAAAACAGCAAAACTGTCAGGTGAAAAGAAGGCAGCTTGGACTCCTCATGCATTGAAGGAAGCATGAGGCCAGTCCGCTGCCTCCCCAGGTTGATGGAGGGTGTGTAGAGCCCAGGATCACATTAGGAATTGGCACTGGATTGGAAAAATGGGCTACAAAATCGTGGGGAAAAATATTATATATATAAAAAAAAAAGAAAACAGCCAAACATAGCTCTTTTCAAATGCCTGATGAGTGTATAGTTGGTATATGTGTCTGGTTTCCAGGCAACACTCAGCCAGCAATAGTAATTTTGTATGGCAATGGTATTTAAACCACTATTTCTTCTTCATCTGAGCTATGGTCTGACGCTACGTTCTATTTTCTGACACTAGATTCTAGTTTTTAACACTACATTCTATTTTCTGACACTAGATTCTAGTTTTTAACACTACATTCTAGTTTCTGACACTAGATTCTAGTTTTTAACACTACATTCTAGTTTCTGACACTAGATTCTAGTTTTTAACACTACATTCTAGTTTCTGACACTAGATTCTAGTTTTTGACGCTACATTCTAGTTTCTGACACTAGATTCTAGTTTTTGACGCTACATTCTAGTTTCTGACACTAGATTCTAGTTTTTGACACTACATTCTAGCTTTTGACGACAGATTCTAGTTTTAATGAAAATGAAAAAAATAAAAACATCTGTCAGTGATGCTGAACAATATTTCCTGCCCAGGACCACCAGAATTATATATACAGTATTTGGCTGAAAACATGTTCTAGGGATCCCCCAGAAGCAAAGATTTGAGTTAAAAATGTTTGCTTCTGAAATAATATATTCAAAATTTTTCACAGCATTTGCACTTTTTTTTTTCTTTTTTTTTTCTTCAAAAATAGCAGAACTACAAGCAACCACTTGGTGGCGCGCTATGAGCTTGTAGATCTGCCATTTTTCAATTGCTAAAGTATAACATCATGGTTTACCCTTTGTGTACTGAACGCGTTTTGGTGTTTTTAAGCTGTTGAAAAATAGCAGATCTACAAGCTCATATCGCGCCACCGAGTGGCGCGATATGAGCTTGTAGTTCTGCTATTTTTGAAAAAATTGTGAAAAGCATCAGAAACTAGAATCTGATCAGGACACAATAGGTTAAGGAGCTGTGGCAGTAGCTGAGATGAGACGCCACCTGGGAGGCCGGAAGGTGCGACCCCCCCCCCCCCCCCCCATGGGGAGTTCACGTCCCGACCCGGGCGCGACCCCTCGACCCCTGACTGCCCCGCACAGTGGGTGTCTGTGCCGTATTAATAGACACCCGCTGCTCCTAATAGTGTAGGATGTTTACGGCGTACGTGTCAACTAGTAGTGACAAATACTCCCGACACAACATTGTGTCACGAGCTGGTCACGAGCTCCGGGAACACTGCAGTGAGAGCCGTCAAACACTTTGTGACAGCTCTTATAAGAGTCCATTTGGTTTTATTTTATGCTTTCAAGAGTTAAATGTTGTTAAACGTGCAGCACTTAACACCAACACCGCCAGTGGCGTAGAAATAAGGCCGCATTAAAGCTCCCATTATGTGATTTTATGGTCAAAATAATAATTACATTGTTTTTATGGTTTTCACAAAATCTTCCTTTAATTTTATCATTTTCTTAAAAAAAAAAAAAAAAATTATACCACGATTTTGTAACCCATTCTTTTCACCCAGTGCCAATTCCTAATGTGATCCTGGGCTCTACACACCCTCCGCCAACCTGGGGAGGCAGCAGACTGGGCTCATGCTTCCTTCAAGGCATGAGGAGTCGCGCCGCCTTCTTTTCACCTGACAGGGGGGAGTTTCCCTGGTTGGACGTAGCACTGTGGAAGGAACACGTTATTCCAACCAGTTCCTGTCCCCTCCATCAGGCGCCCCGGCTGGCCAGGGGGAGGCAGTTTAGAGCCCAGGATTACTGCATGTTTTTGGGAGGGTATCTACCCTAGGGGACACGGGGAGAACATGCAAACTCCACACAGAAAGGCCCTTTCGCCAACCCCGCCTCGGGTATGTAAGGGCACTGATGACGCGGAAGAGCAGACACGCCGCCAGCACCCACAGCAGCGCCCCTAGCGGGAATCGAACCGAATCGAATTAGATCATTTTCAAGGTTGGCTACCAACCTGGAATCCTCTCAGGGACCACTGGTGGTCCCCGAACCGATGGTTGAAAACTGCTGTGCTAGTGTGAACACAGCATGAGTGCCAGTCACTCACGGCTGTCTGTCTTTTTTTTTTTTTGTGCGTGTGTGTGTGTGTGTGTGTGTGTGTCAGGTGGTGCAGTACTCTCCCGTCTCATACGCAGCTCCACAGATGTTGCCGGTGGCTCCAGCTCAGCCCACGGCCTACATGCCTCCTACGCAGGTATGTGGCTGTCAATCACAAGACAGGAAACGGCTCCTATATCTTTTTCATGCCTTTATCTGCATGATCGCGTGAATCTCTCTCTCTCTTCCGATTTCTGATCTAGCTGAGCAGATAGTGAAGGGATCGCTCAAATGGAGATACAGGCATGAAAATTCCAAGGAGCCGGACCCCAAAATCCAAGACATACGTCCAGAAAAGGGCTTATCCTTCGTAACTCGAAATGCAAAGATTTTTAAGCCCCATAAATTAGGCTTATGGGCCGTAAAAATCCCATGCATTTTATGAAGGAAAAATCACATTTCTGGACAGACATCTTGGATTTTGGGGTTTGAGGAGTATACAGCATGTAGGAATTTTCACGCTTGTATCGACGATTTGAACAATTCTTGCGATACATCGCAATTGTCTGCTCTAATCTGATCTAATCGCTAATCTGATGTGATCGTCCCCTATATCCAATCACGTGATACATCCCTATTTTGAATCGATGAAAGCATTTTAACAACATTGGTGCCCAAGACGTCCCCACGTGTCTTTATAAGTACAACCGTGGAAACAGCCGTCTTTAGATATTTATAGAATGGTATTTTCACGTTGTAGTATTTAATTTAAAGTAAAATCATCCGTTGGGTACTTTTATTTTTGAAAGATTCATGTTTGTTTTTTTTATAACCGCTATGCCGTCCTTTTGTCCCAACAGGTGGACGAGCTCTCCTCCCAGTTCGCCGCTCACGTGGCGGTGAGCTGTCAATCAACGGGAGAGGCTCCGCCCATGTACGCGCCCCCTCCCACTCAGGGTTACGTCTATGCAGCCCCGCCCCCTCCCAACCCGCCCGCCTACTGCCAGCCCTCACCACAGGTAAAGGCTTCTTCATTTGTTGTCTTTGACTCCGGAAAGTAAAGTTACAGTGTGGACTTGAGACTCGAATCGTGTCTTTTTTTTTTTTGGGTGATAGAGTATAGTTTCAAAGCTGGAATGAACCGGAAGCGGTGGGATTTTTACTGTGGATCCCACCTGACTATCTGGCAGAGAATGTTTCTGAACCAATCGGAGCACGCATCCCTTCAGGCGATGGGACGGCATAGCGTGGGGGACGGTTTACTACACGCAACGCATGGACTGTTTGTTTACAAATGTTGGGCTAATTCACATGATGAATAACTCTTGAGGGCGTAAAAATGAAACCAAATGGATGGTTTCATTTTTACGCCCTCAAGAGTTACATCTGGTTAACCAGCTGCCCCCCCCCCCCCAGGGTGGCCTGGCAAAGGCAAAATAATCCCGGTGGGAAAATATGTGCCAATCCGCCCCTGTTTCTGACTGTAATCAAGACACCTGTGTTTGTGGAGGACAATTCAGAAATGGACAAAAAAAAAACAAGTCAACTTAATTTCTATCGGCCTTTATTGATGTGGATAGTCGACGCGGTGTCGCGCAGCACGTTTTTGTTTACAGGAAGTCACTAAAAAAATCAATTCTAATGGAATTATGTCATGGTTTTGACGTACAAAATACACAAAAGTGAAGATTTTCTATACCGGCAGTGTCCATACAGTAGGTATCGTCACTGGCGTGCACAGAGAGTTTCAAGGGCAGGTGCTCAAATGTAACCAGGAGGGCACTCTAGAAAAATTGAGTTTTGGGGGGTTAAAAACGCATAGAAAACAGCATTTCAGCATCTTTTTGCTCTTTTAAAAAGGGCATGTTGGTCCAGAGAGGGCCACTAGGGGGTGCTCAAACCCCCCTTGACGTCTATGTATGCACGCCTATGGGTATAGTTAGGCCGGTCAGAGAGGTGAGGACAAGGGGGCGGGACTTATTGAATCACGTCAGTACGCTGCCAGGCCTCACATCCGTTGCTGCTGTTGTTGTGTTGCAGATGCCTGTGTACTATTACTCCACCCAGTACCCTGCTGCCTCACAGACCTGCAGGCCTGCCTCACCCAGCCAGCACATGCACAGCCAGGGGGCGCCACCTGCAGGTAAAACACTACGTGTTTCTGTATATGTGTGTGTGTGTGTGTCTTTCTGGCAGTAGGGAAGGGGGCCGTTACACTGTCAGAGATGTTAGTCTGAGGGTCTCACAGTGAACCGGTCTCTTTGCCTGCTGCTTCTGCTCGTCGCGGACACCAAGGAGAGACGCGGCGCACAGTAGTTTTGCATTCATTTATATTGCGCCTTTGTCCAAGGCGCTTTACATAGATAGTAGATCTCATTTACCCATTCACACACCGATGGCAGCGTAAACTATGCAAGGTATTGACGCAGCACATCGGGAGCAATTAGGGGTTAAAGGTAGGGTAAGTGATTTGAAATTCATCCTGTAGTTCCAGCCTGGTGCACTAGGGGCGCCAAACAGTAGCTACACTATGTGAGCCTGCTGCTCGATCCTGATTGGAGGAGAATTCGCCACCACCTGGGGAACTTTTATTAGCTCCTCTGCTAACGTGGGGGAGGGGGAAACTCCATATATGGTTTCCACACCTTATAATAGAGCATTTTAACAGAAAAAAATATTTTTGGGTGATATCTGACAAAAGTGAAATCACTTCCCCTACCTTTAAGTGTCTTGCTCAGGGACACGTCGACACCGACTCTGCGGGAGCTCCGGTTCGAACCGGCGACCTTGCGGTTACCATCCGGTGACTCTACCCCTGAGCCACTGCCGCCCCCCGGCGTCTTCCTCTTAGAAACGGGGTGATAAGTTTGGTCATCCACTACTTAAGGGAACGTTTTAGGCACTTAGCAGAACCTATTACTTGAGTAGGTTTATATAGCACACCCTCAGGGTTATAATGAAAAAAAAACACTGAATGAAATGGCTGTTTACCGGATCATAACAGATCCCTTGAATCATTTATATTCCAACAGAGTTGTTTACTGCCTGCATGAGAGGCGGTTCGATAGCCACACTCTGAATCAACATGGAGAGGAGGAGAGGAGATGGGAGCTTTTCTTTCTGAACATAAACAAGGGGAGGGGGAAAAAAGCAAAATATAGTTAAAGGGGAATTTCACCCATTTTCAATATTTTTTTTCTGAGAGCGTACAAATGGAACCAAATGAACCCGTCAGGGTTCATTTGGCGTACAAATGGAACCAAATGAACCCGTCAGGGTTCATTTGGTTCCATTTGTACGCTCTCAGAAAAAAAAAATATTGAAAATGGTTGGAAGAAACGTCTAAAGAAATCCATTAACATGGTAAAAATACATCTTGATGATGTCATCAAGATGTTTCATCATGTTAGTGGTTTTCTTCAGACCTCCATTTCTTGGGAACACAGAACTTTTTTATCATGTCCACCCACCACCTCTAGGGTATACTAATGACATATTAGAATGTTGAAAATGGGTGGAGTTCCCCTTTAATCAATGCACGCTAAGATGTCCACAGACTCTGGAGCGCTCTGCTGAAACTGTTGCCCTCGCAACCCGACTCTGGATAAGCGGTTGTAGATGGATGGAACTTTGTTTCTGAAATTCATGGCTGTTGTGTGTGTGTGTGTGTGTGTGTGTGTGTGTGTGTGTGTGTGTGTGTGTGTGTGTGTGTGTGTGTGTGTGTGTGTGTGTGTGTGTGTGTGTGTGTGTGTGTGTGTGTGTGTGTGTCAGGTTACCTGGGGGTCCAGGGGTCTCAGAGCCAAGGCCAGGCGGTCTTGGGGAACTACCCAGCCATGGCGTCCCATCAGTGTGGTACCGTCCAGGTAGGTCATGCCCATTTTCCATGGTTGTTATGTTAGAGTTAACTGAAACTTAACTGAAAAAAGAACAAACTGAATCAAAAAGAGACCCCTATAGAACAACAATAGCAACAATAACTACTGGCACTGAAATAACTAAAATCTATATTTTTTGTTGCGTAAAAATCGTACCGTAGTGTGAACTGAGTGGTGCTGCACATACTCTGTATTGGTGAAACAGCGTTGATATGTTAAATTATAGGCCTACAGTATATAAGTAATGAATGCCAGAATTTTATTTTTTCTTTAACTTAGACCCTTTCATTATTAGATAACTTCCTGAAAAGATATTGGGCTCCATTTTCGTTACCATCTAAACCCATGTGGGGCTGTACTCGTTGGTACATAAAGCCGCCTCACGCTACAGAAACAGGAGCCGGGCTCCTGACTGACCGCATGGTGATGGTGGGACAGGACACACATGGCTCACTGCTGGAGGATTTGGTTGTAAACATAATAAAAGTCAGGCATGGCAGCTCAGCACTCCGCTGGCCTCGGCGCTCCGCCGTTGTTGACAGAGGTCCGGAAAAAGCAGACGAGGCCATTTGTAAAATTCTGTCTCGTGGGCCGAGTGACGGCAAGAAAACAAAACGTAGCGTTGGTCGTTACACAGGCAGAACAGCAGCTGTTACGACTCGCCTTTTACTGTGTCGTTTTAGTTTAGTTTTTGAGAGGGGCAGACACTTCCCAAGGCCCAGCTTTGTCGCTACGTAGATATGGCACACAAATACGGAGTGTGACGCACACGCACAGGCAGACATTTCAGCCTGGTATTCTGCGTCTCGGTCGCCAATTACCCTCAAGCGGTATAACGTTAAGCTCAAAGGTCTGAGGCACCTCGTACACACGTGAGAAACAAATGTTCTTTGCTCCGTCTCTGTTTGATGGCTATCTTGAATGCTTTTCCAATGGAAGTTTGAACAAACACTTGTTTGTTTTTTCCCCGATTCAAACACAAGTAGTTAATAGTAGTCGACAAGTAGTTATTTTTCAATGTTAAAATTTGCATAACATTTGCCTTTTTAAAGGTCGAAATCACTTTTTTGCAAGTAGAAATGCAGGGCTGAGGAAAAGAGCGTCGGCTGGAAACATTATCTCTTGAAGTAATTCTATTTTTTTTTCCCGGGAGCAGCAATTGACACGCAGACTCTTTTTAAAATTATTATTATCGAACAAGTGCACCCAGTGGATATTTGAAGCTAGTGTGACAACACACACACACACACATACAAAATCCAACCCTCGATGATGCAGAGTGCCAAAGTGAGTGAGGCATCGGTAATGGGCACCGTTTTTTTTTTTAGTGCCCATAATCTGGTCTATGACTCACCGGCCGGTGATTGAACCTTCGACCTTCCATTCCCAGGCCGCACGGGCATGCTGGCAGCGCTTCTACGCACTCTCTCTAAAACACCAAGGCCGCTGAATCCTCGTCCCCTCCCTCCCTCCCAGGGGCGGATCTAGGCATGGGGAGGGGGGGGGGGGGGGGATGCCCCCCTAAATTCCCAGTCTGCCCCACCAAACACGATGGCATGCAAAACAACCCAAGATATTTCAAATTAAAGTGCTTATATTTAAAATGATTTGAAACACTACTACTGCCACTAACTAACTACAGCTGTGTCACCACTAAACCAACAGCATTTCATCATTGAAAACAGAAAACTCTCCGAGTCAGACCTTTAGCTTTACGCATGCTGCGTGTCTGTTGCAACTTCAACAACAACTGATAGTTATTATTGATGCTTAATTGCATAATAAAAGTCCTGTAACAGAAAATGGTATGGGTGCGACATCTTGAAGAAGGCGCACCCATACCATTTTCTCTTGCCCCTCCAACATGTTCTCTTGCCCCCCCAAATGGGACATGTTACATCCGCCCCTGCTCCCTCCCCCGCTGTCGTGTCACCTAATCACTTCAAAGGTTCGGTAAACATCTCCTGACTGACGTCGCGCGTCAGCTGACACCCGAAGACCCAAACGCTTGGCATGCCTCATTGCAAACCACTTCTTTTTTTGTTGTTTTTACACACGGCGCTGGTCTATGATCAGCCGTTATATCACCCTCAATTTTTATCTTGTAGACCAGTGGTTTTCAACCTTTTTGACTCCAGGGACCACCGTTTATTCCGCATTTTAGCCGCGGACCACCACTTGATTACATTTTCACACCAAAGACCTTAAAGAATTCTTTTTGTTTTGGAATATTTTAACTCTTGAGAGTGTAAAAATGAAACCAAATGGACCCGCAAGGGTCCATTTGGTTTCATTTTTACACTCTCAAGAGTTACATGTGGTTAACCTACTTTGCATCATTTAGCCTGGGGACCACCTGGAACCTTCTCAGGGACCACTGGTGGTCCCCGGACCACCTGTTGAAAACCCCTGTTGTAGACCAGTGGTTTTCAACCATTTTGATACCAGGGGCCCACTATTTATTCAGAAATTTGAGCCATGGAGGAGGACCATCATTTGATCACATTTTAGCCCCCACAGACCCCCCAAAACTAAAGATTTTCTTTTTGCGTACACTTGGGGCTAATTCGGACGATGAATATTTTAACTCTTGAGAGCGTAAACATGAAACCAAATGGAGTTACACTCTCCCAACTTTTCCATCGTTTAGCCTGGGGACCACCTGGAACCCTCTCATGTTTACGCTCCCAAAGTGTTACGCCCGGTTAACCAACTTTTCCATCGTTTAGCCTGCGGACCACCTGGAACCTTGCATTATGCCAAGTATACAGAATTCGATATAGTAACAAAATACCCAGGTACCTGTCTAATTACTTTCTTAATGTCAATGAAGTCCACTCCCACAACACGAGGGGAAGTGCAACTAATCATGTACAACCGAGATTCAACACCAATAAGGGGCTGAACTCATTTCGCTCTTACGCCACCAAAATGTGGAACGCCTTGCCAACCAATTTAAAAATATGCAAATCCCTCAATTCTTTCAAAGTCTCTCTCAAGGTGCACCTACGGTCGGCTGCTACTAGAAACTGGCCTTTGTAAAACTTGGAACAATGTACATTAGGCTTTTCTCCTTCCCTATGCTTTCCTCATACAGATATTTATATACTGTATATTTTTCTCTCTATTTTATGCTTTTTCTCATTATACATTTCATGATGTTTTCCTATTTTTGTTCCGCTTTTCTTATAATAGAATGCAGGGCCCGACTGGAAACAAGACCGCAAGGTCTTTTGTCGGTGTTCCTATTGGACCATGCTTGTATGACTGTATTACATACTGTATGCATTATATTGTCTAATAAACATGATCAATCAATCGATCAATCAATCCACCTGGAACCCTCTCAGGGACCACTGGTGGTCCCCGGACCGCCGGGTTGAAAACCCCTGTTCTAGACTAATGTCATCATCGGAGTCTAACCGTAATGTGGGACGTTTTTTTTTGTTTTGTCGTTTCGTGACAAAGTGAGTCAAAATGAGCCGATATATTACTGACCCTCGCTTGTCGCTATTTTTGGGGCCACCGTGTCAAAGCGAAGTTGAGTGCGTTAGGGAGGCCACCTGGGAATGGGAAGCCCCCCCCAACCCCCTACCACCCATAACCCCTAACTGCTCCCCAGCCACTGTATTAATAGCGCCCACCACTCCTAATAGTGAGCATGGTTAAAGGAGAATTCCGGCCTAAAAGTTTTTTTTTTTTTTTTTTTTTTTAAGTGGTCCAGGTGTTATTTTGTGACACTCCTTTATGGCTGATGTCCCCTACCCCAAAATAAGCTTATAATGGGGCCAATGGGCGTTGTGCAAGTTCACCTATATACATCGCTCCAAAATGCAATTTTTTTTGCTATATATTGTGTCTCCACCATGTCAGTAGTGAGTTAACACTCACACTTTCACTTTTGGTTCAGCAGTGATCCAGCTGTCTCAAAAGCTGGGGGCGTGGCACATGGTTTATGGCTGAACCACTGCTGAACCAATGATGAAAAGTTGTTTAACCAGATGTAACTCTTTGAGAGCGTAAAAATGAAACCAAATGGACCCTTGCGGGTCCATTTGGTTTCATGTTTACACAAGAGTTAAAATATTCATCATGTGAATTAGCCCAAGTCTACAGAACTAGAGAATGTAGAAGATTAATGGTCATTTTGATCTGTATCCAGCCTGGAATTGTGGACAAAAGCAAAAAGAAATCTTTAGTTTTTGGGGTCTGTGGGGCTAAAATGTCATCAAATGGTGGCCCGTGGCTCAAATTCTGAATAAATAGTGGGCCCTGGTATGAAAAAGGTTGAAAACCACTGATCTAGTGTAAACTCTAACCAACTTTCTAACCCAGGGGTTTTCAACAGGTGGTCCGGGGACCACCAGTGGTCCTTGAGAGGGTTCCAGGTGGTCCCCAGGCTAATTGATGGAAAGTTGGTTAACCAGATGTAACTCTTAAGAGTTAAAATAGTCATCATCTCAATTAGCACCACTTAACTGAGATGTTTACATTGTTTTGTTGGCAAAAATCCAGCCTGGAATTGTGGACAAAATCAAAAGAATTCTTTAATTTTAGTTCTTTGGTGTGAAAATGTAATCAAATGGTGGATTCAAATGCTGAATAAATGGTGGTCCCTGGAGTCAAAAAGGTTGAAAACCCCTGTTCTAACCAACTCTCTCTCTCTGTCTCTCTCTCTCTCGCCTCTCTCCCCAGACCGGTGTCATGCCCGCGGTGGCCGGTGAGGCGGGCTACTGCTGTGTGGCCCAGGTGGGCCCCCCTCCGTCCCACCACCACTGTAGCAGCCAGCCGTGGACCGCCCAGTACTGACCGGACCCTCCCGCAGAGATGGACACCTGACCCCTGACCCCCGATACCGATTCCCCTTCACTTTAGCCTCATCAGTCGATACTGAGTAGCACCAATACCGATACCAGTCTGGAATCAAAGATTTAAAGGTTTTGTGACGTTCATTTTCATTTCTTTCTTTCTTATGGGTTTTATGACCTAAATTATTCCCAGAAACCCCCGGAATTTGAACATTTTGTGGTCCGGGATTTTCTGTGGGGTTTTCGAAGCCTTTTGAGCTGCAACGGAAAAAAAAAACAGGCAAAACGGTGGAAACGGTGACACCTGCTAGCAAATCTCAGCTTTTTTTTTAGGTGCGATTGATCTCAGAAAAAAACATTTTTTGTTGTCACAAAATCTTGGATCCATCTAGGAATAAATAAACAATTGTAATTAAAGCGCTGCTGCAGGTTCATAAAATCATAATGGAAATGGTACGGCACGATTGTAAAAACAGAAACGTTCAGAAACATTAAAGGTAGTATAGGCAACTTTTTAGCCCAAAATAAAAAAAAATAGCTATATTTTATTTATTATTATTTTTTGCCCAATCACAGCATAGCACAGTATCAGAGTGTGGTTTCATAGCGAGCCAATAGGGCGGTGGTCAAATCTGTTTGCAAACACAGATTTTGTACACACTAAAGTTGCCAGTTTTACCTTTAACAATATCATCATACAGTACACCGTCATACCATCATTTTAGACGCTTTCAGCGGCTTTTCCCCCCAATACTGGTATCGGCGTCGGAGAAACTCTAGTACTGATCACCTGCTGATGGATGGATCGATGCAATGTTGTTTCTGCAAACACCTGTGTACACACACGCACACACACATGCACGCACAGTCGCACACACACGCACAACTCTGATTTTTGCCTCGGTGTGTGTATGTGTATATATATATATATATATATATATATATATATATATATATATATATATATATATATACACATCACATATCGGTGTCTGTCAATCGCACAAAGACACACCCTCATTATGGTGGTGTGTGTGTGTGCGCGCGCACACACACACACACACACACTCACTCCGCGCACACGCACATCATCCCCCACAACCGCGTCAGTGTTGTTTTAGTACCAAAGCTAACAAGAAAAAAAAAATAGTATTTATCAGAGCTGCTGTAACTGAATTGCATTATTTATATTCACCGAGAATAGTTTTATATGGATATTAAAAAATATATTATATTCTGTTTTAATGAAAATAAATGTGTGAAATGGATTTATACACGCCCTGCGTTTGTGTTGTTTATAATTATTAGGATTTTGTTTGTATCGTGCACAAAAAATTGCCTGTCAGCAGACCTGGTCTGGAATAGCTCAATTGTTCGCCCACTTCCTACTCCATAAAATTGGGGTGGCCAATGAGGATGCAGTATGCAAACATATTTGAATCACTGTGTCTTGATTGGCCACCCCGGTTCTCTGGAGTAGGAAATGGGTGTACGTAAATGAGCTCTGGCTTTAGCCAGGCTAATGCTGTGTATATTTTAGCGGTTTTCAGCCAATGATTGTCCTTGAGGAGGTTCCAGGTGGTCCCCAGCTAATCGACAAAGAGGTGGTAGCCAAATGGACCCACAATAGAACTTTTAACACACCTGAAAGCGTAACACGAAAGTACAGGTCCGAGATTAAAACCACTTTGAACCCCCTAGCTGGCGTCACTATTTTTGGGGGTGGATCATGTCCTTATCGTCCAACAAGCTCCGACTTGTACTCTTGAGTATTAGAAGGCTCAAGTGATATGAAGAGTACATGTCAACGTGTTGGAAACGGTGCTGAGCTGCCAGGCAGACCAGCATAGACCAGGGGTTTTCAACAGGCGTTCCGGGGACCACCAGTGGTCCCTGAGAGGATTCCAGGTGCTCCCCAGGCTAAATGATGGAAAGTTGGTTAACTGGATGTAACTCTTTGAGAGCGTGAACATGAAAACAATTTGGTTTCATGTTTACGCTCTCAAGAGTTAAAATATTCATCATCTGAATTCGTCAAAGTCTACACAACTAGAGAATGTAGAAGATTAATGGTCATTTTTCATCTGTATGGATGGAATTGTGGACAAGCAAAGAAAAAGGGGATAAAATGTCGTCAAATGGTGGTCCGTGGCTCAAATTCTGAATAAATAGTGGGCCCTGGTATCAAAATGGTTGAGAACCACTGGTCTAGACAAACAACTTCTAATCTAACACTTCCTGAGGGCTGTATAATCTGCTGTGGTGTTGAAGATCATCTTCCATCAGATAGATGTGGATTTACAACCATTTTAGTATCATGGTCCATTATTATTCATTTCAGCATTTGAGCCACAGACACCCATTCAACGACATTTAGACCTCTCAGACTAAAATACTTTGAATATTGTTGTTGTAGTCAGACAACAAACCGGCTTGTTCATTCGAACGTAAATATGATAGACATTGAATACTGGCTCATTTTGGAGCCAGACCATCAAAATATCATCCAAATTTGTCAAAAAAATATTTGTGTGGTATTTAATTAAAAAACAAAACAAAATAATCTATCATGTAGGAAAGCTAAACTGCTATGATTGGACCATAGCAGTTTAGGGAGGGGCTGATGGCAAGGTCTATTCCATGCCGTATTAATGTTCACTGATTAGGAGGGGTAACAGGCAAAAGTCGATCAAAATAGTTGTTTTACGTTCACTAATTGTGTAGACTTTAGACGTAAATTACATAATGCTGTGGTTTAACAATAATTTAACTCCGGAGAGCGTCAAATGAATCCAAATGGACCCGTATGGGTTTCATCTTACACCGCCTCACTTACTTTCTGCCTGGGACACACACCCCTTCTCATCTGAACTGATTGGCAACAGTGTTGCCAACTGCCAAAATCCAAAATGCACTAGTGGCACTTCCAAAATGCACTAGAATGCGCTAGATGCTCGCCTGGAAGGGAATATGACCATTAAATGACCATTAATCTTCTACATTCTCTAGTTGTGTAGACTTGGGCTAATTCACATGATGAATATTTTAACTCTTGAGAGCGTAAAAATGAAACCAAATGGACCCGTAAGGGTCCATTTGGCCAGGAGTTTTTCACTAATTTGGGCGCAAGGGGGGGTCTGAAAAAGCACTAAATATAGTGACAAATGCGCCAAGTTGGCAACACTGATTGGCAAAGCATTGAGCAACATTGGATTCACATTCACCAACCACCTGTGCACCAGGTGTGTGTCAGTGTATTAAACAAGCCCTCCCCCACAGGTCTTGTTTTCTGGCATGTTGTAAAAATTCATGATGGCAGCTGAGCTCGGTGATGTTTGTTTGGGGACTGTCTTGGACAGAAAGTTGCTCATAGCATGTCTACGGGGGATTTTCGTGGCACAAAAGCTTTAATTGCTGAACGAAAGAGGATAATTCAAGCCTTCTCTACAGCCGCAAAGTTGGTGAGTTTAATACGTCGTTCAATGCAAGATCACAGATGAAAGTTCTTGTAATGAGGGAGTCAATGGACAATTCCAATTATAAAAGAATCTAGAGTTGCATTGGCTAGGGCAGGGGTCAGCAACCTGCGGCTCCTGAGCCGCATGCGGCTCTAGAACACAGCCCTATAGTGGCTCAGTGGCTGTAGCATTATTACATACTGTACACACTGGGGCTCTAGAACACAGCCCTATAGTGGCTCAGTGGCTGTAGCATTATTACATACTGTACACACTGGGGTGATCCACACCAAAATAATATAAACATTTCAGTCACACAAAACGTGTTGCGCTGTCTGACGGTTGCCAGTTAAAGTAGCACTTGTTGGACATGTCAAAAAAGCCCAGAAGTTGTCAGAGGTGGAGCTTTCAATCTGAACCACCCATTTTCAAAGGTTTACTCAGTTTACTATGTCATTAATATACCTGAGAGATGTTGTGTGGACTAGAAATGGAGTTCTGTAAAACTCCTTTATTTCTTTTAGAAACTCCATTTCTGAAGAAAGGTTGTGTTTCACCATGTTAATGATTTTTCTTTGAGGACCTTTTTTTTCTGAGAGTGTGCAAATGGAACCAAATGGACCCGCCAGGGTCCATTTGGTTCACATTTGCACACTCTCAGGAAAAAAAAAATGCGGCTCCAGACAGATTTTGAATTTAATTTTAGGTCGAAAATGGCTCTTTCAACATCTTGGGTTGCCGACCCCTGGGCTAGGGTGAGGGTAGGTGAACCACACTTTGAGACCTGCTGGTACAGTCAGAGTTAGAGTCAGAGTGTTTCAAGTGACTGCCTGGGAAACCTCTATCACAAATTCACAATCAACAGCAGATCATAATCTAACATACCCTGGCTGTTTGAATGTGTTGTATGCATATACCTACTAAAGCCCATGAACCTCAATGCCTTCTCTTCCTTTTCACTAATTCACCAACCTGGGTAGTAGTTATTGGCAACACGAGACTTCATTCATCCAAAAACTAAAGGTTTAACATTAGCAAGGGAGCCTGAAAGATATACTGGATATTTGTCTCCTGTCTAAATGCGTGTTGATGTACACGTATAGAATTGTACATGACTGAATGTGAAATAAGAACAGTGTAAATATACTGTAAATAGGAGGCCCACAGGTAGAGAAGGGGGTCCATTTGAAGACAAAATACCAGGAAGAGATTCTTGACCTGATTAATTTCACGGACCCATACTTTTGACATGCATTTTGTCGGCAGACCTATTTGATGGCGTTTTTTTTTTTTTTTTATCTCTGAAGCGCCCGATTAATATTGTATAATTTATTGTTAATTTAACTCAGAATGTAGAAATGGAACCAAATGGACCCTAAAGGTCAATGTGTACTTAACTCTCAGAGTTAAGGCCCACAAGGGTCTATTTGGTTCCTTGGTTGGTATCATTTAGCTGGAACTCCTTCAAAGACCCCTGGTGATCCTGGACCCACTTTGTGAACCATTGCTGTATACAGTAGTATGCCAATTGCCAAGTCTGATGCAAGGCTATGCCTCCCCCTGCTGGAAATATGGTGTCAGAGAGACTACAGACCTTGTTCATAAACTGCCAGTAAGACCTTTTTATTTGCTTGCTAGCAGTGCCATATTCTGTCTCATAACAGAAACCGATAAATAAGCTGCCCTTTTCTTTTTAAAACAATTAATAAAACATATTTTTCATGTTAATTTGACAGTGTGATGATCACTGTGTTAAGATGGATCCACATCTTGATTCTGATGACTTCACTGTCCACAGGCAACTCACAGGCAAAGCATTTTATTCACTGACTTTTTATTTTTCATTTGCTGCTAATCATTTCACTAGACAGCGAGACAAGAAAAGCGTATTTATCGACCATACAAGATTGGTCAAACTGCTTTACATGGTGTACAGCAGAAAACCACTGAAGGTGGTCGCTTTATTTCCATTTGGTTGATTATAGTCAGAAATGACACAGCCTGGGTGGAGACGCATGTAGACCACACTGCCCTTTTCCAGCTCCAGAATCAGTGCATTTGATAGCCAGGTATTGTGGTTAGTTATTTCTGAATTGTGCAGAATTCTCTGGTCGTTGTGGTAGAGGTTCACCGCCATCCATGGTCCGCGTCGGTTGTCGAATGCGGTGAATCTGAAGTAGTAGACCCCCTTGACGGGTGCCGTGAATACGCCTGCATAAGAACAGTAGTGACAATGTAGACCACTGTTTCCCAAACATTTCCCAAACAAGCAACTTAAAAACTACTGTTTGACAACAGGTAGTAATATTTTGCAGATGACACAACTACCTCAACTACAAACCTACATACCTGTGGTTGGGTTGTAGGCCTGGCCGATGTTGGTGAGCACGTGTTTGTAAATCAGTGTTGTTTCAGTGTTGAAGGGTCCCAAATGGAGACCGGGTCCAGGTGTGGTCAAACCAGCAGAGAAAGCCACTTTTGGTTTCTCTGCAAGTACAGAATGGAATGACAGTTAAATGTGACATTCAACCCCGTGTCCCCTAGGGTAGATACCAATTTCAATGAAATTCTAAACAATCAACCTCAACCATGATATTTATGTGAAAAAATAACAAACAAAAAAAACATATATATTTTTAAATAATTAAGGAACAAACACCATTTTAAATGTATTCATGGTGGCTGCCATTTAATTGCCTAAGTCATTCCTCAGCACTTCTCTTTCCTTCCTGCATCCAATGATGTTCAAATTACCTTCATTTTCTTTCTCCACATCTGCAACCAGGAGCTCTGTGGAAGCCAGTCTGCTCTGAAGCTCTGCAATGTGGGACTCACTCACATTCAATTTGTCAGACATTACTGGAAAACAACATCACAGAGAAATAATGTATGTCAAACAAACCTAAACAACCATCATGAAACATTCAGCCTGTACCGTTGCATAACTTCCTCGATCTCCATTTGGACCATGCATCCATCCTTATGGACCTTATTCCCATATCTTACCATGTAAGTTAACGGGGCTCCAATGAATTTAAAATCAATCCCCTTTAAGGAACAAACAACATTTTATAGTCATAGTGGATCTCTATTATGGAAAGCACAATTTTAAACCCCTTTAAGGAACAAACAACATTCAAATGCAGGGGCAGCAGGACTTGCTTTACTGAAAACGAGTGCTACCAAACTCTGATGGCTAGAGCTAGATGGCTGCCGCCTGAATATGGTCAAGAATACCTCTCAGTAAGGTCCTCTGTTCCACCACCATGTCTCTGAGCTCTGTGGCCTCTCCCTCGCTGGCTGCCAGCCTGCTCTCCGTGTTCTTGAGCTGAAGACGTTGTTCCACCACCATGTCTCTGAGCGTCTTGGCCTCGTCGTCGCTGGCTGCCAGCCTGCTCTCCGTGTTCTTGAGCTGAAGACGTTGTTCCACCACCATGTCTCTGAGCGTCTTGGCCTCGTTGTCGCTGGCCGCCAGCCTGGCCTCCGTGTTGCTCAGCTGGACCGCCTGCCCAGCCACAGTAGCTGATAGCTTGTGCACCATGTCCCTGAGCTCCTTCAGCTGGTCACAGTGGTCAGGTTGTTGTACGAGGGTCTTGGCCGGTTCAACCCCCTGAGCCGCCCCGTCAGCCTGGGACAGGCAGAACAGTAGAAGCAGCACAGCAGACCTGTAGTGGTAGTAGCCCTTCATTCTGGAACAGAGTGACTGTTGACTCGTGCAGCATCACC
Organism: Benthosema pterotum; assembly: GCA_039105355.1. Lineage (NCBI taxonomy): Eukaryota > Metazoa > Chordata > Actinopteri > Myctophiformes > Myctophidae > Benthosema > Benthosema pterotum. Next base: position 12,359,180 of record CM076970.1, read on the forward strand.
TTTTAATGCTAGTGTAATCACCTGTCATTTCAAATATGTAGTAGGGTTGGTTTTTCCTGGTGTGCTGCGTGAGAGTGCCTTCATTTACAGTAAGAGGAAGTTGATAAACAATCTGTGAATCATTACCAAGACATTTCTTCTTTGTAATGGTGTCTAATAACATGTACTAAAAGATCCAAAAAATAATGTACAGTAATGGTGGACAGTAAGGGTTAGCAGTACAGTACCACTACTATACTAAATAACATTAATAGTTAACATTAATAACAGTAATAGTTAATAGTTAAAAAAAACAAAAACACTGAACAAACCAAAAGCCTCATTTGTTATTGTTATGCTTTCCTCCCTGTCTCTTTTTCCCCCTCTCATGTTTGGAAAGGAGGATG
>CM076970.1:12362065-12717096 GCA_039105355.1 Benthosema pterotum
AGAACTCCATGAGCAAGTACACTATGCAGCAAAGCATAGACTGGAGAGGAGAGCATGTGTGTGCGTGTCTCTGCGCGCGTGTGGCTAGTGGCAGCCATCTAATTAGGGCCTAATCTGTTACACCTGTGTTCAGTGAGTCAGTACAGATACTATTGTCCATTAGTTTAAACAGGGAGTGGGAATGGGTAGCACTCTCTTGGAACAAAGGCCTCTCACGCAAAAATTAAAACTCGTAAGTGTTTACTTTTTTCGATGTGGGCGCTACGACTTCGCAAGCTATGTTGTGTGCGATCGTGGTATTGGTACGATAAAAGACGTGGTCGTGAGAGCGATTTAAGAATTCGCGTTTGAAAACAAACGTCAAACGCCAAAATGCAGCACATTACAATGTAATTAATATGGGGACGGGAGGTCACGTCATCTCGCTCTGAGGCACGTAGCACCGGTTCTGTACCTGACTGGGCTTTGATGGTCACATTGGGTGAAAGGCGAGAAGTTTGTCTACAAAATGTCCGAAAACCACGCGCGTAAAGCGAATATTGTGGCCGTGAGGACGATTTGTTCGGTCATGACCCGAACCTCGAGACACTGCATCTCGCACTCTGTTTCACTCGCTCACTGGTCGTGCGAGCCTCTAAGCTCCGCTAAATTCTCGAACCATGCACACTTTGAACTGCGATAGCGGACAAACCGTGCAACATATTCGAATACCGCCTTAACCGTGACGAAGTCGAGAGCCGCGTCTGCTGTTTAAAGTTAAAATCGTGTTTCTACGCCACAGTGTGCCAGAGTAATGTGGCTCCAAATAAGCACTTCTTTTTCTGATGTTTTCGGTGTGCCCCCATTCATTTCGAATGGGGATTTTTTGCGTCGTTTATTGCGAATTACGTTGGCACGGTAACGCGTATCGGAAAGAAAAGCACAAGCACATCTTTCCCGGCCGAGCCGCACGTTTTGATGTATATATTGCGGGGGTTGTGCAAACCGTGCGGCCGGCCATAGCGGTCAAAATTTTGGATATAAATACGATGATTATGGATTAAGTTGACGAATCACAACCTGTGTGCTTCTGCCATACTGGCAGGCACACAGAACAACACAAATATAATTGAACAAAATGTCTGAAAACTGAACTGAACTGTTCAACACCTCATTTGCCTCTATGAAGGTGTATTCACCGGTGGGTGTGCTGCCCAACAGACATCTGTAGTTTTGCTTAACGTGTAAATTATGTTGAAACTATCAGAATTACACTCAATTTCCACTTTTAATGATTACTTATTGTAATTATTCAATTTCTGACATTATCACTTGGCATATGGCAGAAATGAGTTCAGTACAGTATATAGAAACAAAACATTATGTGCAATTGTGTATCAGAATTAAAGCTATTCACATTGTTATAGTGGTTAATTAAGAGGCTTTATGACTGAATATGAAATAAGAACAGTGTAAATATAAATAGGAGGCTCACAGATAGAGAAGTGGGTCCATTTGAAGACATAATGCCAGGAAGAGAAGATTTTTACAGCTCTAGCAGTGATCCTCAACCTGATAGACTTCATGGACTCATTTGCTGGAATTTCTATCTCTGAGGCCACCAATTGATTTTGTAAATTCAACCAAATACACCCTAATGGTTAATTTGTACACTGTCAGAGTTACAGTCCCATAAGGGTCCTTGGTTGGTATCATTTAGCTGGAACTCCTTCAAAGACCCCTGGTGATCCCTGGACCCCTCTGTGGGAACCACTGCTGTATACAGTAGTAATGCCACTAAGTCTGATGTAATGCTGTGCCTCCCCCTGCTGGAAATATGGTGTCAGAGAGAGACTAGGCCTACAGACCTTGTTCATAAACTGCCAGTAAGACCTTTTTATTTGCTTGCTAGCAGTGCCATAACAGAAACCGATAAATAAGCTGCCAGTACCTTTTTATTAATAAAACATGATTTTCATTATAATTTTATAGTGTAATTACTAATGATCAATGTGTTAGGATAGATCCAGATCTTGATTTTGATGACTTCACAGTCCACAGGCAAATCACGGGCAAAGCATTTTATTCACTAACTTTTTTATTTTTCATTTGCTGGTAATCATTTCAATAGACAGTGAGACAAGAAAAGCGTATTTATCGACCATATACGATTGGTCAAACTGCTTTACATGGTGTACAGCAGAAAACCACTGAAGGTGGTCGCTTTATTTCCATTTGGTTGATTATAGTCAGAAATTACAGAACCTTCGTGGAGCCTCATGTAGACCACACTGCCCTGTTCCAGCTCCAGAATCAGTGCATTTGATACCCAGGTATTGCCTTCAGTTATCTCTGAATTGTGCAGAATTCTCTGGTCGTTGTGGTAGAGGTTCACCGCCATCCATATTCCGCGTCGGTTGTCGAATGCAGTGAATCTGAAGTAGTAGACCCCCTTGACGGGGGCTGTGAATACGCCTGCACAAGAAACAAAAGTGACACTGTAGACCACTGGTTCCCAAACATTTTCAAAACATTATTTCCATTATTTCAAAACATGAAATAATTATTTCAAAACATTTTTATTCAAAACATTTTCAAAAAGTAATTGCATTGTGGTGTGTTGGTGTCAAAATCACGGCCCCCCTCTCGTATTAGATAATTGGAACGGGTTTTGGTGAGTCTTGGACCGTGGTTGAGTGCCGGTTGCAATGCCCGTTTATTTAGTGGCCCTATGCAAAATGTGCCCCTCCACGCACTGCCACGCCAGAGGAAAAAAAGAAAAGGAAAAATTAGTGCGATGAAAATGGCTAGGGGCTCCATTTTTGTCAGCGCTAAACCCCTTATCCCTAAACTTCTTTACCATTTTTTTACTCTTTTGAAAAACCTTTTTGAATAGTTCAAATGAACCTCCTAAAACTGCTAGTCCCAATACTTAATTTTGATTGGCTGGTCGCCGTCATGTGACAGTTATAAAACCCACCAATAACCCACTGCTGACACGTCACATTTGGTAGTATAACTCCAGCATAGGTAGAAGCCTACGCCTCCCTGGGATAAAATCCACCACTAACCCGCTCCATCCCCTCTCCACACAACTACTCAACTACAAACCTACATACCTGTCGTTGAGTTGTAGGCATGGCCGATGTTGGTGAGGACGTGTTTGTAAATCAGTGTTGTTTCAGTGTTGAAGGGTCCCAACTGAAGAGGGGGTCCAGGTGTAGTCAAACCGGCGGAGAAAGCCACTTTTGGTTTCTCTGTAAGTACAGAATGGAATGACAGTTAAATGTGACATTAAAGGTAGCGAGGATCAATACTGAATGTGAAACCAATACATGGTAACGGTTTGAGGTTTGATTAAATAATTAAAGCTTTTGAAAATAATTTAAATTTGAAAAATATTTAATGGCATTAATTCATTTTGTTGATTAATCTGAACTTTTTTTTCAACACAATTATCTCAAGTGCACACTCCCTTAACCCACTGAGCATTTTCTCTTGTAAATACATTGATAGAGCATGGTTTTGCGGAGACGTATAGCTGTGCGACTGTAACCAGAGCCATAGAGTATAGCTTGAGGGATCTACAAGCATCTTAATTTCTTTTTCATATTCTTTTTTTTTTATAATATGCCTTTTGTGTAGCTTATCAACTAACTGATTAATCAAGCGGTTCAATAAATCACATCCCAAACACCGGACCACTACACCCATTTTCAACTTCAAACATACAGTATATCATTATCATTTGGGGAGGGTGAAGCTTGTATTTTGTAGGTGGTAGGTGTGTTTCTGAACTGTCACAACACTTATATGACTAAGACAGAACAAATAGGGAAAATGGCGACATCTTAGAATGAGTGTTCGTAATAGCGACAGAACCACAGGCTGAATTTTGATGGGATTGTGGACTTTATAAAAATGTATTAAAATTGGCATACAGTGAGAGCATTTTTGACTACAGGGCCTGCCTGCCAAACGGCCGTTATTTTACAAATGCAGGTTCTATAGACCTAGGATCTTGACTCTGGTGACTAATTCCACATTTTCAAGGTGGAGGACTCTAGACGACTAAGTTCTAGAACTATTTAAATTTTCCCTGTGGCCATTGAAGCCATTTTTCAAAAAGGCCCAAACCTGCTGTTATTTTACCAATAACTCTAGACGACTAAGTTCTAGACCACTTCGGATCTTTATTCTGGAAACTAATCATATATATACAAAAGTACCTACATTATTGAAAGATTTGATTCTATGATTTTTCTCCAAAAAATGCTGAACTGAGCTCATAGTGGCACAAAGTGACCGAATATGAGCTTGCACAGTAAATACAGTACATGTCATAGACAGATTGTGGTTTGTGCCAAGCAGAGAAACTTGGAATGAATGAATGAACGAATGAATGAATGAATTTTATTTGTAAAGCACTTTTCATTCGCAGAGAATCTCAAAGTGCTATATAAAACATAATAATCAGAGCAGAGTCATCAGAATTAGAATTTAAAAAAATAAAAAAACAAACACGGCGAAAGTTCAACATGAAAACGCCTTCTGAAACAGGAAGGTTGGATTCATAATGCCCATAATGCCTATTTCCTGCCTGCATCCACTGAACATCATGGGGTTCAAATTACCTTCACTTTCTTTCTCCAGAGCTGCAACTTTGCTCTGGAGCTCTGCAATGTGGGACTCACTCACGCTCAATTCGTCAGCCATTACTGGAAAACAACATCACAGAGAAATACATGTGAAACAAACCTAAACAACCCTCATGAAACATTCAGCCTGCACTGTTACATACATTCCTTGACCTCCATTTGGAGGTCCTCCATCCGTCCTTGTGGACCTTATTCACATGACATCTATCTTACCATGTAAGTTAAAGGGGCTCCACCGTGAATTTAAAATCAAATGCACATTATAAATGTTGACTACAAGGCATCGACTCTATAGCCTAAACCACAACTCGGACAACTATTTTTTTATATTTTCTCAAGGTGCTATTTTTGTCCAATAACAGCCAACCCCTCACTGCTTCCCCCGCCCACCTCATTGTTATTCCCTGTCTCATTAGAATATGCCTGGTTTCTGTCGCTTTCATTGGAGCTCCTTTGGGGGGGGAGCCCCTTAAAGGAACAAACAACATTTTAAACCCTGTTAAGGAATGGACAACATTTTAAATGCATGGTGATGGTGAATCCCCTTTAAGGAAGGAGCAACATTTAAATGCAGGAGGCAGCAGGATGTTGCTTTACTGAAAACAAGTGCTTCCACACTCGCAACGCAAGATTTCCATGTTCTGAACCTTAGTATGGTGAATAATAGCCTACCTCTCATGAAAGTCCTCTGTTCCACCACCATGTTTCTGAGCGTCTTGGCCTCGTCTTCGCTGGCCGCCAGCCTGGCCTCAGTGTTGCTCAGCTGGACCGCCTGCCCGGCTACAGTAGCTGACAACCTGTGCACCATGTCCCTGAGCTCCTTCAGCTCGTCACAGTGGTCAGGTTGTTGTACGAGGGTGGTGGCCGGTTCAACCGCCTGAGCCGCCCCGTCAGCCTGGGACAGGCAGAACAGTAGAAGCAGCACAGCAGACCTGTAGTGGTAGTAGCCCTTCATTCTGGGACAGAGTGACTGTTGACTCGTGCAGCATCCCTTTTTATACCCCCCCAATGAACTGTACCCGTGCAGTGGAAAGTTAATGTGTAAACTGGACACCGCTGTGTTGTAATGATACTAGAGGTGAAAAGTGTGGATCGAACAAGTCTTGTGTAATCAGTTGTTATTCAAATATGTAGAAGGGTTAATTCTCCCTGGTATGCTGCATGGGAGTGCCTTCAGATGTCCAGTTAAATAGTAAGGGGAAGTTAATAATAAATCTGTGAACTAAATCATTACCAAGACATTTCTTCACCAATGTGTTTAACTAATGATGTCTAATAACACATACTAAAAGACTGAAATTCGACTCCTGTGGGAAACCTCAAAGAACTGAATTGAATTAAAAGCTTTATTCCATGCTGACTCTGGTTACACTCCAAGCTGTTTGCTCACCTTTATAGGCTGTATCTCCCCTCAAAATCAAGTGTGATTTTCACTTATTACATAAAACTACTGATCCATGTTGTCAGAGAATAGCAGTACATAGGCCTATAGGCTCAATGGAATTCAGTGGCTCAGATGGATTATAGTCTGTTGCTAAAATGGCAAACAAATACCTTCAAAAAATGACCCTGATGGCATTTTTAAAGATGAAGTGCCATGATTTTTCTACCCTAAAACATGATCATCAGGTATTAATGTTATATGAAAAGTAAGATTTTTTCGTCATTTTTATGATTCCACCCTGCCAGTTCATTAAGTATGCTTGGTTTGCCTGGTGGGTGGTGATGGGTGGAGCACGTGATGTCACTATATTGAAGTTTTTTCATTGGCATGTTTGACTGGAAAGGTTCAGCCCCCAGGAAGAAACCCTAAATACAAAGGGAAGACATCATTGCACATAAAAACCACACCAAGGGGTCGATTTACATACTTTCACCTAATTGGACATGTTGGGTTGTTTCTACATGATTTTGACATGCTGAATCCATTTCTGCCAGTAATTACTAAAACTGGAAATGGGTTATAATTCTGATATATTGTAAGTTAAGTTGTTTCTATATGATGTTTGTGCTGAATACATTTCTGCCATATGCCTAGTGCCACAAGTCACTGTTTCGTAGTAAGCAGGTGTACTGTTGTAGGTGTCCTATAAAAAAAATAACTCGTAGCACTCTGCATATGGCAGAAATGTATTCAGCAATCATGTAGAAACAACAACAACACAAGTACAATTGAACAAACTTTCTGTTCAACACCTCATTTGCCTCTATGAAGGTGTATTCACTGGTGGGTGGGCTGCCCAACAGACATCTGACAGGAAGAGAAGAATTTTACAGCTCTAGCAGTGATTCTAGACCTGATTGATTTCATGGACCCATGTGCTGGCATTACTATCTCTGAGGCCACCAATTAATTTTGTAAATTCAATGTTAATTTAATGTAGAAATGGAAATGGCTTGCCAGCAGTGCCTTTTCTGTCTCATAGCAGAAACCAATAAATAAGCAAGTCTATTCTTTAAAAAATAAAAAAATAAAACATAATTTTCATGTTCATTTCATAGTGTGATGATTAATGTGTTAAGCGTAGATCCAGATCTTGATTTTGATGACTTCACTATCCACAGACAAATCACGGGCAAAGCATTTCACTCTCTGACTTTTTATTTTTCATTTGCTGGTAATAATTTCAATACACGGTGAGAGAAGAAAAGCTTCTTGATCGACCATACAACATTGGTAAAAGAAAATAACTGCTTTACAGGGAGTACAGCAGAAAACCACTGAAGGTGGTTGGTTTGCCTGAACCATAATCAGCAATTCCACTGCCCTGTGGGAGACTCATGTAGACCACACTGCCCTGTTCCAGCTCCAGGATCAGTGCATTTGATATCCAGGTATTGCCTTCAGCCATCTCTGAATTGTGCAGAATTTTCTGGTCATTGTGGTAGAGGTACACGCCCATATATAGTGGCGGTTGGCGGTTGTCGAATGCGGTGAATCTGAAGTAGTAGACCCCCTGGACGGGTGCCGTGAATACGCCTGCGTAAGAGGAGTAGAGAGTGACACTATATGGAGAACTGGTTGCCAAACATTTCCATGTAAAGGACCCCCAAATTGAAGCTAATTAGCCCACAGACCCCTATTAGAAAATATATGCCAGGGAGTCTCATTTTTACGACTCTGGCAGTGTGCTCAACCTGTGTAATTTCAAGGACCTCCAGTTACTATGGATCTTCTTTATTCTCTTATATGAGGATTGTATGAAAGGTGTCACTTTCAAGAGTTCGCATATATGAACTTTTTCCGGTCCCTGTGCAGTTTACGGTACATCTAATTTGGGCTAATAAGGAGTAATGTTAATTTATGCTAATAATACATAATTATTCTTCATTATGGACTTTCCAAGACCTACCAAAGCCTAATAACATGTTTTTATTATGGTTATGGTTTTATTTCATGCTTGTGTTTACAAGAAGAGATGCTATGATTACTTCAGCAGGAAGTGTACTCTAAACTGAACACAACCCCATCTTCAGACATATGTTCATTTTACATGAGAGAAATCCATGATTATTACACTTTCACATGTGGGGTAATAAGAAATACCTTAGCCATTCTGTCTAATTACGAATAATATGATGTAATTAAGGACAAATTTGCCCAAAAGCGTACTGTAAATGTTTCATTAGCTATTTTGGGTCCTACCTCAATTTTTGTATATTGGTATACTGTACCTTCCATTGAACCAAACATTGAAAGCATAATGCATGCATGTTACATTAGACAAACTGCTGACAATCCTAGCCCTATGTCCAAATGACTTACCAGTACCTTGCGCTAAGGAATGCTATGGAAACATACTGTATTATTTGTATTTAGACACAATGTAACTTCAATTAAAATTAACTAAAGTTGGTAAATAACACATTAGTTCTAAAAGGTCTTACAGTAGGCTGTTATGATTACTAAGTGTAGTAATCATGGAACATAACTGGACTTCTCCTGGAAAATGAACACGTCTCAAGTTAGGGTTGTGTTCAGTTTACAGTACAATTCCTGCTAAATTAAATGCAATGTCTCTGTTAAAAGCAAATTCGATGACATAAAAGCATAATAATACATGTTATTAGGCTTTGTTAGATCTTGCAATTTCTTATAAGACAATAATGATGGGATAATAAAGTATTATAATAAAGTATTATTTTTTTATTATAACTTACATTATTTCTGCCTACATTATTTCTGCCTACACATTGTTGGGTGTACCATAGATTTTGCAGGGACCAATTTGCCCCCCCCCCCCCCCCCCACACACACACACACACGCTAAACAGAATACATGACATAACGTTGGTGAGCACGTGTTTGTAAATCAGTGGTGTTTCGGTGTTGAAGGGTCCCAGATGAACGGTGTGTCCAGGTGTAGTCAAACCAGCAGAGAAAGCCACTTTCGGTTTCTCTGTAAGTACAGAATGGAATGACAGTTAAATGTGACATTAAAGGTAGTGAGCTTCAATACTGAATGTGAAAATGTGAAACCAATACATGGTAACGGTTTGAGGTTTGATTGAATATTGTACTATTAAACAATGAATGCTGTTGAAAATAAGATAATGGCATTATTTAATTTTGTTTATCTGATTAAAAAAATATTTTAATTAATGCATGTGTACACTGACTCAACCCACTGAGCATTTTCTCATTGAAATGGTTTTACAGAGACATATAGCTGTCTCCCTGTAACCAGAACCATAGAGTAGGCTATAGCTCAAGGAATATAGGCATTGAGGGCTAGATCACGTATTTTGCAAAATATAAAATAAATAAATAAATAAATAAATAAACGTGTCTCTTTTTCCCCCAGATTATTTTTCATTTTTAACTATTCAAATCATATACAGGAAAACATGGCATATTTTGGACATAGTTTGACATAGTTCCACATGCCAATCTTTTGACATGTTGTGAGCTTGTAGACTGGCCATTTTAACAATTGAAAAATGTTTTTTTTTTTTTTTATATAGTTTAAAAAGCCAAAGAAGTTAAGGGATACAGGGTTTAGCAGCCTTAAAGTCTCATCCTCACCTGTGCACTTTGATGAAAAAAGAAACCGTTCTCCTAATATACTGGTACTTACGCCTCAGTTCCTGCACCTGGTTGTCGGTAGCATTCAGTTTCGTTTCCACGGTGGACAGCCAAGCAACATGGGCTGAAATCAGCACAATACTAACATTAAGTCAATATTCTTTATATAATCTTCTCATTAATTTGCTTTCCCATGTGGATTTATAGGGCTGTTCATACGTAATCAATTCATCAAAGTCTACAAACAGTTAATCAATCGAAATAGTCATGCAAATATAAAATAAGGAATTTATTGTTGCTTTTGTACTGCTTATCTAACTAACACACAGCATCTTAACCCTTGCAGGCCGGGAATCCATATTTGGATTCTATACAGTATGTACAGTATTCCACAATTAACTTTTTGATGCTGATATATAAATATTTTAAGTTTTTCAGAAACCTTAGGTCAGGCCTAAATTATGCATGGTGGTCATTTTTAAGGAACGAACAACATTTTAAATTCATGATGCATCTCCCTTTAAGGAACGAACAACATTTTAAAGTCATGGTTGTTCCCCTTTAAGGACGAACAACATTTTAAAATCATGGTGGTTACCCTTTAAGAAATAAGCAGCATTTAAAATTAATTCATGATGGGTACCCTTTAATTGCCTTCGTCATTTCTCAGTGCCTCTCTTTGCTGCCTGCCTCCAATGATGTTCAAATTACCTTCATTTTCTTTCTCCACATCTGTAACTCGGAGCTCCGTGGCAGCCAGTCTGCTCTGGAGCTCTGCGATGTGGGACTCACTCGCATTCCGTTTGTCAGCCATTACTGGAAAACAATATCACAGAGAAATACATGTGAAGCAAACCTAAACAACCATTATGGAACATTCAGCCTGCACCGTTGCATAACTTCCTTCACCTCCATTCGGACCATCCATCCTTATGGACCTAGCCTGGTCTAGCCCTCAATGATTTTGGCCTTGGGGGGCGGGGGTGTCGTGGGATCCACACGGCGGAAGTGCTGCGCTCTGATTTGATCTCACTAACGTGTCGTCATCTCCGGCCCCTCCCCCTCCCGTCCACTGCTGTTCTACGTCACATCATTTAGAGCTACGCCCACCCCGGAAGGTTGACTCCCCCCTCAAGGCCACTTTCCAACGTGCGTTAGTCCAGGCTTTCCGTTTTTGCGCAAGGCGAACGAAAATGAAAGCCTGGGTGTCGAGGCTATTATGGACCTTATTCACATGGACATTTAAATGCATGCTTTAGTTAAGTAATGAACATTTTAAATTGATGGTGGTGTCCCTTTAAGGAACAAACAACATTTTAAATGCATGGCGGAGCCCCTTTAATAAACGAACAACATTTTAAATGGAGTAGAGCCCCTTTAATAAACGAACAACATTTTAAATGGAGTAGGCAGCAGGACGTTGCTTTACTGAAAACAACTCTCTTGGTTAAATGGCTGCGGTCTGAATATGGTCAAGAATACCTCTCAGTAAGGTCCTCTGTTCCACCACCATGTCTCTGAGTGTCTTGGCCTCGTCCTCGCTGGCCGCCAGCCTGGCCTCAGTGTTGCTCAGCTGGACCGCCTGCCCGGCTACAGTAGCTGACAGCCTGTGCACCATGTCCCTGAGCTCCTTCAGCTCGTCACAGTGGTCAGGTTGTTGTACGAGGGTGGTGGCCGGTTCAACCGCCTGAGCCGCCCCGTCAGCCTGGGACAGGCAGAACAGTAGAAGCAGCACAGCAGACCTGTAGTGGTAGTAGCCCTTCATTCTGGAACAGAGTGACTGTTGACTCGTGCAGCATCCCTTTTTATACTCCACAAAAAACTGTACCCGTGCATGTGTAAACTGGACACCATCGTGTTGTAATGATGCCAGAGCTGAAAAGCGTATCTGCGAACATGTCTTGTTTAATCAGCTGTGTTATTCCAAATAAATGTAGTGGGTTTGTTGTTTTTCCTGGTAGCCTATGCTGCATGGGAATGTCTTCAGATGTTCAGTTAAATAGTAAAGGAGAGTTATAAAAATCTGGGAACTAAATGGTTACCAAGACATTTATTCACCATTGTGTTTCTATTGGTGTCTAATAACACGTACCAAAAGACTGAAATTCGACTCCTGTGGGAAACCTCATAGAACTGAATTGAATTGAAAGCTTTATTCCGAACATGATTTTAGACAAGTCAAATATTAATTTACACTACAGTAAATAACAAATTAATATTAATCATCACAAATAAGAAAAATAAATAAAACAAAAGCCTCACTGTCCGCATTTGTTATATTAACCTCTTGGATTTGCTTGTTCCACTTGTCTGCCTTTCTGCATTCCTGCACATGCGGATGGATTCTGAGTCTGGTTACACTCCAAGCTGTTTGTTCACCTTTTAGGCTGTATCTGCGTGTATCACACTTGTGATGATTTGATTGGCTGAGCACCGAATGTACAATGATAAGAGCTCCCCTCAAAATCAAGTGTGATTTTCACTTATTACATAAAACCACTGATCCATGATGTCAGAGTATGCAGTATGTAGGTCTATAGGCTACATGGAATTCAGTGACTCAGATGGATTATAGTCTGGGGCCAAAAAAAAAAAAAACTTCAGAAAATGAGGAAAGTTACTTACGGCGTTGTTTCTATATGATTTTGACGTGCTGAATCCAATCCATTTCTGCTGTATGCCGAGTGATATGTGTCACCGTTTACTCAGAACTTAGCATAATTAATCAGTATTGACAAGCTGACAATGGCTAGAATTCAATGAATAATTGGACATGTTGGGTTGTTTCTATATGATTTTGACCTGCTGAATCCATTTCCGCCGTATGCCAGTAATGACTAAAACTGGAAATGGGCTATAATTCTGATATATTGTAGGTTCAGTTGTTTCTATATGATGCTTGTGCTGAATCCATTTCTGCCATATGCCTAGTGCCACAAGTCTCTGTTTCGTAGTAAGCAATAGCCATACATCAAAGAAGTGCTGCTCTCACTTCCTTGATAGTAGGTGTACTGTTGTAGGTGTCCTACAAAAAACGATAACTCGTAGCACTCTGCATATGGCACAACACATTAACACATTAACAAACAACAAATTTGTACACTGTCAGAGTTACAGTCCCATAAGGGTCTATTTGGTTCCTTGGCTGGAATCATTTAGCAGGAATTCCTTCAAAGACCCCTGGTGATCCCTGACCTCACTTTAGGAACCATTGCTGTATACAGTAGTAGGCTATGCTACTGCGTCTGATGCAAGGCTATGCCTCTCCCTGCTGGAAATATGGTGTCTGAGAGAGGCTACAGACCTTGTTCATAAACTGCCAGCAGCAAGACCTTTTTATTTACTTGCCAGCAGTGCAATTTCGGTCCCATAGTAGAAGCAGATAAATAAGCAGCTCTTTTATTTTTAAAACAAATAATAAAGCACAATTTTCATGTTAATTTGATTTTGATGACATCACGGCCCACAGGCAAATCACGGAAAAAAGAAAGAAAAAAAAAAAACATTTTATTCACTGACTTTTTATTTTTCATTTGCTGGTAACCATTTCAATAGACAGTGAGACAAGAAAAGCGTATTGATCAACCATACAAGATTGGTCAAAAATAACTTCTTTATATGGAGTACAGCAGAAAACCGCTGAAGGTGGTCGGTTTGTTTGAACCATAATCAGCAATTACACTGCCCTTGGGGAGAATCATGTAGACCACACTGCCCTGTTCCAGCTCCAGAATCAGTGCATTTGATAGCCAGGCAGTGCCTTTAACTAGCTCTGAATTGTGCAGAATTCTCTGGTCGTTGTGGTAGAGCTCCACCGCCATCCACTGTCCTTCTTGACGGCCTTCGAATGCGGTGAATCTGAAGTAGTAGACCCCCTTGACGGGTGCCGTGAATACGCCTGCATAGAGTATAGTGACACTGTAGACCACTGGTTCCCAAACATTTTCATTGTAAAGGACCCCCGAATTGAAGCTATTTAGCCCACAGACCCCTATTAGAAAATATATGCCAGGGAGCCTCATTTTTGGCTCTAGCAGTGTTTTGGCCATGGTGCTGCAGCTTAATTTCAGGATGATGACAAATAGCCGAGGTCCATGTTATGTAGAGCAACAATCTTTTTTTTTCCAGATCCTCAGAGAGTTCGTTGCCATGAGGTGCCATGTTGAACTTCCAGTGACCAATATGAGATGTAGGGAGCGATATTGCTAAATTTAACACACCTGCTCACCTATCACATCTGAGACCTTGTTAACGCTAACAAGTCACATGAAACTGGAGAGCGAAAATGTCTACTTGGGACCAATTTGGACGTTTCAGTTATGGGTGTACTGACTTTTTTGCCTGCAGTTTAGACATTAATGGCTGTGATCTAGTTATTTTGAGGGGAAAATCGAATTCACCCCTTTATCCAACCTGTACGGTGCCTACTTAAGGTTATGTCAAAGTTTCATGTGGTCAGTGTTTTCCAGTGAAGAGATATAATGAAATATTTAGTGAAATGTAATATGTAATTTCAAGGACGCCCAGTTTGATAGGGAATATGGATCCTCCGTTAAATGGCAATATTATCTCGGAGACCCCAAATAATAGGCTACTGTCAAAAGTCACTGTTCATTTAAATCAGAGTGTACACATGGAACCAAATGGACCCATTGGGTCCCATTTCTACAAATATCAATTTGGCTACTGACAATTTGGTTACTGACCTATTTAACACTAGGATGGCTGAGAGGTCATTCTGACTTTTTTTTTTTTTGTTGTTGTTTATCTATATTTGTCCATGAAACTTTCAGAAGGTTCTCCTTCCATGACCATCATCTTCAATCATCATTCTATCATCTCAGAAAACTACGGACCCACTGGAACTCCCTCAAGAACCCTATAGGGCAGGGGTGGCCAACCGGTCACAGACTAAGAGCCACGTTTTTCACTGTGTTAATGCAAAGAGCCACATCAAACGGTCACAACGGTTATAAAACCGCCGCAACGGCCGTCACGGTCCCTAGTAGATTTCCCCTCTTCCTGCCATAAGACACGTGCATTTGTGTGCAGGTGCGCAATGCAAAGACACTATTAAAATATATAGACATATTTAGAAACCGAGTTTACACTACAAAAAAGTATATGACAAGTCAAAAAACATACACCTACACCTCCACGGTCGACTAGGAATCAGTCCTTGGTCGAGTGGTTGGGCACCACTGTATAGGTCAGGGGTTTTTAACAGGTGGTCCAGGGACCACCAGTGGTCCCTGAGAGGATTCCAGGTGGTCCTCAGGCTAAATGATGGAAAGTTGGTTGGCCAGATGTAACTCTTTGAGAGCGTAAACATGAAACCAAATGGACCCTTGCGGGTCCATTTGGTTTCATGTTTACACTCTCAAGAGTTAAAATATTAATCATGTGAATTAGCCCAAGTCTACACAACTAGAGAATGTAGAAAATTAATGGTCATTCTGATCTGTATGTTTGACTGTTTGTTTTCTCTGAAATCCAGCCTGGAATTGTTGAAAAAAGTAAACAAAATCTTTAGCTTTGGGGTCTGTGGAGCTAAAATGTCATCAAATGGTAGTCCATGGCTTAAATTCTGAATAAATGGTGGGCCCTGGTATAAAAAAAGGGTTTTGATGGTTTCATGTGGAAGCCCCTTAAGAGCCACATGTAACCAGCTGAAGAGCCGCAAGCGGCTCGCGAGCCGCGGGTTGGCCACCCCTGCTATAGGGTTTCCGAACCCCACTTTGGAGAAGCACTAATACTGGTATAGATCACTAGTACTAGATCACAACACAGGGTTTGGAACCTCTTTTTCTCTTTTTTTGGCCACAGCAGGATTTTTCATGTCCTGCATTTTGACTTTGAGTTATTTATTATTACAAAATAATTCCAAAACTAATCGCATTGCGGTGGCCATGGCCCCTCCATGCATTAGAAGGACGATATCATTCATCAAGTCATTCGATGAGTCTTGCAGCATGGTTGAGTGTCGAGTTACAATGGATTTGCACAGGAAGGGGACATTGAGAGCGTTTGAGAGCGTGAAAATGAAACCAAATGGACCCGCAAGGGTCCATTTGGTTTCATGTTTACACTCAAGAGTAATGATCATTTTGATTTGTATGTTTGACCGTTTTGTTTCCCAAATCCAGCCTGATATTGTGGACAAAAGCAAAATAAATCTTTATGGGGCAAAAATGTCCTCAAATGGTGGTCCGTGGCTCAAATGATGAATGAATAGTGGGCCCTGGAATCAAAAAGGTTGAAAACCACTACTGTGTGACCTATGAATAGATTATACGACTACAAACTTTACCTGTCGTTGGGTTGTAGGCCTGGCCGATGTTGGTGAGCACCTGTTTGTAAATCAGTGTTGTTTCAGTGTTGAAGGGTCCCAGATAGAGAATGTCCCCAGGTGTAGTCAAACTGGCGGAGAAAGCCACTTTGGGTTTTTCTGCAAGTACAGGATGGAATGGCATTAATTGATTTTGTTGATTAATCTGATTAAAGATTTTAACGCAATTAATACATGTGCACAACTGTCTCAACCTCTCATTGAAATTAATGGGTAGTAGAGCACAGTTTTACAGAGACACAGCTGTGTGTCTCCCTGTAACCAGAGCCATAGACTACAGCTGGAGAGATCTACGAGCATTGGGAGCTTGTAGATCACCTATCTTGACAATTTTTTTAAGTAAGCTGTCTTTCTTAAAAAATATATACCCTATTGGCCTGAATATAAGACTATGATTTTTTCCCAATGGAAATATCCCAAAAATGGAGTCGTCTTATATTCAGGGACTATACTAGTTGACATTCAATGTTCTTTTTTCTGTAAATGGCTCTTGAAAAATGGGGGTCGTCTTATAACCGAATCGTCTTATATTCGGGACAATATGGTATATATATATATTTTCCCCACAGATTCATTTTCTTTTTTAAATGTTCAAATCCTGTACAGGAAGATGGGACATGGTTTGTATGTCTTAAAGCCCCTCTCTACCCATTTTCAACCTCAAGCACATCATTACCACATAATCATAGTATATTTATATTATAAATCATAAAATGTATAATATTATTATGGCTTACATGTATTCATGTAAGCCATAATGTTTGCATGTCAAATGTTGAAATCTTATTTGGGGGTTGGGGAGAATTGCCTTTGTAGCTGGTATGTGTGTTTCTGAGCAGTCCACAGCACTTATCTGACAGAACGAGTAGGGTAAATGGAGCCATCTTAAAGGATTATTCCACACCAAAACACATTGGGCATCAATCTACCTTGATTCCTGTGACATGAAACATAATGTCCTTGATTTTTGTCACAGATGTTTCACCATAAGGTCAGTTGCAGTTGCTGCCTCTGTTGCTGTTGCACCAGTGCAGTTTGCATGGCCGCAGGTTGTCTTTATTCTAATGCTGGTATTTCCAAACTTTTTCCAATTTTTTTGGAATACAACACATCAAACCACACACTACAAGATAAATGGACCGCTATATGATTTTTAAAAACTCATGTGGCACCTGTGTGACAAGAGTTTCAACTGGAGTGATTGGAGAGGAGAGTGGCAAAAGTGAGTGGAGGAGAGGAGGAGGAATATTAGATCACCTCTGGGATTACAAGTAAAGGCTGCCCCAGAGTGACGTAAAATTCAAGTGTGAGTATATCAGTATACTATTAAATCAGTATACTATTAAAATGTGATGTACCAGATATACCAGCATTAGAATAAAGACAACCTCTGGCCATGCAAACTGCACTGGCGCAGCAGCAACAGAGGCTGCAACTGCAACTGACCTCATGGTGAAATGTAGAAAATGGGACATCAAGGACATTATGTATCATGTCACAGGAATCAAGGTAGATTGATGGCCAATGTGTTTTGGTGTGGAATTCTCCTTCAAAATGAGTTAGTGATAGCCACAGGCTATCAGATTTTTTTTTTTTTTTTTTTTTTGCACATTAAATGTATGAAATTTGGCACATAGTTAGGGAATGACATAAGGAGCATTTTTTGATTTGTCCCATGGTGACCATGGTGGCCATTTGGAAAAGGATCTTGATTCTGGTGACTAGTTCCACATTTTTAAGGATGAGGACTGTCTACAGATTTGTCCTGTGACCATTGCAGACATTTTTCAAAAAGGCCACAACCTGCTGTTATTTATTTATTTATTTTACCAATGCCTCAAGTTCTAGACCACTTAGGATCTTTATTTTGGTGACTAATCACACATATTTCCCCAAAAATGCTGAACTATAAGCTCACAAAGTGGCACAAAGTGACAGAATATGATCTCACACAGTATATACATGTCATGGACAAATTCTGGTTTGTGCCAAACAGGGACACTTGGATCCAGAATGTCCTTTTGATATTATGCACAGGGCCTATTTCCTGCCTGCATCGACTGAACACCATGAGGTTCAAATTACCTTCACTTTGTTTCTCCAGAGCTGCAACTCTACTCTGGAGTTCTGCAATGTGGGAATCACTCACACTCAACTTGTCCGCCATTACTGAAAAACAATATCACAGAGAAATGCATGTAAAGCAAACCTAAACAACCATTATGGAACATTTCAGCCTGAACCATTACACAACTTCCTCAAGCTCCATTTGGAACATCCATCCTTACGGACCTTATTCACACAGTGACGGTATTGAATGAATTATTATAGTAAATAGTTATTTTTGTACTATTTACCTATTATGAAGTTGGTGCATTTCACTTTTACTCTGTGGAGAATTCTCTAATTCTCCCCAAACCCGACAGTTTAGGGCCGGTTTGGGTCTAAAATGTATTCCATTTAGCCAGATTGGGGCTCGGGCCTGATCAGTTAGGGCCCAGTTAGGGCCTGGCCCTAATTTTCAGGCCTGTTGAGACTTGTAAATCTGAGTGCCCATTTATGCACCTCCATTCAGACACACACACACACAAATCCGCAGATATCTCAATATACAGTAGGTCCTTTAAGGAACAAACAACATTTTAAATTCAGGATGGAGCCCCATTTAAGAAATTAACATTTTGAAGTCACGGTGGAGGCCCTTTAAGGAATGAACAACATTTGAAATGCATGGTGGATCCCCTTCAAGGAAGAAACAACATTATAAATTCATTGTTGAGCACCTTTAAGGAACAACCAATGCTGGTGCCCTTTAATTGCCTAAGTCATTTCTCAGCACTTCTCTTTCCTTCCTGCATCCAATGATGTTCAAATTACCTTCATTTTCTTTCTCCACATCTGCAACCAGGAGCTCTGTGGAAGCCAGTCTGCTCTGGAGCTTTGCAATGTGGGCCTCACTCGCATTCAATTTGTCAGCCATTACTGGAAAACAACATGTGAAACAAACCATTACCATTATAAAACATTTCAGCCTGCACTGTTACATAACTTCCTCAAGCTCCATTTGTACTCTCCGTCCTTATATACCTGTCATGAAGGTCCTCTGTTCCACCACCATGTCTCTGAGCTCTGTGGCCTCTCCCTCACTGGCTGCCAGCCTGGCCTCCATGTTCTTGAGCTGAAGACGTTGTTCCACCACCATGTCTCTGAGCGTCTTGGCCTCGTCGTCGCTGGCTGCCAGCCTGGCCTCCATGCTGCTCAGCTGACCTGCCTGTCCAGCTACAGTAGCTGACAGCCTGTGCACCATGTCCCTGAGCTCCTTCAGCTCGTCACAGTGGTCAGGTTGTTGTATGAGGGTGGTGGTCGGTTCAACCCCCTGAGCCGCCCCGTCGGCCTGGGACAGGCAGCACAGTAGAAGCAGCACAGCAGACCCGTGGTAGCCCTTCATTCTGGAACAGAGTGACTGTTGAGTCGTGCAGCATCCCTTTTTATGCCTCCCCAAAAAACTGTACCTGTGCAGTGGAAAGTTAATGTGTAAGCTGGACACCATCGTGTTGCAATGATACCGGAGCTGAAAAGCGTGTCTGCGAACATGTCTCGTGTAATCAGCTGCTATTATTCCAATAAATGTAGTGGGGTTGTTGGTTTTTCCTGGGATGCTGCATGGGAATGTCTTCAGATGTTCAGTTACAGTAAATAGTAAAGGAAAGTTTTAAAAATCTGGGAACAAAATCGTTATCATTTGAACATTTCTTCACCACTGTGTTTCTAATGGTGTCTAATAGCACGCACTACGATTGAAATTCGACTCCTGTGGGAAACCTGAACTGAATTGAAAGCTTTATTCCGAACATGATTTAGACAAGTCAATCTCCCTCTCTCTTTCCCTCTCTCTCTCTTTTTCCCTCTCGTGTTTGGAAAGTAGAGGGGGAAAGAGTATAGGGAGAACTAAAAAACTTCCCATTCACAAATGGTGGGGGAAAACCATGCCAAGGTACTGACCAGCACATCGGGAGCAATTAGGGCTTAAGCGTCTTGCACAAAGACACATCAACACTGACTGAGAGCTCCCCTCAAAAAAAGTGTGCATTCACTTATTACATGAAACCACTGATGCATATCAGAGTATACAGTGCGTAGGCCTATAGGCTACATGGAATTCAGTGACTTAGATTATAACACAGCTAAGCAGCATGCATATAATTTTGTTTCCGCAAATATTGGTAACTGGTAAATTTAGCAAATTTTGCTATCATCTGTCTAAATAACTCTAGTCTAATTCACATTCTTATGTTAGATTAATTGGCATTTTCAACAAATTAACTTTGGGGCGTTATTATTTTAACAATATATTTTCTTCAACGTAAACATTTAATGGCATTGCGGTAGGTGAAGTGCTGAAGAAAAAAAATGGAAATAACATGGAATACAAAAAACTAGTACAGAAGTACAGATCCTCTCTTACCATTACATAGTAACATTACAATTTCCATAACAATGAATATTAGCTGATTATATAAAAGAGATGTGTGTTCTCAATATGCCACTATTATAAAGGTACTCAAAATGTATGTAGGATATTTTACAGTTACTTATTAGAGCCAAACTTCTGAGCTGATTGTACCTGTTTGCTAAAAGACAAATGGATTAATACCACAAAAAAGACTGTTTGTGTTCCATTCCCAGATCTAACAGAACAGAATCATGCTAAATGTGATTCAAAGCTTGATTCAAATCTCTACTCTCTTTGAAGACATCCAGAAGCATGTGTGTGAAGGTGCTGTCAACCATACAGGTTACAGTGCCTATAGAAAATCATCATACCCCTCTGAAATAGTTACTTTATTTGTCATATAACCTGAAATCATAACCCATTAAAAAAAAACTTTTTCCAGCTTTATTTTACAAATTTAGCCTTACAACATCAAACTAATGAAAAAAACTGAGACAGTTCTGAAAATTCATAAAAAATGAAAAACTAAAATAACAGGGTTGGAAAAGTCATCAGTCCCCCGATTTAATACTTCGTAGAGCCACCTTTTGCTTTAATTACAGCCATCAATCTCTTTGGATATGTCTCTACCAGCTTTGCACACCTAGATTGGGGAATATTTGCCCATTCTTCCTTGCAGAATTGTTCAAGTTCAGTCAGATTCCGTGGTGAGCGGCGATGGACTGCTCTCTTCAAGTCCATCCACAGATTTTCTATTGGATTTAAGTCAGGGCTCTGACTTGGCCACTCAAGGACATTCACCTTCCTATCCTTAAGCCACTGCACTGTTCTTTTAGCGGTATGTTTAGGATCGTTGTCATGTTGGAAGGTGAATGACCTGCCCATCTTCAGCTGTCTAGCAGAGGGACGCAGGTTTTCCTCAAGAATTTGGGTGTACTTGGCAGCATCCATTTTCCCTTCAATCCTGACCAATTGCCCAGTCCCAGCTGAAGAGAAACAGCCCCACAACATAATGTTGCCACCACCATGCTTCACAGTAGGTATGGTGTGTTTTGGATGGTGTGCTGTGTTTGGTTTTCGCCAAACATAGCGCTTCGAGTTCAGTCCAAAAAGTTCAATCTCGGCCTCATCTGACCATAAAATCTTTTTCCACATGGCAGCAGAATCATCCAGGTGTGTTTTTGCGTAGCACAAAAAGATTTTATGGTCAGATGAGACCGAGATTGAACTTTTTGGACTGAACTCGAAGCGCTATGTTTGGCGAAAACCAAACACAGCACACCATCCAAAACACACCATACCTACTGTGAAGCATGGTGGTGGCAACATTATGTTGTGGGGCTGTTTCTCTTCAGCTGGGACTGGGCAATTGGTCAGGATTGAAGGGAAAATGGATGCTGCCAAGTACACCCAAATTCTTGAGGAAAACCTGCGTCCCTCTGCTAGACAGCTGAAGATGGGCAGGTCATTCACCTTCCAACATGACAACGATCCTAAACATACCGCTAAAAGAACAGTGCAGTGGCTTAAGGATAGGAAGGTGAATGTCCTTGAGTGGCCAAGTCAGAGCCCTGACTTAAATCCAATAGAAAATCTGTGGATGGACTTGAAGAGAGCAGTCCATCGCCGCTCACCACGGAATCTGACTGAACTTGAACAATTCTGCAAGGAAGAATGGGCAAATATTCCCCAATCTAGGTGTGCAAAGCTGGTAGAGACATATCCAAAGAGATTGATGGCTGTAATTAAAGTAAAAGGTGGCTCTACGAAGTATTAAATCAGGGGACTGATGACTTTTCCAACCCTGTTATTTTAGTTTTTCATTTTTTATAAATTTTCAGAACTGTCTCAGTTTTTTTCATTAGTTTGATGTTGTAAGGCTAAATTTGTAAAATAAAGCTGGAAAAAGGTTTTTTTTTAATGGGTTATGATTTCAGGTTATATGACAAATAAAGTAACTATTTCAGAGGGGTATGATGATCTTCTATAGGCACTGTATATACACCTCCTGTGCTTGTCTCTGCAAACAAGGTCACAGGTTCGAGCCCAGCCTGTATAGACCTACGCAGTGATGTCACCGCCCCGGTTCCAGAAGTGTTTTCCCCATTCATTTTTTTCATAGACTTTTCGAAAATAACTTACGCCGTGGACAAAGCCAACTCGTGTCGTGACAAGTCATGATGACACACGCAATCTTTTGGGACGATAAAATATTTTTTAAGATGAAACACAAAACAAAAAGTGTTGTATCCTGACGTTTTCTACTTCTTGCTAATTAGATATTATATGATGATATTGCGTGTGTCATCATGATTTGTCACGACCCGAGTTGGCTTTGGCCGCGGCGAAATCGTCTTTATATAAATTATTTTCAAAAAGTCTATGAGAAAAATGAATGGGGAAAACATTTCCAGAACCGGGGCAGTGACGTCACTGCGCAGGTCTATAGGCACTGAAGCCTACATTCTCATAGAAGCTCTCTGTTACCCCTGCAAACAGACACGCCTTGTACAGCAGTGTTGTCTCCGCACAGTACATTTGTTTGGGCCTATTTCGACAAGAAAAATAACACCCCTCTGAGCTTTTCATATAACCCAGGGAATAAAGACAAGTAAGGCCACTACCTGAACTCTTGGATGTCTTAAAGATACATCGCATGGATGCAACTGGGACGTATCTTCAGTGATGTATCCCAAGGTCATCGGGGTTTCGGGTCTCGCAACATCATACCCCTCACTCAGGCGACCCAGCCGGGGTTGATCAAGTCCCCACTTACGTCCCAGTAGCTACTCTCGGTCAGTCCACTAGGGAAAGACCCAAGGCCATACAATCCACTGCTCCAGAACTACTCTGCCAGGACTGGGAGAACCATACTCTGGCACATGGAAGGACTTGGCTCTGTGGGTTGACTCCTGTCCAGACCCCTCCTACGTCTCACCAGGTCTGCTCCTGCTCTCACCAGGTTGGCACAGGACCTGTGCGTTGCACCAGACTCCCAGCACCAGACATTTCATTCAGGAGCAGTGAATCATAATGGCCCTCCTAACGGCCTCACCAAGGTTTTTGGGCTTCCTCCTCACGGAGGACACAGGCTGGGGCGCTAACCCATACTGCTCACCCGGGTGCCGTCTACATTCCGGCTGTCACCCGTCTCTCCGGTGGTCACCAGACTATACCCATGTTGTCACATAGTCTACTCTATTCCTATGAGCCACTGTAAATGTTTCCATACTGCCCTCTTTCCCTTTCCCTTTCCCTCTCTCCCCTCCCCCTCTCTCTTTCCCTTTCCTTCTCTCTCTCTCTCTCTCTCTCTCTCTCTCTCTCTCTCTCTCTCTCTCTCTCTACCTCAGGGGCGGATGTAACCTTTGGGTAACCTTTCCCCCAATGGGGAAAGGTTACATCCGCCCCTGAAGAAAATGGTAAGGGTTACCAGAAGAAAATGGTAAGGGTGCAGCCCTTCCCAAGCCGTTCCCATACCATTTTCAGTAGTGTTTCAAATACTTTTGAATATATGCACTGAAATATCTCGGGTTGTTTTGCACGCCATCATGTTTGGTGGGGCAGACTGGGTATTTAGGGGGGCATTGCCCCCCATGCCTATGCCTAGATCCGCCCCTGCTCTAACTCCATCTGTCTTTCTCTCTCTCTCTCTCGCTTATCTCTGATAAACATTGATGACCTCGGATTATACCTTCCATGAAGAACGCACACACACGTACACACCTGGGTTTTTTTACTCTGGGAAACGATCCAAACACTCTAGAACTGGGGGTTTCAACCTTTTTCATACCAGGGCCCACTATTTGTTCAGAATTTGAACCACGGACGACCATTTGCGAACATTTTAGCCCCATGCACATACCCCAAAACTGAAGATTTCTTTTGCTTTTGTTCACAATACAAGGCTGAATTTTGGAGACAAAACTGTACCTGTGCAGTGGAAAGTTAATGTGTAAGCTGGACACCATCGTGTTGCAATGATACCGGAGCTGAAAAGCGTGTCTGCGAACATGTCTCGTGTAATCAGCTGCTATTATTCCAATAAATGTAGTGGGGTTGTTGGTTTTTCCTGGGATGCTGCATGGGAATGTCTTCAGATGTTCAGTTACAGTAAATAGTAAGGGAAAGTTTGAAAAATCTTGCACGAAATCGTTATCAAGACATTTCTTCACCACTGTGTTTCTAAAGGTGTCTAATAGCACGTACTACGATTGAAATTCGACTCCTGTGGGAAACCTCATAGAATAGAATTAAAAACTTTATTCCGAACATGATTTAGACAAGACAATCTCTCTCTCTCTCTCTTTCCCTCTCTCTCTCTCTTTTTCCCTCTCGTGTTCGGAAAGTAGAGGGGGAAAGAGTATAGGGAGAACTAAAAAACTTCCCATTCACAAATGGCAGAGGAAACCATGCAAGGTACTGATCAGCACATCAGGAGCAATTAGGGGTTAAGCGTCTTGCACAAAGACACATCAACACTGACTGAGAGCTCCCCTCAAAAACAAGTGTGATTTTCACTTATTACATGAAACCACTGATGCATATCAGAGTATACAGTGCGTAGGCCTATAGGCTACATGGAATTCAGTGACTTAGATTATTACAGAGCTAAGCAGCATGCATATAATTTTGTTTCCGCAAATATTGGTAACTGGTAAATTTAGCAAATTTTGCTATCATCTGTCTAAATAACTCTAGTCTAATTCACATTCTTATGTTGTTGTAAAGTATGTATTTTTTTCCCCCTCCTTTTTTGTATTCCTTTTTTGGGCTGTGTTTACTGTGGCCAAATGTGAAGAGACTATACATGTAACTTTATTGGGTAGATTAATTGGCATTTTCAACAAATTAACTTTGGGGCGTTATTATTTTAACAATATATTTTCTTCAACGTAAACATTTAATGGCATTGCGGTAGGTGAAGTGCTGAAGAAAAAAAATGGAAATAACATGAAATACAAAAAACTAGTACAGAAGTACAGATCCTCTCTTACCATTACATAGTAACATTACAATTTCCATAACAATGAATATTAGCTGATTATATAAAAGAGATGTGTGTTCTCAATATGCCACTATTATAAAGGTACTCAAAATGTATATAGGATATTTGACAGTTACTTATTAGAGCCCAACTTCTGAGCTGATTGTACCTGTTTGCTAAAAGACAAATGGATTAATACCACAAAAAAGACTGTTTGTGTTCCGACAAAGCCAACTCGAGTCGTGACAAATCATGATGACACACGCAATCTTTTGGGACGATAAAATATTTTTTAAGATGAAACACAAAACAAAAAGTGTTGTATCCTGACGTTTTCTACTTCTTGCTAATTAGATATTATATGATGATATTGTGTGTGTCGTCATGATTTGTCACGACCCGAGTTGGCTTTGGCCGCGGCGAAATCGTCTTTATGTAAATTATTTTCAAAAAGTCTATGAGAAAAATGAATGGGGAAAACATTTCCAGAACCGGGGCAGTGACGTCACTGCGCAGGTCTATAGGCACTGAAGCCTACATTCTCATAGAAGCTCTCTGTTACCCCTGCAAACAGTCACGCCGTGTACAGCAGTGTTGTGTCTCCGCACAGTAAATTTGTTTGGGCCTATTTCGACAAGAAAAATAACACCCCTCTGAGCTTTTCATATAACCAGGGAATAAAGACAAGTAAGGCCACTACCTGAACTCTTGGATGTTTCCATACTGCTCCTAAAGATCTCAACGGGCCTGAAAATTAAGGCCCGGCCCTAACAGTTCAGGCCCTAGGCCCTACCCGGCTCTACTAAATGGAATACATTTTAGGCCCTACCCGGCCCTAAACTGTCGGGTTTGGGCAAAATTTGAGAATTCACCACAGATTAAAATTGAAATGCAATCAGCACCATCGTCATAATGGGTAAATACAGAAAATAACTATTATTCTTACTATATTAAAATAATTCAATATATATTATTTTTTCATGGGGCCCGAGGCCCTACCCGGCCCTATTGATTAGGATAGATTTTCGGCCCTACCCCGCCCTAAATGTCGGGTCGGGCCTGTTCGGGTTCGGTCCTGGTCGGGTTCGGGCAGAGTTTGAGAACTCTACTGCTCTCTTTCCCTTTCCCTCTCTCCCCTCCCCTCCCCCTCTCTCTTTCCCTTTCCTTCTCTCTCTCTCTCTCTCTCTCTCTCTCTAACTCAGGGGCGGATGTAACCTTTGGGTAACCTTTCCCCCAATGGGGAAAGGTTACATCCGCCCCTGAAGAAAATGGTAAGGGTTACCAGAAGAAAATGGTAAGGGTGCAGCCCTTCCCAAGCCGTTCCCATACCATTTTCAGTAGTGTTTCAAATACTTTTAAATATACTGTACGCACTGAAATATCTCGGGTTGTTTTGCATGCCATCATGTTTGGTGGGGCAGACTGGGCATTTAGGGGGGGCATTGCCCCCCATGCCTATGCCTAGATCCACCCCTGCTCTAACTCCATCTGTCTTTCTCTCTCTCTTGCTTATCTCTGATAAACATTGATGACCTCGGTTTATACCTTCCACTAGTCACATGAAGAACGCACACACACCCCCACACCCCTGCGTTTTTTACTCTGGGAAACGATCCAATCACTCTAGAACTGGGGGTTTCAACCTTTTTCATACCAGGGCCCACTATTTGTTCAGAATTTGAGCCACGGACGACCATTTGCGAACATTTTAGCCCCATGCACATACCCCAAAACTGAAGATTTCTTTTGCTTTTGTTCACAATACAAGGCTGAATTTTGGAGACAAAACAGGCAAACATAGATAACTAATGACCAATAATCTTTTACATTCTCTAGTTGTGTAGACTTGCAGTAATTCAGATGAATATATATATATTTTTTAACTCTTGAGAATGTAAACATGAAACCAAATGGACCTGCAAGGGTCCATTTGGTTTCATTTTTTACGCTCTCAAGAGTTACATCTGGTGAATCAACTTAACTGGGGGACCACCTGGAACCCTTTAAGGGTTTAACCACTTAAGAGTTTAGTTACCACTCACACCTTTTTAAAGGGATATTTCACTTTCAAAAGTCCTTTGATCATTTTATAGTCTAATCGGGTTCATGTGAACGCCACAGACAGTTTTTACATTACTTGATTCAGTATTTAGATATTTGATGTTGATTGTAGCTGCCCTGCCCCCTTCCTATACAAACCCATTATAACTTAAAATTCCATTTTAACCATGATACATTCATAAAAAACACCGGTCTTTTTTCTGGTAATTTATATTGCCCTCCTAATATGTGACACACTGCCATATTAATATGCAAAAGCTTTGCAGTAAATGGGCTATGGCCCTTCTGAGCCGAAGTGTGTCAATGAATTTGTTTTTTAGTCAGGGAAAATATCAAAACCATCTATCTATGACGTAGACTGCTGCATCGATGGCGTATGACTTCTATATTTGGGCCAAAGCTCCCTCCGCATACCGAAGAAAGACTCAAAACTCCCATTTTATCACACTTGCGTGAAGGGAGCGTCCTTCACACCACCCCAGAGGCAGCAACAATGGGCGCCCGAGACAGTCTGAAGAGTGCCTCGGCCAACGTGTCGTACAACGTCCTGATCCAGGTCGTGTCCCGCGCGCTCACGTTCCTCCTCAACGCGTTCACCATCCGCTTCGTCTCCGGCGAGACGCTCGGCGTGGTCAACGTCCGCCTGGCGCTGCTCCACTCCACGCTCGTCTCGCTCTCCCGCGACGCCTTCCGGAAGGCCGGCGCCAGCGCGGCGACCGCCACCAACCGCGACTGGCGGCGGCTCATCAACGCGCTGTGGCTGCCGCTGCCCTTGGGCGTGCTGTGGGCGTCCCTCTTGACGTTCGTGTGGCTCTATCTCCTGGAGGCGCCGGACCCGGTCGCCGTGCCGAACTACGGCCCCGCCGTGGCGCTCTTCGCCCTGGCCGGCGTTCAGGAGCTCCTGGTGGAGCCGCTGCGCGTCCTGGCGCAGGTCCACGCGTTCGCCCGGCTCAAGGCGGCGGCCGAGAGCCTGGCCGTCCTCGCCAAGTGCGTCCTGACGGCCTTCCTGGTGGTCTCGGCACCCGGGTGGGGGCTGTACGTCTTCGCGGCCGCTCAGCTGGCCTACGCCGGCGTCCTTGTCCTGTGCTACCTCGCCTACTTCGCGTGGTTCCTCAACGCGGCCGGCGACGACGAGCGGAAGCGCTTCCCCGTGCCCACCGTCGCCGAGCTGCTGCCGCACGGGGGCAGCGGGGGCCGCGGCGAGGCGCCGGCCGTCGACCGGGCGACGGCCGCGCTCGCCTGGAGCTTCTTCAAGCAGTCTTTCCTGAAGCAGGCGCTGACGGAGGGCGAGCGCTACCTCATGACCTTCCTGGGCGCGCTCAGCTTCGCCGAGCAGGGCGTCTACGACGCCGTGGACGGCCTGGGCTCGGCGGCGGCGCGCTTCGTCTTCGCGCCGCTCGAGGAGAGCTTCTACGTGTTCTTCGCCAGGGTGCTGGAGAGGGAGCGCGACGTCGCGAGGCAGAAGCAGGACGAGGTGGCCGTGGCGGCCGAGGTGCTGGAGCGCCTGCTCCGGCTGGTGCTGGTGATCGGGCTGGCGGCGCCGACGTTCGGCTACGCGTACGCGCGCCCGGCGCTCCACCTCTACGGCGGCCGGCTGCTGAGCGGCGGCCAGGGCCCCGCCCTGCTGCGCTGGTACAGCGTCTACGTCCTCCTCCTCGCCGTCAACGGCGTGACCGAGTGCTTCGTGTCGGCGGCCATGAGCCGCGAGGAGGTGGAGCGCAGCAACCCGGTCATGCTGGGCCTGTCGGCGTCCTTCCTGACGCTCTCCTACGTCCTGTCGCGGCTGACGGGCGGCGGCGGCGTGGGCTTCGTGCTGGCCAACTGCCTCAACATGGCGCTGCGGATCGTGCTCAGCCTCGTCTACATCCGCCGCTACTTCCGCGGGAGCCGGTGGAACCCGCTGCGGGGACTGCGCCCCCGCCCGGCGCTGGTCCTGGCGCTGGGGGCGTCGGCGGTCGTCACGGCCGCTTCGGAGAGGTTGTTTTGCGGCGGCGACGACGACTGCTACGGCGACGCCGGCGGGTGGGCGTTCAGGCTGGCCCACGCGACGGTGGGAGCGGGGTGTTTGGCGGGCGTGCTGCTCACCGTGCTCCTGACGGAGCACAAGCTGGTGCGCTTCGTGAGGACGCACCTGTTGTCTCAGCCCCCGAAGAAAGACGAATAGATCTGTCCGTGACGCGACGTCTCACGGCTTTTACTTTGGATTTCGCCCAGATTGGCGCTTCACTACCAAGGAGAATTCAAAAAGGAGATGTCGCGAAGGCACCCACGGGGAGTCCACATTGGTTCATGGGAGGAAACAGACATGCGCAGTACATTCCAGGAAGTTTGACGCTTGCAAACCATGCATGCCATTGGTCTCTTGGATGGTTTGACTTCCTGATCTGTACCAAGGAGAATTGAAAAAGGAGTTGTCGCGAAGGCACCCACGGGGGAGTCCACATTGGTTCATGGGAGGAAACAGACATGCGCAGTACAGATCAGGAAGTCAAACCATCCAAGAGACCAATGGCATGCATGGTTTGCAAGCGTCAAACTTCCTGGAATGTACTGCGCATGTCTGTTTCCTCCCATGAACCAATGTGGACTCCCCCGTGGGTGCCTTCGCGACATCTCCTTTTTGAATTCTCCTTGTTCACTACTACTTTGGATTTTTTTTCCAGATCGACGTCCCAAGGAACACACAGCCAGGGATGCAGGGATGCTTCAGGCCCAACACCCCGTAGCTGAGAGAGATGAAGCTGATCTGTGTTGCATATTAAACCTTTCCATAGACTCTCATCAGTATTGTGAATTTGTGTTTTTATTCGACTTTTATTTCAGACGTCTCAACACCGGAACCTTCCATGCTTTGTAAACTTGACTATTTGATATTTGTTTTTGATATGAGAAAACATTACTTTTGTACCGTATGTCTCATTGTGTCAATGCTTGAGGTTTGAAGTAAATAAAATATAAAAATCATTTTAAAACTTGAAATGTAATAATAATAATGAATAATAATTGAATATTTTAAAAATGTTGAACATTTTAAAGTCAAAAATTAAAACGCTGACAATCCTCACATGTAGGCTACAATAGCCTGTGGCAATTACTGTGCTGACCGAGTTGGAACTGACGCATGTTGTATTGAGCCGCTGGATCTGCCATTTATTGTACAACAAACTACAAAGCACTTTAGTTATTTATGTACTTCTCCCATTATGCCATACATACTGTAGTGTATAATACAGTGAAGAAAACAAGTATTTGAACACCCTGCTATTTTGCTATTTCTCCCACTTAGAAATCATGGAGGGGTCTGAAATTTTCATCGTAGGTGCATGTCCACTGTGAGAGAGATAAACTAAAAAGAAAAATCCAGAAATCACAATGCATGATTTTTTAATGATTTATTTGTGAGATATAGCGACAAATAAGTATTTGAACACCTGTGTGTCATCTAGAATTCTGACCCTGAAAGACCTGTTAGTCTGCCCATTAGAAGTCCACCTGCACTCCATGTATCATCCTGAATCAGATGCACCTGTTTGAAATTGTTAGCTGCATAAAGACACCTGTCTACCCCATACAATCAGCAAGACTTTAACTTGTAACATGGCGAAGACCAAAGAGCTGTCCAACGACACTAGAGAGAAAATTGTACACCTCCACAAGGCTGGAAAGGGCTATGGAGCAATTGCCAAGCAACTTGGTGAAAAAAGGTCCACTGTTGGAGCAATAATTAGAAAATGGAAGAAGCTTAACATGACGGTCAATCTCAATCGGAGTGGAGCCCCATGCAAGATATCACCTCGTGGGGTCTCAATGATTCTAAGAAAGGTGAGGAATCAGCCCGGAACTACACGACAGGAGTTGGTCAATGACCTGAAAAGAGCTGGGACCACCGTTTCCAAGGTTACTGTAGGTAATACACTAAGACGTCATGAGTTGAAATCATGCATGGCACGAAAGGTTCCCCTGCTAAAATCAGGACATGTCAAGGCCCGTCTGAAGTTTGCATATGACCATTTGGATGATACAGAGGAGTCATGGGAGAAAGTTTTGTGGTCAGATGAGACCAAAATAGAACTTTTTGGTCATAATTCCACTAAGCGTGTTTGGAGGAAGAAGAATGAAGAATACAATCCGAAGAACACCATCCCTACTGTGAAGCATGGGGGTGGTAGCATCATGCTTTGGGGGTGTTTTTCTGCACATGGGACAGGACGAGTGCACTGCATTAAAGAGAGGATGACTGGGGCCGTGTATTGTGAGATTTTGGGGAACAACCTCCTTCCCTCAGTCAGAGCATTGAAGATGGGCCGTGGTTGGGTCTTCCAACACGACAACGACCCGAAGCACACAGCCAAGAAAACCAAGGAGTGGCTCCGTAAGAAGCATATCGAGGTTCTAGCATGGCCCAGCCAGTCTCCAGACCTGAACCCAATCGAAAATCTTTGGAGGGAGCTCAAACTCCGTGTTTCTCAGCGACAGCCCAGAAACCTGACTGATCTAGAGAAGATCTGTGTGGAGGAGTGGGCCAAGATCCCTCCTGCAGTCAGTGCAGTATGTGCAAACCTGGTGAAAGACTACAGGAAACGTTTGACCTCTGTAATAGCAAACAAAGGCTACTGTACCAAATATTAACATTCATTTTCCTTATTTGCCGCTATATCTCACAAATAAATCATTAAAAAATCATGCATTGTGATTTCTGGATTTTTCTTTTTAGTTTATCTCTCTCACAGTGGACATGCACCTACGATGAAAATTTCAGACCCCTCCATGATTTCTAAGTGGGAGAAATGGCAAAATAGCAGGGTGTTCAAATACTTGTTTTCTTCACTGTACATACTGTGTGCCTCAACATTCTGAAATGCTGTCCTACATATAAGGGAAAAATATATATATTTGAGTGTAATAGTACTCGAAACAAGCAAATAATCTGTCCGTGGGGTAAGTGAATTGTACTTGGTAAGAATTCTTGTAATAAGAAATAGGTTATAAAAACAACGTTGATAATCTTATACAACTTGCGCTTGGTTAGTATATTCTTCTTAAAACAAGAGCAATCATACTTAAAGTCTAGATTTAAGATTACAAGACTTGCTTAGTTCAGAAATTTTTGCAGTGTACACCTCTCACATACCAATGTTTGGCAAAATAAATAATTGTTCAACCAACTATTTAAACATTTATTGACACTATATACAAAAATATATACAAAATGTTTGGCCTAACTTACAACAGTGGGGTGTGTGTTGGGGGTGTGGGGGTCATTAGGTCAAGTGTTAAACATAAGACAGAAGAGCAACTCATTGAATGCAGAACTGAGAGAAGTAATGGTGGCATGAAGTAGTGCACAGTTCGACAAGCACATTGATAATGACGGGGATACACTAAGAGCAGGGGTTGACACTAAGGTCTCCGAGGCACTTGCCCATCGGGCAAGTGCAAGTCAGGTTCTACTTGCCCTCAGGTCATGGTCACTTGCCCCCCAGGTTCCAGGTGGTCCCCAGTTAAGTTGGTTAAGCAGATGTAACTCTTGAGAACGTAAAAATGAAGCCAAATGGACCCTTGCGGGTCCATTTGGTTTCATTTTTACACTCTCAAGAGTTAAAATTCATCATAATTAGCCCCAAGTCTACACAACTAGAGAATGTAGAAGATTGATGGTCGTTTTGATGCGTATGTTAATTTGCCTGTTTTGTTTCCCAAATCCAGCCTGGAATTGTGGATAGCTAGAAAGCAGGGAAAGACACAGAGGCAGAGTGCAATGACTGCCTTCAAGACAAATTTATCTTGTGTTGTGTTATAGTGCATTAAGTTGCACACTTGCCCGATCGGGCAACCAGGTAGCAGTCTTCACTTGCCCCACCATTTTTTTTTTACTTGCCCCGGGCAAGCGGGCAAGTGTTAGGAACTATGGTTCCTTGAAGGACCACTTCAACCTATCTTCATATAATAGGTCCTCACTAATGTACTTGATAAAATACCACTACTTTTTGCCGTCTGCCTAATAAACAGCCACGTGGACTTTGGAGATGGAAGGGTTGCCGAGAGACGAGATAGCCAATCAGAACTTGTGGCGTTCCCGAGAGACCAGTAGCCAATCAGAAACCATCCCAAGGCTCTGAGGTTGGAGAACAATTCAATAATACAGCGGCTGGTAATTAAATGATACGCCATTTCTTGGTTCAAAGACCCGTTTTCCAATGACATAATCAATGGGGAAATCCAAGCTGAGGCTTTCTATTCCTGAAAAGTTGCAATGCGAAAATGGAAGCCATCGTTCACCAGATAATCAAAATATACATATAAAAAGTAGTTTAAAAAATCTGTCGAACCATGATGTCGCGGGAGGACAGGTTTCTGAACTGTCCACAGCCCTACTATGAGACACAGACTGAGTAGGAGAAAAAAAAGTGGTACTTTATCATGTTCTGTACGTTGTACATTAGTGAGGACCTATTATATGAAGATAAGATATGTTGAAAAGTGAAGTGATCCTCTAATCAGGTTGCATTGAAGGAATACCCTTAGTTTGGTGCACTTGTAACAACTGTCATTAACATAATTTTTTCCATATAGATGATGAACACCAGCATCCTGACGTCCGTCACATCACCAAGTCATTACCTGGTTTGCAGAAGTCATTTCTCTATGAAGATAACATAGCTCTGATTGCTGAATAACATCCTAATTCTTAAATTGTTTCAAGAATATAAGAATTGTCAGTCATTTGATTTGACTGTTTCTAGCAAAAATGTCATAATTTGACAACAGTGACATTGGTGTTTTCTCAGTTGATTCTTCAAGTCCATGTGAGTGAAACCGCCATGATCTTTTGTTTATTTTTCAAACAAAGTTCTTGTATGAGGCCAGGCCAGATGGGGAATATAATACAAATAAAAATATAATACAATATAATACAAATAAAAAAATACATGTACACATGTAGTGTTACGTTCAATTTCGATTGGTGAAATGTTTAGAATAGTCCAAATTTAGAGCCCTAGTTCCCACCTTTTAACCGCATGAATGTCAAATGGGCAAACAGTCAGCACAAATAGCAGATCTACAAGCTTCGCCCCAGCATAACTGAGACACATTGTGAGCTTGTAGATGCAGTGTTTTCTAAACTGGCGCAAAAGTTGGACTTGTTGGCGTGTCACCACAGACATGGATTAGAGATGCGCAGTGACGTCACCGCCCCTGTTCCGGAAGTCTTTTCCCAATTCATTTTTCTCATAGACTTTTCGAAAATAATTTATATCAAGACGATTACGCCGCGGACAAAGCCAACTCGAGTCGTGACGAATCAGGATGACACACACAAACTTTTGGGACAATAAAATAATTACTAAGATGAAAAACGAAACAAAAAGTCTTGTATCATGCCGTTTTCTACTTCTTCCTAATTATATATTATATGACGATATTGTGTTTGTTGTCATGATTTGTCACGACCTGAGTTGGCTTTGGCCGCGGCGTAATCGTCTTGATATAAATTATTTTCGAAAGTCTATGAGAAAAATGAATGGGGAAAAGACTTCCGGAACCGGGGCGGTGACGTCACTGCGCATCTCTATAAGTGTATACACTGGGTATCTGCACACGTGCATACTTTTCTTTTTTAGCTGTGTGGAACAAATGAAGACACACAGATTGTGTAATGCACACAAGTAGTCCATGGCCTACTTTTGCATGAGCAGAGCGAGCGGTTCAAAAACAAACAAACACTTCAATATTCTCTTAGAAAACAATTGTTTGTTTCTTGCAGAATCTCCTTCATTTCACTTAATTCAAATATATATATATATTTTTAACCCAATAATAACCAAAATACCTCTTAACCCTTAGTGTACTGAACGCGTTTTGGTGTTCTAAGCATTATGTTTTAACTATTGAAAAATAGCAGATCTACAAGCTCATAGCGCGCCACCGAGTGGCGCGCTATGAGCTTGTATCTCTGCTATTTTTGAAAAATCGTGAATATTATGTTATTCAGAAACTAGAAATCTAGACAGGACACAATGGCTTCATTACGTCGCCGTCACGTCATCACCTAACTTTACTTGCGCTCGCTCTTCTCAGGCAAGTAATGATGATCAAAATACAATTCCACATGCTCGTCAGAGTTAGGTTCTCGGGTGCAAAAATTATGATTTCCGAGGGGGAGGAGTCGCAGCCTGGAACGCTTGGGAACCAGGGCGGATGTAACCTTTCCCAATTAGCTCTTCACTAAGCCCCTCCCCAATCTGGCCTTGTCCAATGGGCACGCTGGAAGAGTAAAGCTTGACCAGGAAAGCTTGACCTGGATAGCAACAGTTGCTAAAGTATTTGCATTGCCATTGGACAGTGAGAAAGTGCCATTGGACATTGGGAGGGCAGGTGAAATGGTATGGGTGCGGCTTCATTGCCTCACCCATACCATTTTTGGTTACAGGACTTGGGTATTAGGCAAGTAAGCATCAATAACAAAATCAGTTGTTGAAGTTGCTTGTTGTTTTGAAAAGGTTGTTGGCTTGACAATTGTAGTTAGTCAGTACTTAGTAGCATAGTGTTTCAAATCATTTCAATTACGAGCTCTTTAAATTTGAAATATGTTTGAAATTTGGGTTGTTTGCATGCATCCATGTATAGTGGGGCAGTCAGGGCATTTAGGGGGGCATTGCCTCCCTCCCATGCCTAGATCAGTTATTCTGTAGCAAGTGTGCACGCCTCATAGCACGACATGGCACACTGAGGCATGTACAACTGCTATTGTTTTGGGTTTATAATGCATTAGGAAGTTGAAATATGCCACAGCGCACTACTTGATGGCTTGATGATCAGTTTACTACTGTCTTTTCATTGCATTTATTTCATTGCTCTTGCGCCGAAGAGGCTTCGTTCAGCGCCTCAGTCTCGTTCTCGTAAATCAGCTGGTGGATCTTAAATTTCACGGCGGCCTTCCGTCGGGGCGAAAAGCTCCTGACCGTGGGGACGAGGCTCATGAAGAACATCTCGTCGGGGTCGGGCGGGGTGGGCCGGGGCGAGGGGACGCCGGTGGCGGCGGTGGTCTCCTCTATCGCCCGCAAGAGGCCCGCCTGGAACGGCGTCAGCGACGGGTCGTGCGAGCTGTAGCGGCGCGCTTTGGCGGGGATCGGGTGGTGGTCTTCGTTGTCGTCGTCCTCGTCTTCTTCCTCTTCCTCTTCCGAGATCTCGTACAAGAACTCGGGCGAGTTTTCCGCGAGGTCGGGGGCTTCCTGGTTCTCGGGGGTTTCCGGCGTGTAGGGCTGCCCGAAGGGAAAAAAAAAACAAAACGTTTGTGTTATCACAGGACCCGCGTATTGCTCGTGGACCAGGTAGATCTGCTATTTTCGCTAGTTTGGATACCCGCTACGCCTAAGTAAGCTTAGAATGGGGCTATGGGATGTTGTTCGAATTCAACTGTTGCCATCGCTCCAAAATGATGCATGCAAATGTTGCTATTAGGGGTGGGACTTGATTTTTTTTTCCATCTAATTAATTTGAAGCCTTGTAATTAATTAATCTCAATTAATCGCATACCAATATTTGACCCAAGAAGCATTTTTTTTGCCAATTAAAACAGGATGGTATAGCGTGTGAGAGTTTTTCTAAATCAAAACTGTGTCGACACAAGTTGATTAACCAGATCAAAAGTTTGGTTAACCAGATGTAACTCTTTGAAAGCGTAAACATGAAACCAAATGGACCCTTGCGGGTCCATTTGGTTTCACATTTACACTCTCAAGAGTTAAAACATTCATCATGTGAATGGTCCCAAGTCTACACAACTAGAGAATGTAGAAGATTAATGGTCATTTTGATCTGTATGTTTGACTGTTTTGTTTCCCAAACCTAGCCTGGAATTGTGGACAAAAGCAAAAGAAATCTTTAGTTTTGGGCGATTAAAATGAGTTAATTTTGTTATTGTTTCTGTGATTAATTAATCTCAATTAATCAGTTAAAGTCCCAGCCCTAGTTGCTATACATTCTCTCTCCGCCATAGTGTGTTGACACTTCCACTTTTGGTTTTGCACTTTTCCACTGCTTAAAACACAAGTAAGATGAGATAAGATATGCTTTGTCTTGGGCAAAAGTGCATAATACAGTCACAAGTGAAAGTGTTGAGTGTCGAAATTGCATGTTGGAGTGGTGGAGGTTTTCACCCTTTTTTCATACCAGGGCCCACCACTTGTTCAGCATTTTAGCCACGGACCACTATTTGATGTCGAGTTTAGCCTCTCGGACCCAAAAGCAAGGACTTTCAAGTTTTTGTTTACAATTTAGGCGAGATAACTCGCAAAACTTTGGTCAACATAACAATTTTTATACATTTTCTAATGTGTAGATTCTTGAAAATTACCGTAGGTAATTCAGATGTTTATAATATAACTCTTGAGAGTGTAAAATGAAACCAAATGGACCCGTGAGGGTCCATTTGATCTCATTTTACCGCTTTCACGAGTTACAGATCTATAAGGGTCCATTTGGTTACCATCATTTATATTTCAATTTCGATGGGTGAAATGTTTAGAATATTCCAAATGAATTATTATGTCCATTTTTATTCATTTATTTTTAGAGCCCTCATTCCTACCTTTCAACGGGTCAAATGGGCAGTCAACAGTCACCATGAATAGCGTGCTAATTATTAACATCTTGAGGTCATATTGATGTGTGGAAATACCATATATTATTTCATTTGAACACTGAGGCCTGTTCAGTCGTCTTGGTAATGAGGGACTGTCCCACGCAAAGAGGGACGTCTGGTCACCTTACATGCACAAGTACTCATTCCCAATAGATTGTGTGCATGTAAAAGTAGCCATAGTGAGCTTGTAGATGTTTGAGTGTTTTCTAAAAACTGGTCCATTTGGTTACCATCATTTGTTCCATCATTTAGCTGGGGACCACATGGAATCCTCTCAGGGACCACTGGTTGAAAAACCAGTGTTGCCAACTGCCCAAATCCAAAATGCACTAGTGGCACTTCCAAAATGCACTAGAATGCGCTAGACGCTCGCCTGGAAGGGAATATGACCATTAAATGACCATTAATCTTATACATTCTCTAGTTGTGTAGACTTGGGCTAATTCACATGATGAATATTTTAACTCTTGAGAGTGTAAAAATGAAACCAAATGGACCCGTAAGGGTCCATTTGGTTTCATGTTTACGCTCTCAAAGAGTTACATCTGGTTAACCAACTGTCCATCATTTAGCCTGGGGACCACTGGTAAACCACTGTCATAGTAGGAGAAATGGTGAAAAATGAGGGTTTTATCTCTGGCGCCTGTCAATCAAGTTCCCCCCAACTCACCAGCCAAAAAGCACTAGATTTTCCACCAGGAGTTTTTCACTAATTTTGACGCTAGGGGGGTCTGAAAAAGCACTAAATATCGCGACAAATGCGCCAAGTTGGCAACGCTGTGAAAAACACTGAAATGGGTGAATTTGAACAATGCAATCGCATAAAATCAGCCTATTTATTTTGGAAATAAATCAACTACAAATAAAGGTAAGAAACCTTCTAGGGTGGAGTTCTCCTTTAAGAGGGAATAACGAAATACTGATTGAGTGATTCTCTACCCCAGTGGTTTTCAACAGGTGGTCCGGGGACCAGCAGTGGTCCCTGAGAGGATTCCAGGTGGTCCTCAGGCTAAATGATGGACAGTTGGTTTAGTTAACCAGATGTAACTCTTTGAGAGCGCAAACATGAAACCAAATGGACCCGTAATGTTTACACTCTCAAGAGTTAAAAATATCCATCATGTGAATTAACCCCAAGCCTACACAACTAGAGAATGTAGATTGTAGAAGATTAATGGTCATTTGTGATCTGTATGTTGGACTGTTTGTTTTGTTTCCCAAATCCAGCCTGTGGAATTGTGGACAAAAGCAAAAGAAACCTTTAGTTTTGGGGTGTGTGGGGCTAAAATGTCATCAAATGGTGGTCCTCCGTGGCTCAAATTCTGAATAAATAGTGGGCCTTGGTATCAAAAAAAGGCTGAAAACCACTGCGCTACACCTATTCGCCAGCCCTATACTGTACCTGTGTGTGTGTAGTGTCCGGACTTTCATCCTTAACTGTAGGCGGCATGCTGGTGCTGGTGGTTGCATCCAGGGCGGACGGAGCTGACGCTAGGAGGGTACTGAAGGTGGTGCCCTGGGTAGCCAGGGGTGGAGCTACGGTGATGATGGGGCCCTGGTGGTGGTGGTGGTCGCGGTGAGGAGCCACGGGTCGCGGGAGAGAAGGAGGCGCCCGGACGCCGATGCCACTCAGGATGTGTGGCACCATGAAGGCCATGCGCTGCGCGTGCCTCCACTCCCCCCTGTCCTTGTTCGGGTCTTTCTCCTTCTTCAGTATCTTGCGGTAGGTGTCCACCAGGTTCTTCCACTTCGCCTGGACCTTGTCGACTGGTGGTGGAGGAGGGGGGGAAAAACAAAAACACAAACTCAGGGCTTGACACTAACACTTGCCCGCTTGCCCGGGGCAAGTAAAAAAAAATGGTGGGGCAAGTGAAGACTGCTACCTGGTTGCCCGATCGGCGTTAGTGCACTATAACACAACACAAGACATATTTGTCTTGAAGACAGTCATTGCCTCTGTGTCTTTCCCTGCTTTCTAGCTATCCACAATTCCAGGCTGGATTTGGGAAACAAAACAGGCAAATTAACATGCACATCAAAATGATTAATCTTCGACATTAATCTTCTACATTCTCTAGTCTGTAGACCTGGGCTAATTAAGATGATGAATTTTAACTCTTGAGAGTGTAAAAATGAAACCAAATGGACCCGCAAGGGTCCATTTGGTTTCATTTTTACGTTCTCAAGAGTTACATCTGGTTAACCAACTTAACTGGGGACCAACTGTTGAAAAGCCCTGGTTTAAAGCACCCAAGTAGGAAGTAAACTTAAATGCAAAATTTACAATCTATTTTTGGGGGGCAAGTGACCATGACCTCAGGGCAAGTAGAAGCTGACTTACACTTGCCCGATGGGCAAATGCCTCGAGTCGGAGACCTTAGTGTCAACCAGGGGTGAAAGTGGTGTGAAGTTTTTGCCGGGTCTATAGGAAACAGCATCGTGTGAGGCCGAAAATTTTTTTGGAGGTTCAAACTCCACAGTGTCCCTAAAATGCATAGGAAAATGCCTTTTTGTGGCACAGTAACCTAACCTAACCTAACCTGGAACATAATATAAAACACAGCAGGTCTGCCTTACACCTGCATTAGGTTACCTATACTCCATTTCAGCATGATTAAACTGTTTTGTATTTGTACATTACGCTACACAAGAAATAGGTTTCATCTAAGATTTTATTTTGTTACAAACTACTGCAAAACAGCATTATTTCAACCACACACAATTAGAAAAGGGAGAATAATATATATATATATATATATATATATATATATATATATATATATATATATATATATATATATATATATATATATATATATATATATATATAATATTTGTACACTCTCAGAAAAATAAAATGGGTGGAATTCCCCTTTAAGAGGCGTCCCCTCCCCCCCAGTGAAACAGTGAAAGCACTAGGCTACTAACACTGTTTACCTGTGCTTGCTGCTGGTTCCTCTGTAAGTGGGTTCTCCTCCCCACCTTCACTCTCTGTGTCACTGTCTAATATGATCGTTTTTTTGAGTTTTGGTTCAGTGACATTTTCAGCTCTTTCCCCCTTCCTCTTGAAAAACTTTGTTACACTTTGTTGCAAAGCCATTTTGTTTTAGTTGTTTACTTGTTTTGACCTTTTAAGCAGTGCATTCCCTCCCTGTGACAAACGTGTGGGTTTACCGCATATTACTGATGCTTTTTTTTTGCTCTGCCTCTGAACCAATCAGAACTTAGTTAACTAACTATTGCGTCTGTCAGCCAACAGAATTGCGGTTTGAACCTCGGTGGATTCGTTGTAGTAGTAGAAAGCCTGCCTACTATATCCGGTTTGCCTTACTATAGGGAAACGAACGTGGGTTTCCGTATCCGCTATAATACGGATGTCTGTGCACCACAGGGATAATTAACAACATCATCATTTTGCATCGCAAAAGTTGACAAAAACACGCGGTTACAATTTAGAAGCACTTTGGTCCAGAGAACACCAAAATAATGACTTAATGTCGTTTTCTTCTTGGACATTTTGAAGAGAGGTTGGTTGTTTACGAGAATGTCTCCGTCATCATCATCATCAACCAGCCAGGAGCAGGCTATCCCCCCTCGGGGGTCTTTTGCGACATTGCGGGGTAAGAAACTGAGCGCTCGAGCGCTGTTCATGCAGCCTGAATAGGGACAACGTGGAGTTGGAAATACATTGTTTATGTTGTGATTTGTGTGAAAACGATCTAAAATTGGTTGAGAAAGAATAACACCAGTAGCCGGGCTGTTGCCCGAGTCCACAGCATTTCTTTCAGCTTCAGGACTTGTCCCTATTTGCTGTTGCTATTCTAAATAGAAGTCTATGTAGAAGAGCCTCCATGACCCCATAACTCTATCTATACTGTAGGGTGTAGGCTATAGACGGAGTTTGCGTAACTCTGTCTATACTCTGTCTCTGTGGCTCTGGCTGTGCTGCTAACAGACAAGAGGAGACTTCTCTCCGTGCGGTGACAGGTTATTTAACGTAATATTTTATTAGACCCGGCGGGACCCGGCGTGAAATCTTTTGCCGGGTCTCAGACCTGGTGGGACCCGCCTCACTTTCACCCCTGGTGTCAACCCCTGAAACTTGTAGACAGGAGGCTATTTCTGGCAAAGAGGTTTTGTGTGTCAATGCAGGGTAACGGGATGGTGTTATACCATCGGCGCTTTTACGTAGACTTCAATTATCTTTATTTTAGATAGTTTTGTATTAGATAGTTTATTAGCATACAGCAGAAAGAGTAAAAACTACGTGGCTTTCAAAAATGCCAGAGCAGCGCCAACACTTCTTGTGTGGAGATACTCTGGAAGAGGAGATTTGACCTGAGTGATTGAGAGGAGAGTGGCAGAAAGGAGGGAGGAGATGAGGAGGAATAGATTACCTCTGGGATTACCGTATTTTCTGGACTATAAGGCGCACTTAAAAGCCTTTAATTTCCCCCCAAAAAACAACAGTGCGCCTTATACTGTACAGTATATGGATTGTTTGACTGCAGTGGCTTCTATTCTCTGCGCCTTATACGGCGGAAAATACGCAAATATAGTCTGCACCAGAATGACACAAAACGGATGTATAAGTATCGGTGCACTATTAAAATATGATGTGGGAAAAAAACTATGTTTGGAGCTACTAAAATACCTGCATTAGAATACAGACAACCAAAAAGAGTTATACTTTAGTTTAAATCCATCACAATGCAATGTAATATTTTGGGAATTAGGGGAAACTTCTGACTGGCTCAGTCCTATATGTTTTTTACACTACTAAAATACTTAGTGTGCTTCCTTTATCAACACACCATGTTTTCCTTGGCAGGTGGAAGGAGAGCGCTCCTTTTGACTCACTGGACAGCCTGTCATAAGGCCTCTATGCAAGGTTTCGGCAGGTTTTGGACTTTTTATAAAATTTAACAGATGTTGACAGTTGCCTTGCCCTGCTCTGGAACTCCAATATATATATTGTACAGATAATGCATTTGTAGGCTACACTCTCAAGTGTTACAGACCGATAATAGTTAGGATTTTTAGCAGATATTTGAACAATATGGGAACTAAATTGTTAGCAGGAAATTTCTTCACCAATGTGTAACTTACTTGTGTCGTCTAATAATGTGTACTAAATATTTTGAAATTCAACAATTCAACAAAAAAATATTTTGAAAACAGTCTGGGTACCATTCACTAACCATTAAAAGGCAAAACATACAAAATTTCACCATGCTTTATGTATACATAGGGTGTTTTCTAGCCACAATCCAACTCTAGATTTTTTTTTACTAATCAGGTGAATCTAGAGTTACAATACCCCCCATTGACTCCCCAATACATGAATAAAAAAATAAAAAAAACATCTGCGATATGCTTGCATTAAACAATGTTAAACTCCAACATTGCAGCTGTATGGACAGGTTGAACTATCCTCTTTGTATCTGCAGAGCGTTTGTTTCATAAAAATCCACCGTAGACATGTTAAGAGCTACTTTCGGTCAATAAATTCTCTGCAGGTGATTCTTTTTCTAAGATTCTTTTTCTGGAGTTTGGAAGCGCTCATCAACCTGTTTGAATTTGCACATACTGCAGGAGGCAGCAGTGCAACTCATTAATACAACTGAGTGCCTCCAAAGTCAAGCACTTGTATTTAGCCTACTGAAAGTAACTCTTAACA
This sequence comes from Benthosema pterotum, assembly GCA_039105355.1. Lineage (NCBI taxonomy): Eukaryota > Metazoa > Chordata > Actinopteri > Myctophiformes > Myctophidae > Benthosema > Benthosema pterotum. Next base: position 12,405,901 of record CM076970.1, read on the forward strand.
TGTCTATTGTGGATTTTTATCTGTTGACATGTGGTCTTATCCTACTTGTATATACATATATTGTAATATGTTATGATGATGGACATTTACAGACACAGATCTTATTGTGAAGTAACTTGTCCGTGCCTGACAGGAAGTGCTTGTTAAGCTCTGTATTGCTGAACCTGCTCAGAGAAGATGAGTTCCAGCCACACAGCTGATGCCTCCTGCTGCTTTATTTGTTTGAGTTCGTTTCCTCCGTGTATGTATCTATTTATCTTCACCTATAGACCCTATTTCTGGTTACGCGCACTTGTTGCTGCAAAGCTCCCACAGGTTATGGGCCCAGTAAGACCAGATTTTATTTTATTTTTTTACAAGGTGAAAAGTTTGAAAGTTTGTTTGTTGGCGTGCTAGTCTTGAGCACTATAACAACAGGAGAGAGAGAGAGGAACCATGGGGGCAGCATTGTTGACCGAGGAGGAGTGCTTGGTATCCATTATGGGAGATGCCAATTATGTTTGTTACTGAAAGGACCGAAGAAAACCATCATGGATGAAGATGGCATGTATGTATCCATTTATCTTTACCTTTATATTTCTGGTTGCATGCACTTGTTGCTGACAAAAGCTCAACATTATCAAACGCTTTGCAGATAAAAAAAAAAGAACTGCAATGTGGATGACTTTAGCGTCGTTAAATACAAGCAGATCACAATTTAAAGACCCCGTAAAGCAAAAAAATATATGATACAAAATGTATTCCCAGTTTGTCACACCACAGAGTAATGTATTATAGCCCCACAGACCAAATATTTATGATTGAAAAAGTTGCTATGTTTCAGAAATGATGTTTAAACATGTGTGAAATTCAATGGAAAAAAATCTGGCCTAATTTTCCAGGACTGTAGGGGCGTGGTCAGTACTGTAAGCTCATTAGCATATTCATGAGCATTATGCTAATTAGCATATCTCGCCGTCCTAACTGTCAACAACAAGCCAGTACTACAGCACGCTAACTTCACTAGCGGTGTGTGTGGAATATTGTGTGGATATTCGTGTGTGTGTGTGTGTGTGTGTGTGTGTGTGTGTGGTGTGTGTGTGTGTGTGTGTGTGTGTGTGTGTGTGTGTGTGTGTGTGTGTGTGTGTGTGTGTGTGTGTGTGTGTGTGTGTGTGAGAGACATGCGGATCTGAGAAAAGAGACTGACTGACTACAGCGGTCCCATCATCATGGTCCCATAGCCTGGCCGTCACGGTCGGTCCCTACAGGCTATGGGACAGCCAGGAGTTACGACAACTCCGTCCTCTTCATAGGGTTAGTCCAATGGCGGCTCTTTTATTTTCTGCCCTCATTGAAAACAATGCATTTCCATCTCCACTTTGTCCCTATTCGGGCTGCATGAACAGCGCTGGAGCGCTCAGTTTGTGACCCCTTGATGTCGCAACTCATCTACTAGATAGCTCTGATGGTACGCACTGGGCTGGCAGGCAGTGTTGCCAACTTCGCGCATTTGTCACTATATTTAGATTTTTTTTCGAGACCCCCCCTACCGCCGAAATGAATGGAAAAACTCCTGGCGGAAAATCCAAGTGCTTTTTAGGTATGAAAATAGTTGAAAACCCACTGCTCTAGCGCATTCGAGTGCATTTTGGAAGTGCCACTAGTGCACTTTGGATTTTGGCAGTTGGCAATACTGCTGGCAGGCAGGAGCAGCCGTTAGATAGTCCTTGAATGTGAAAACGTCGCCAACCTCTCCATCATCGACAGTTACTAAAAACAGAGTCGTTTTCAGCTGTCATCCACAAAATCACGCATCGAGAGCAATCAAATGTCAGTGCTTGTCAGCCTACAGGCAAAACACACTGTAGTAACTACACTTTCTTATATATGTCTATGGTAGCTAGTAGCTACTAGCTAGCTATCAACCAACACCACCACCAGCAGCTCCGCTCCGCTGTGAAGAAGAGGGGGCGGGGCTTCGGCTTCTAACTGACTATATGGAATATGATTTATATACAGTAGTACAGTAGGCTCATTAGCATATAATTCGTCTTGACTACGTCATCAAGCCGAATATGCTAATGAGACAAAACCTACCCATGAGATTAACCAAAACACATAAAGTGGTCTTATTCTACAATGCTGTAAAATAAAGTTTTAGTTTTTTGTCCAGGGGTATAAAAATGACTTTTGTACATGATTTTCATGTCTAGAAGAAAAAGGCTGATTTTGGTTTACGGGGTCTTTAAATGTTTTGTTATGGGGGAGTCAATGGAGGGTATTGCAACTCTAGATTCATCCCATTATAAATGGTTCCAGCAGGGGGCGCTACCGGGGTGTCCCCAACCCTACTTTGGGGGAAACAATGGACTGCCATTCGCGACACAAACAAAAGGTACTAGCTAGTTGCAAACAGAAACTACGCTTTGACCGGATTTGTTTTTTATTCCTGGAAGCTCACGTTTGATATATAAACATGTCTGTTTACACACACATAACGCTGAACTGTGCACATTGTTGAACTCACCCGGTCTGCCACACATCAGGGCAATGCTCTCCCAGATCTCCCTCTTCTTGTAGGCGTTTTTAAAGTCCGCCGAGTGCTTGTCGTAGAGGATGGGGTGGCAGCTGACCGCCACGATCAGACGCTCGTCCATGCTGCTGGTTCTGTTGCTTTAGAGAGAGAGTCAGTTTTACGATTCTGGTTCTGTTCCACTTCCACGGTTCAATGTTTGGTTTCGTGGTGGGAAAGGACTTCCGAGCCGTAGCGTTATACGGCTTAGAATACGACATCTCCGCTCACTCCACGGGGCCAGTGTAATGGCGGCTCTTCCACGTAGAGTTCTATTGAGAATGGGGACAACAAATGGGATCTCGAATCAGTTTTGTTTGTTAGGTCGCGTGTCGTTGTAATAGTACAACATAAGCGACTGCAGTCGTGACTGTACAATAAACTCTTGAGCACGAGCCTAAAATAGATCATATTTGCGCCTCCCTCGTTGAAAACGCAGTATTTCAAACTCTATTTTGTCCCCATTCAGACTGCACGATGAACGGCGCTCGGGCCATCGGTTTTCGAACCCCTCAATGTCGCAACTCTGGCAGAATGGAAACAGGGAGCTTAGAGTCGCAAGGGGAGATTCTGTTGCTGATTGGCTGCCGCTTTCTCTCCTCACGTTGACGCTGTACAGTACAGCTACAGTAAAAATGGTCTCTCTCAGCGGAAAATGGCAAAGCTGCGTGTTACTGACATTGCCACGCGGCAACCATGATGCACAATGAAACGTTGGGATGTTTTTGTGATTGTGATGATAATAATATGCTATTAATTTTGCGAGACTAGGCTACCGAACTGATATAGACAGGATAGGCAGGATAATGCCCTCTTGCGTCAGCTGAATGAATGAATGATTGTTTTATTGACAGATGAGAGTTACAGTACAAGTCAAGCACACACTGCTACAAAACTGATAACAGCTTGGAGAATTACAGTACAATTCAAGTACAACTACATCAAATCTGACAGAGCTGATTGGACACACTAGTTAAGCATACACTTGTTTACAATAGTGGCCAACTTGTTCATTTCATTTGGGCATTCAAATACCGTACATACAAAACAACTACTTCAGTAAAATCAGAAGCAGCAAATCATGGAGGTAAAATCATAGTGGAGGTAAAAAGGGAAAAGAGAAATGTACAAAGAGGAGAGGGGGGTGCAGGGTGGAGGGATTTTATATTATATACAAGCTGCTGCGTGTCTCAGGGCAGCTAGATGAATTGTCACTCACTGTCCATTTAAAAGGAAAGTCCACCCATTTTCAACATTCTAATACACACTAGAGGTGCTGGGTGGACATGATTAAAAAAAAAGTTCCCCCATTCTGTGTTCCCAAGAAATGGAGGTCTGAAAAAAAACACTAACATGATGAAACATCTTGATGACATCATCAAGATGTATTCTCACCATGTTTAAGTGGAATTTCACCCATTTTCAAAATTTTCCTGAGATGGTACAAATGTGAACCAAATGGACCCTTGCGAGTCCATTTGGTTACATTTGTACCCTCTCAGGAAAGAAGGGTCTGAAAGAAAAGTCATTAACGTGGTGAATTACATCTTGATGATGTCATCAGATGTATTTCACCATGCTAGTGTTTTTTTTTTTTTCAGTCATCCATTTTTAGGAAATACAGAATTGGGGGAACTTTTTTATCATGTCCACACAAGATCTCTAAGGTATATTAATTACATATTAAAATGTTGAAAATTGGTGGAGTTCGATCCCTTTAATGGATTTCTTTAGACGCTTCTTTTTTTCTGAGAGCGTACAAATGGAACCAATTGAACCAATGCTACTCATTTGGTTGCATTTGTACGCTCTCAGAAAAAATGTTGAAAATGGGTGGAATTCCCCTTTAAAGTTCTGACAGAAAACGTGTTTTACTTTCCATGAGCTTGCTTTGCGAATGCAGGCGTTCATTTTTTAAATTTCGTCGGTCTCAGTCATTTGGACAAAATGCATGTTGTAATTTCATATTCTTGATAGAATAGAAAAGTAGTGTTTTAGCTAGTCAAAAACTAAAATCCTTCAGTCTCATTTAGTAAAAAGAAAATCGAAAATGTATTTAAAGTAGCCTAATTTAATTAAGTCGTACAGCATATTTAAGGTACAGTTAGTGTTCTTGTCATAGTATAAGGTGACATGGTTGCTTAGCACCAATAGCCTATTGTTTGGCATGTATTTTTTTTTTTAAGATTTAGCCAGTCCATCGTCTTTTGGGTGAAATGAGTCACATTTTAGTCATTCCTATGATATTTTAGTCAATAACTATACTCCTATTTTTTTGTTCTGACAAAATAGGCGTTGACAAAGTCATTTTAGTTAGGCAGACATGGTGAAAACAATTTGGCCTTGAATAAAATCAAAACCACTCTCAAAGGGAACCTATGGTTCTATTATTACTCTGATATATAATAACTTTTGCTGGAAAGGGTAATAATATACAGTAATACAGTAATATGTAGGATAATATTTAACTAGTTACTGTCCAACACTGGTACTATAGATGAAATGTTTATGTTGTGCCCCATGGAATTCTGTTCTATGGTCCCTCTTGCAGTTTGCATTCTTTGTATTGTGCTTGAAAGGTGCTGTATGTAGCCTTACTAGTCTGGTAAGGGAAACCTTCACTAAATGCACAAGGGTCATTAGCATATTGTTTTTCTCGCACCTCAGAACAATGGAATGAATGCGTTGCAGTATCTATTGGTTTTGGGTGCTAAGGATTTTTGGCCACTTCTCACGGCACACCTGTGCATATCAGAAGACACACTAATGGGCCACATCACACTTGAGAAACACTGGCCTACAATACCCCATGAATATCTGGCTCACATAGACAGAATGGAAAAGTAGTTGGCCTATATGCATCATGTTTGCATGATTTGAACATATAGGCCTATTGGTGCTTGTGTTCACATGCATAATATCCACTTGGGGATCCTTTAGTACATGCACTAGTGAAAATTATATGCTAAACTTAGAACTTAGTTTATAGAACATACTTAAAAACAATAATAAAAAAATAATGAAACACATTAAAATAAAAATGCAAAATAATGAAACACATTAAACAGTGCTGCTTTCAATGCTTTTATTAAAAAAATAGACTGCAATCAGTGTAAAGTCAAGTACAAGTGGAAATGATGAATATCATCATCAAATGGGTCCATACAGTGCCATCTTTCTTTTTTCTAATAGTTCACAAACAAGAGCATCATCATGAGTTACCGTAATTATTTGCTGCCTACTGTGAAACGGAGTAACCGCCACCCATACAATAAACAGGCCATGTGTTGACATGTGAAGAGTCCCAGGTGAACTCCATTTTCACTTCAACAGCTCTCTCTGTGGACCAACTAGGCTCCTGCTCCACTTTGACAGACACATCAGACTCCTGTTTGCAGCACAGAGCAGAGGGACTGTCTTTCTTCAAGATGGAGTCGATGGAGAAAGGACTGCAGAACTTCAGCTCACGTCTGCTGTCGACGGCTTTGCCGGGTAGGCTAGCTGTCGAGGCCAAGGCCTTTCTCTCTGCGGAGCTGAGCTCTGGGAACCACTCCAAAAGGCCATGGAAGTGACGCTGCACCATCTTTTCTGTTATTTTGCTGTGATCCAGTTTCCAGTAGTTACAGGGAGACTCCGGGCTGGATGAAACCTGAAAATGGAAGAACGGTGTGATTTATTTGTGTGAGAGCTTGGGTAAATGCATTTGCAATGAATCTCATAATCTGCGAAGACTTATTAGAATCTTATTAGAATTTACCTTGACGAAACATGGGTCCGTCGACAAGCGCACTCTGATGGTGTTCTCAAAAGATTTTGTCCGCAGAGATCCCAGTGAGTCCAGTCTGTTCATCAACTGCAGGAAGGAAAAAACAAGTGAGATTATGAAGCTGCTTTTAATAAGTCACACAAATTCAAAATGGATATCACTAAAGTAACTAATCACTGAAGTAACTAATGTTTCAGTGAAAGAGTTGAATGATTAGGATAGGATTGTGTACTATTTCTTACCTGACTAAAGGTGAGCATCTTCTCTGGAGAATCTTGAAGGACGAAGGCGATCATCGACAAGTATGTTTTGCACTTGTTGAACCTTTCTTGTCGAGTAGCGTTGCGTCGATCAGGACTCGTGAACACCAGCCTCCTCTTGAAGGGTCTAGCGGCAACATCATCTTCAACATCAGTGAATCCGTCATAGTCTGCGTAGCTGGAGTAACTGTCAACAGTCTCTGTGGACAAACTACGTTTCCTCTCCTCCTTAACCAGGCCACAGGGACCGTCTTTCTTCAGGATGGACTCGATGGAGAAAGAGCTGCTGAACTTGACCTCACGTCTGCTGTGAGCGGTGTTGTAGGCTGCAGATTCAGGAGAGTACAACGGTGTGTGGTGTTCTGGTGGTGGCGACGGTGTGTCCTGTCTCTCCGTGGAGATGAATTCAGGGAACATCCAAGTCAGGCCCTTGAGGTGACGCCGCGCCATCTTTTCTGTTATTTTGCTATGATCGAGTCGCCAGTTGTTCCATGGGTCTGATGGACTTATTGCAACCTGCAAAGTTAAAGATGTACGTTGTCAGTATTTGATTGAGGAGATTTCATCTGCTTACAGTTAACATACTAAAATTGGTGTTTGGCTAATTTATGTTTACTATACTGTACCTTGACAAAACACGTGTTGGATGACAAACAGACTCTGATGTTGTTCTCAAAGGATTTGGTCCTCATACACCCGAATGCTTCCAATCTGTCCATCAACTGCATGGAGAAAAAGATGAATATCAGTTAGGGAATATAAGTTAGACATTCTGAAATTAGTGTGCATTGCAGTTAATTTTTGAAGTGTCTCAAACCGTTAGCAGCAGAATTGTCTGTTTCTTACCTGACTAAAGGTGAGCATCTTGCCCGGAGAGTCTTGTAGGACGAAGGCGACCATTGCCAAGTAGGTTTTGCACTTGTGGAAGCTTTCTTGCAGAGCAGCATTGGATGAATGATGGTACGACATCTTGAATCTTTGCTGTAGAATCAAGTTCCAGACACAGCAGCAGTGGCTTGAGAAGTTCTCTCAGTCAGTAGCTTGTGCTGAATGAGCTGATGTCCAGGTCTCTGGATATATAAACCCTGTTGGAACAATAGGCCATTAGAAGGTGTGATTTTAATGAGGGCCTTTTCATGGATGGGCTCTGATGGCCAGGGTGGAGCTAATGACCACAATACAATAGACAACAATAGTCCATGTTCAACAGATATTATGGAGGTATTGGGTAACATTCATTTTAGTGGGGTTATTTCATAGAAAAACAGAACTAGAAAGATTTTAGATAATCGTGAAAATCATAAAGAATGCCAGAGACCGTGGAAACAGTGTTTATGTCTTAAACCATGTAGTCATTTATTTGCCCCAAAGAGACTGCAAATACTTGTTAGTTGTTTCAAAAAAGATTTATACACTGTCACAACATTTGCAAAATGTTGTACACCCTCCAACTGTATATACTCACTTCATATGTTTTCTTTATTGTATTGTTACCATTTAAATTGATAACTTCTTCATTTTGGCTCTGAATATCAATGTGTTCATAGTTGTCTTGTTATATTTTGAGCATGTTGAATATAGTGAGAGGTACAAGTATTTTTTTTTAATAGTTCTATTCATATACAACTCTACCACAGACTTAGTTTACTACATTTGTTTACTGTAAGATGGACAGCACTACCTAATTTAAATCCAATCTATAATGTTCATACACGGTACGAACATTATATATGTAGTGGGTTGGACTCCATGGGTTGCCCTTAGCAACGCAGCGCAACGCCCCAATCAGCTGGGTGATTAATACGAGCCGCATGCAGCTGGCATTAGGTGGCTGTCTGTTGGTGGGGGTAGCATGAGGGAGCGTCCCTCTGTTCAAGGTACAGATTGTTCAGATCCTGTAGAAATGTTTGTCCTTTTTTATAGTTAATTCATACCGGTATCTTTGTAATTGTAGGTGCCTGCTGGGCGCTGGTCGGGCTGTACTATAAACGTGCGTGTTGGAACTACTTACTAAGGTACCGCACATGCCTGTTACGATTATTTTAAATGTTTGTTTAGTAGTTACTAAAACACCGTATGTTGTAGGTGCTGTATGATCTCCCACAAACGGGAACTTAAAGGGCAAGTTCGCCCAATGTCTACAGAACACTTTCATATAGGTAAGGCTGACCCATGCTGGTTTAACATTGCATTTAGCATAATTTACAGATTATTTATTTAATTATTTGTCCTTGTGTGGCAGCTCTCAGCCTTGTAACCGGGCTACTGTGGGCCAACTACCCAGCAGTGTAGGCCTACAATTAGACTCCCTTTTTGCTGAGGTAAAGCAGTCAGTCTGCCGCAATATAGTTTCATTTGTTTTGTGACTAGAAAAGTTCTTAATTATTTGTTTTTTGTGGTAGCATCCAGACCCGCTCTTCATGGCGTTTTGCTGCCCACCGTGTAGGAACTGGCTGTGTGTGTGTGCATGTTAACACCGGTAAGGCAGTTCCCATGTTGTTTGCCTTCACTATATTATGGTCAGGGGTGAAAGTGAAGGGGGTCCGCCCAGGTCTGGGACCCGGGAAAAGATTTCACGCAGGGTCCCGCAGGGTCTAATAAAATATTAGATTAAATAACCTGTCACCGCACGGAGAGAAGTCTCCTCTTGTCGGTTCGCACAGCCAGAGCCACAGAGACAGAGTATCGACAGAGTTACGCCATCTATACAGTATAGATAGAGTTATGCAAACTCCGTTCACTTCATGGGGTCATTCCAATGGAGGCTCTACATAGACTTCTATTTAGAATAGCAACAGCAAATAGGGACAAGTCCTGAAGCTGACATAGAAAGAAATGCTGTGGACTCGGGCAACAGCCCGGCTACTGGTGTTATTCTTTCTCAAACAATTTTAGATCATTTTCAAATGTGTACCATGTGTACACTCTCAGAAAAAAGGGAAACTCATTAACATGGTGAAACATATCTTGATGATGTCAAGCTGTATTTCACCATGTTTTTTTTTTTTTCAGAACTCCATTTCTAGGAAACACAGGATGGGGGAACTTTATCATGACCTCTAAGGAATATTAATGACAGTAAAATATTCTAATTGTGTGGACTCTTCAAAATTACATAATTCAGATGTTTGACTCTTGAGACTCTTGAGAGCAGTAAAATGGTTTCATTTTAGGGCATATTATGAGGGTTGAAATAATGCTGTTTTGCAGTAGTTTGTAACAAAATAAAATCTTAAATGAAACCTATTTCTTGTGTAGCCTAATGCCTCAAATACAGTTTAATCATGCTGAAATGGAGTATAGGGAGCTTAATGCAGGTGTAAGGCAGACCTGCTGTGTTTTATATTATGTTCCAGGTTAGGTTAGGTTAGCTTACAGTGCCACAAAAAAGCATTTTCCTATTAGGGACACTGTGGAGTTTGAACCTCCAATTTTTTTTTCGGCCGCGCCGCTTCGCGGCGCAGCCTGAACACGTCACACGATGCTGTTTCCTATAGACCCGGCAAGAACTTCAAACCACTTTCACCCCTGATTATGGTTATAGTTGGTAAATGTTGTTTAACAGATTTTCCTTTTCTTGTTAGGCGACGCTTTGGGCTACCTGCTGTTTTTGTCCTCCATTATTTTTGTTTATTTGAATTCGTTTTGTATGCATTTTATTTTTGGTAAACCAACTGAACAGCGAACAAATCAAACTGCTTAACTATATATTTTAAGACAACGGTAGTAGGCTACGGGGAACTGGTTGGCTGCGTCCTGGACAGGTGGAGGGGGGTTCACTGGTGTTGGGTTTTCTTTCAGGGTACTTTGCGGGCTACCAAGCGTGTTTCATTCTGGTGTGCAATTTTACTGGTGTTTAATCTTATTTTTGTTTAGTTTGCAGTGTGTGTGTGACCCAGCTTGGGGGTTTGCTGTGTTTTTGGTGGCGTTGCTCTTTGTCCCTACACTCCCTCACTCCCTACCTTCCTTCCCTTCCAGGACCACCGGCAGGACCCCAGACCGCGACCTGAAGTCCATCTTAACCTTTCCGATATATTTTATATCTTGACCTGTCATATTAAAGTCAGTTTTAACTAACCTTTTGTAATATCCTGAACATCCTATCCTATGCACTGATTGTGAATAAAATAATTAACTCATGCAACTGGAAACACGTCTCTGCCATCTCCTTAGATTTATCAACCCGGTGGGCTGGTCAATCTCACTGCTTCTGTAAATCTTTACATTTAGCTTAACTTCCCAGGTGAAATTCCTGGGTGGCGTAGTCAGGCTACTTACTTATATGGTTCTGGGCCTTAGTGCCCTGGCCACATATACATGAATTAATGTCCAATTGTACTCTTCACTATCCTGAGGTGTATAGTGTGAATCATTACTACTGTAAATTGGTTATTTTTCTAATCTAGATGGCAATTAGATACAGATGTCAGGTTAACTTATTGACCTAGCATCCAATAGTTTATATACAGTGAACTTTCATGTAGAATTGGGTTCTTTGCAACACTGCAATGTAGTTTAACACTGGCCTACAATACCCCATGAATATCTGGCTCACGTAGACAGAATGGAAAAGTAGTTGGCCTATATGCATCATGTTTGCATGATTTGAACATATAGGCCTATTGGTGCTTGTGTTCCAGTGTTGGGACATGTGCACTACGTAACTCAATATATTACATAATATATTACCAAAATGCAGTAACTTGTAATATAAATATATTACTTAACTAAAACAATCTAATACATTATACTTTTCTTTCTGCATTACTGCATTACTTTCAATATTACTTTCTGTCAATCTGTCTCGTTGAAAATGTTCTTGTGAAATTATCTTGACAACTGCAGAAGTTAAATAATTACTTATTTTCTATCATTTGTCATCAAATTATTTATTCAGGAGGACGTTTTTCAGGAGGAAGTTGATTTCATATGGATTTCCCAGATAGCCAAGTGTGCTTGCTTTATTGTAGCTATGCCACTGGTCTACGCAATATTTGATTAATAGTGACACTAAATATTTAATTATATATTTTGCACAACATGTTTCTTTTAAGTAATATGTAATAGTAATATTAATATATTACACTTGCTCAGACAGTAATATTGTAATACAATATATTGCTTTAAAATGAAGGTAATAAGTAATAAGTAATACATTAACAAGGTATAGTAATATTCCCAACACTGTTGTGTTCACATGCATAATATCCACTTGGGGATCCTTTAGTACATGCACTAGTGAAAATTATATGCTAAACTTAGACTAGTTTATAGAACATACTTAAAAACAATAATAAAAAAATAATGAAACACATTAAAATAAAAATGCAAAATAATGAAACACATTAAACAGTGCTGCGTTCAATGCTTTTATTAAAAAAATAGACTGCAATCAGTGTAAAGTCAAGTACAAGTGGAAATGATGAATATCATCATCAAATGGGTCCATACAGTGCCATCTTTCTTTTTTCTAATAGTTCCTGAACAATCACTTGTTCAGGAGCAAGAGCATCATCATGAGTTACCGTAATTATTTGCTGCCTACTGTGAAACGGAGTAACCGCCACCCATACAATAAACAGGCCATGTGTTGACATGTGAAGAGTCCCAGGTGAACTCCATTTTCACTTCAACAGCTCTCTCTGTGGACCAACTAGGCTCCTGCTCCACTTTGACAGACACATCAGACTCCTGTTTGCAGCACAGAGCAGAGGGACTGTCTTTCTTCAAGATGGAGTCGATGGAGAAAGGACTGCAGAACTTCAGCTCACGTCTGCTGTCGACGGCTTTGCCGGGTAGGCTAGCTGTCGAGGACAAGGCCTTTCTCTCTGCGGAGCTGAGCTCTGGGAACCACTCCAAAAGGCCATGGAAGTGACGCTGCACCATCTTTTCTGTTATTTTGCTGTGGTCCAGTTTCCAGTAGTTACAGGGAGACTCCGGGCTGGATGAAACCTGAAAATGGAAGAACAGTGTGATTTATTTGTGTGAGAGCTTGGGTAAATGCATTTGCAATGAATCTCATAATCTGCGAAGACTTATTAGAATCTTATTAGAATTTACCTTGACGAAACATGGGTCCGTCGACAAGCGCACTCTGATGGTGTTCTCAAAAGATTTTGTCCGTAGAGATCCCAGTGAGTCCAGTCTGTTCATCAACTGCAGGAAGGAAAAAACAAGTGAGATTATGAAAGCTGCTTTTAATAAGTCACACAAATTCAAAATGGATATCACTAAAGTAACTAATCACTGAAGTAACTAATGTTTCAGTGAAAGAGTTGAATGATTAGGATAGGATTGTGTACTATTTCTTACCTGACTAAAGGTGAGCATCTTCTCTGGAGAATCTTGAAGGACGAAGGCGATCATCGACAAGTATGTTTTGCACTTGTTGAACCTTTCTTGCCGAGTAGCGTTGCGTCGATCAGGACTCGTGAACACCAGCCTCCTCTTGAAGGGTCTAGCGGCAACATCATCTTCATCAGTGAATCCGTCATAGTCTGCGTAGCTGGAGTAACTGTCAACAGTCTCTGTGGACAAACTACGTTTCCTCTCCTCCTTAACCAGGCCACAGGGACCGTCTTTCTTCAGGATGGACTCGATGGAGAAAGAGCTGCTGAACTTGACCTCACGTCTGCTGTGAGCGGTGTTGTAGGCTGCAGATTCAGGAGAGTAGAACGGTGTGTGGTGTTCTGGTGGTGGCGACGGTGTGGTGGTCAAAGTGTCCTGTCTCTCCGTGGAGATGAATTCAGGGAACATCCAAGTCAGGCCCTTGAGGTGACGCCGCGCCATCTTTTCTGTTATTTTGCTATGATCGAGTCGCCAGTTGTTCCACGGGTCTGATGGGCTTATTGCAACCTGCAAAGTTAAAGATGTATGTTGTCAGTATTTGATTGAGGAGATTTCATCTGCTTACAGTTAACATATTACAATTGGTGTTTGACTAATTTATATTTACTATACTGTACCTTGACAAAACACGTGTTGGCTGACAAACAGACTCTGATGTTGTTCTCAAAGGATTTGGTCCTCATACACCCGAATGCTTCCAATCTGTCCATCAACTGCATGGAGAAAGAAAGAAGGGAATTAAGTTAGACATTCTGAAATTAGTGTGCATTGCAGTTAATTTTGAAGTGTCTCAAACCGTTAGCAGCAGAATTGTCTGTTTCTTACCTGACTAAAGGTGAGCATCTTGCCCGGAGAGTCTTGTAGGACGAAGGCGACCATTGCCAAGTAGGTTTTGCACTTGTGGAAACTTTCTTGCAGAGCAGCATTGGATGAATGATGGTACGACATCTTGAATCTTTGCTGTAGAATCAAGTTCCAGACACAGCAGCAGTGGCTTGAGAAGTTCTCTCAGTCAGTAGCTTGTGCTGAATGAGCTGATGTCCAGGTCTCTGGATATATAAACCCTGTTGGAACAATAGGCCATTAGAAGGTGTGATTTTAATGAGGGTCTTTTCATGGATGGGCTCTGATGGCCAGGGTGGAGCTAATGACCACAATACAATAGACAACAATGGACCATGTTCAACAGATATTATGGAGGTATCTGGGTAACATTCATTTTAGTGGGGTTATTTCATAGAAAAACAGAACTAGAAAGATTTTAGATAATCTTGAAAATCATAAAGAATATCAGAGACCGTGGAAACAGTGTTAATGTCTTAAACCATGTAGTCATTTATTTGCCCCAAAGAGACTGCAAATACTTGTTAGTTGTTTCAAAAAAAGATTTATACACTGTCACAACATTTGCAAAATGTTTTAGGCCTACACCCTCCAACTGTATATACTATACTCCATATGTTTTCTTTATTGTATTTTTACCATTTAAATTGATAACTTCTTCATTTTGGCTCTGAATATCAATGTGTTCATAGTTGTCTTGTTATATTTTGAGCATGTTGAATATAGTGACAGGTACAAGTATTTTTTTTAAATAGTTCTATGAATTTCACATACAACTAAACCACAGATTTAGTTTACTACACTTGTTTACTGTAAGGTGGACAGCACTACCTAATTTAAATCCAATCTATAATGTTCATACACGGTACGAACATTATACATGAATTAATGTCCAATTCTACTCTTCACTATCCTGAGGTGTATAGTGTGAATCATTACTACTGTAAATTGGTTATTTTTCTAATCTAGATGGCAATTAGATACAGATGTCAGGTTAACTTATTGACCTAGCATCCAATAGTTTATATACAGTAGCTACTGAACTTTCATGTAGAATTGGGTTCTTTGCAACACTGCAATGTAGTTTATTGAATCTGTACAGTGAATTGGTGATTTCATTAAGTATTACATATAATCTATAATGTGCACAGTAAATGTTGAACAAAAATTCATCAAAGGTAACAGCATTGCGCATCCAACTGTGACATTGTGCACATCACCAACACAGTTAGATATGCATACCTACCTATGTGCATTGCACTAGGCTGCACACCTCTGGAATGGAAGTACATTGATAAGCTAATGCCAGCAATGTTACCATTAAACTAATTGGGTTTCACAAGTACAGTTTCTCCTATGTCTTCTTGCAGTATGCAAGGACAACACAAAGTGCATAGAAATGGTCATTTGGGACCATAGGATATTAGTAAAGAAGAATGTGCACCGGATTCAGAGTACAAGAAACAAAATGCAATCTTTGTTATAAACATTATTGGATGCCAGGTGAATAACATCAATCTACATAACCTGCTACAAATAAACTTGACTTTGCATAAGCCTGCACACAATGCCATAAGGCCATGCAGTGCTGTGCTATGGGCAGAGTGGGTGGAGTCATGAAGTTGTGTTCACATGCATAATATCCACTTGGGGATCCTTTAGTACATGCACTAGTGAAAATTATATGCTAAACTTAGACTAGTTTATAGAACATACTTAAAAACAATAATAAAAAAAAAAATAATAATAATGAAACACATTAAAATAAAAATGCAAACTAATGAAACACATTAAAGAGTGCTGCTTTCAATGCTTTTATTAAAAAAATAGACTGCAATCAGTGTAAAGTCAAGTACAAGTGGAAATGATGAATATCATCATCAAATGGGTCCATACAGTGCCATCTTTCTTTTTTCTAATAGTTCCTGAACAATCACTTGTTCAGGAGCAAGAGCATCATCATGAGTTACCGTAATTATTTGCTGCCTACTGTGAAACGGAGTAACCGCCACCCATACAATAAACAGGCCATGTGTTGACATGTGAAGAGTCCCAGGTGAACTCCATTTTCACTTCAACAGCTCTCTCTGTGGACCAACTAGGCTCCTGCTCCACTTTGACAGACACATCAGAGTCCTGTTTGCAGCACAGAGCAGAGGGACTGTCTTTCTTCAAGATGGAGTCGATGGAGAAAGGACTGCAGAACTTCAGCTCACGTCTGCTGTCGACGGCTTTGCCGGGTAGGCTAGCTGTCGAGGCCAAGGCCTTTCTCTCTGCGGAGCTGAGCTCTGGGAACCACTCCAAAAGGCCATGGAAGTGACGCTGCACCATCTTTTCTGTTATTTTGCTGTGATCCAGTTTCCAGTAGTTACAGGGAGACTCCGGGCTGGATGAAACCTGAAAATGGAAGAACATTGTGATTATTTGTGTGACACAAGAGCTTGGGTAAATGCATTTGCAATGAATCTCATCATCTGCGAAGACTTATTAGAATCTTATTAGAATTTACCTTGACGAAACATGGGTCCGTCGACAAGCGCACTCTGATGGTGTTCTCAAAAGATTTTGTCCTCAGAGATCCCAGTGAGTCCAGTCTGTTCATCAACTGCAGGAAGGAAAAACAAGTGAGATTATGAAAGCTGCTTTTAAAAAGTCACACAAAATCAAAATGGATATCACTAAAGTAACTAATCACTGAAGTAACTAATGTTTCAGTGAAAGAGTTGAATGATTAGGATAGGATTGTGTACTATTTCTTACCTGACTAAAGGTGAGCATCTTCTCTGGAGAATCTTGAAGGACGAAGGCGATCATCGACAAGTATGTTTTGCACTTGTTGAACCTTTCTTGTCGAGTAGCGTTGCGTCGATCAGGACTCGTGAACACCAGCCTCCTCTTGAAGGGTCTAGCGGCAACATCATCTTCATCAGTGAATCCGTCATAGTCTGCGTAGCTGGAGTAACTGTCAACAGTCTCTGTGGACAAACTACGTTTCCTCTCCTCCTTAACCAGGCCACAGGGACCGTCTTTCTTCAGGATGGACTCGATGGAGAAAGAGCTGCTGAACTTGACCTCACGTCTGCTGTGAGCGGTGTTGTAGGCTGCAGATTCAGGAGAGTACAACGGTGTGTGGTGTTCTGGTGGTGGCGACGGTGTGTCCTGTCTCTCCGTGGAGATGAATTCAGGGAACATCCAAGTCAGGCCCTTGAGGTGACGCCGCGCCATCTTTTCTGTTATTTTGCTATGATCGAGTCGCCAGTTGTTCCACGGGTCTGATGGACTTATTGCAACCTGCAAAGTTAAAGATGTATGTTGTCAGTATTTGATTGAGGAGATTTCATCTGCTTACAGTTAACATACTAAAATTGGTGTTTGGCTAATTTATGTTTACTATACTGTACCTTGACAAAACACGTGTTGGATGACAAACAGACTCTGATGTTGTTCTCAAAGGATTTGGTCCTCATACACCCGAAGGCTTCCAATCTGTCCATCAACTGCATGGAGAAAGAAAGAAGGGAATTAAGTTAGACATTCTGAAATTAGTGTGCATTGCAGTTAATTTTTGAAGTGTCTCAAACCGTTAGCAGCAGAATTGTCTGTTTCTTACCTGACTAAAGGTGAGCATCTTGCCCGGAGAGTCTTGTAGGACGAAGGCAACCATTGCCAAGTAGGTTTTGCACTTGTGGAAGCTTTCTTGCAGAGCAGCATTGGATGAATGATGGTACGACATCTTGAATCTTTGCTGTAGAATCAAGTCCCAGACACAGCAGCAGTGGCTTGAGAAGTTCTCTCAGTCAGTAGCTTGTGCTGAATGAGCTGATGTCCAGGTCTCTGGATATATAAACCCTGTTGGAACAATAGGCCATTAGAAGGTGTGATTTTAATGAGGGCCTTTTCATGGATGGGCTCTGATGGCCAGGGTGGAGCTAATGACCACAATACAATAGACAACAATAGACCATGTTCAACAGATATTATGGAGGTATCTGGGTAACATTCATTTTAGTGGGGTTATTTCATAGAAAAACAGAACTAGAAAGATTTTAGATAATCTTGAAAATCATAAAGAATATCAGAGACCGTGGAAACAGTGTTAATGTCTTAAACCATGTAGTCATTTATTTGCCCCAAAGAGACTGCAAATACTTGTTAGTTGTTTCAAAAAAGATTTATACACTGTCACAACATTTGCAAAATGTTGTACACCCTCCAACTGTATATACTCACTTCATATGTTTTCTTTATTGTATTGTTACCATTTAAATTGATAACTTCTTCATTTTGGCTCTGAATATCAATGTGTTCATAGTTGTCTTGTTATATTTTGAGCATGTTGAATATAGTGACAGGTACAAGTATTTTTTTTTAATAGTTCTATGAATTTCACATACAACTAAACCACAGATTTAGTTTACTACACTTGTTTACTGTAAGGTGGACAGCACTACCTAATTTAAATCCAATCTATAATGTTCATACACGGTACGAACATTATATACATGAATTAATGTCCAATTCTACTCTTCACTATCCTGAGGTGTATAGTGTGAATCATTACTACTGTAAATTGGTTATTTTTCTAATCTAGATGGCAATTAGATACAGATGTCAGGTTAACTTATTGACCTAGCATCCAATAGTTTATATACAGTAGCTACTGAACTTTCATGTAGAATTGGGTTCTTTGCAACACTGCAATGTAGTGAATCTGTACAGTGCATTGGTGATTTGTTTCATTAAGTATTACATATAATCTATAATGTGCACAGTAAATGTTGAACACAAATTCATCAAAGGTAACAGCATTGCGCATCCAACTGTGACATTATGCACATCACCAACACAGTTAGATATGCATACCTACCTATGTGCATTGCACTAGGCTGCACACCTCTGGAATGGCAGTACATTGATAAGCTAATGCCAGCAATGTTACCATTAAACTAATTGGGTTTCACAAGTACAGTTTCTCCTATGTCTTGCAGTATGCAAGGACAACACAAGGTGCATAGAAATGGTCATTTGGGACCATATAGGATATCAGTAAAGAAGAATGTGCACCGGATTCAGAGTACAAGAAACAAAATGCAATCTTTGTTATAAACATTATTGGATGCCAGGTGAATAAAATCAATCTACATAACCTGCTACAAATAAACTTGACTTTGCATAAGCCTCCATGCAATACCATAAGGCCAGTGCTGTGCTAGGGGCACAGAGTGGGTGGAGTCTGAAGATGTACACTGTATATCTTTGCTCACATTGTATCAGTGTGAATGGATAAGTACAGTATGTACTTCACAACATTCCTATGCTAAAAGGGCTTTAAGGGGCATGTTTGATCCTATGTAATTGAATTTGAATTGAATTTCCATCTCTGGCATTTTAGTAGTTAAGGGATCAAGCAGTCCACGAAGTGGACCTTGTTAAGGGATCAAGCAGTCCACGAAGTGGACCTTGATACCTTCTTGATTCTGTCTCTTTTTTTCTCCTTTCACCAGAAATAGCTGTTCTGGCTGAACCGTGCAGTCGGTTTTCGCGAAAATTGGTAATCTGGTAGAGGGTGATGCCAAACGGTGATGATGCGAAGCCTGTGACCACTGGTCAAATGGTGGCGCTATAGCACTCAACTGAAATTGCAAACTTTAAACACTCATAACTCATGAACTGCTCGTCTCTCAGAAATGTAACTTATATTCACTTATGCGTCTGCTTATGTCAAACAACTTTTGTATTCTGACTTTTCACCTCTGACCTTTAGATGAACTGCCATCTTGAATTATATGTAAAACAGTTAAAATGTCTCTTCTCCTACAATCTTTGATCAAAATGCATAACAATGACCTACACATGAACTTTGGAGCCATACAAACATGGAATGGGTGTGAATCATGTTTTTAGTGGAAAAAATGATGTTTTTACGAGCCAATGAAAATTGCTCATTTGTGAAAATTCGTCTATTGCCCCTAATCTACACATGCAACGTAATCTGCTTCTGGGATTTTACAGTTTTGTAGAGGGGGATGCCAAATAGCACTAAAACCAGTCTTGCTCCAATCGCTCAAATGGGGGCGCTATAGCAATTCTTTGAAACTGAAACATTTGAACAAGCATAACTCAGGCTTCGTTTGGCTTAAAATCATGGGACTTGTTTCTACACGTTCCTTGATTCATGTGGAACACATCTGTAATTTCGACTGGTAAGCTCCACCCCCAGAGTGTCTGCCATTTTAAGCAGTTTGAAAAATGCTCATGTCTGAGTCTCCAAGTCTCCAAAAACCCTGCTGTGTTTCCACAATCACATGATGTATTTCTTCCATGTTTCTATGGCTTATTTGTGCATATTTAAGGAGCGGTAGTGGCTCAGAGGTAGAGTAACCGGATGGTAACCACAAGGTTGCCGGTTCGACCCCGGGCTCCTGCAGAGTTAGTGTCGATGTGTCCCTGTCCCACTGCCATCAGTGTATGAATGTGTGTGTGAATGGGTGAATGTGATGCACAATCTATGTAAAGCGCCTTGGATAAAGGCGCTATATAAATGCACCATTTACCATTTACCAAGCAGTCCACTGAATGTGTGTGTTGTTTCCAGTACGTCTTGTGTCTGTTGGGTAGCCTCATTGGTAGAGCGCATGACTTGGAAATGAGAGTTCCTGGGTTCAAATCCCGGCACGGACACCTAGTAATATGAGTCAATCATGCACAATCTCATGTGGTCTTCTACATCTAAGTTCATGGTTCTATGTGTAACCCAGGGTAAAACTCAATGTAATGGTGGTTGTCACCATTCGGCCATGTTGTGTTTTGTCACTATTCGGCTGTGTTTCCACAATCACATGATGTATTTCTTCCATGTTTCTATGGCTTATTTGTGCATATTTAAGGAGCGGTAGTGGCTCAGAGGTAGAGTAACCGGATGGTAACCACAAGGTTGCCGGTTCGATCCCGGGCTCCTGCAGAGTTAGTGTCGATGTGTCCCTGTCCCACTGCCATCAGTGTATGAATGTGTGTGTGAATGGGTGAATGTGATGCACAATCTATGTAAAGCGCCTTGGATAAAGGCACTATATAAATGCACCATTTACCATTTACCAAGCAGTCCACTGAATGTGTGTGTTGTTTCCAGTACGTCTTGTGTCTGTTGGGTAGCCTCATTGGTAGAGCGCATGACTTGGAAATGAGAGTTCCTGGGTTCAAATCCCGGCACGGACACCTAGTAATATGAGTCAATCATGCACAATCTCATGTGGTCTTCTACATCTAAGTTCATGGTTCTATGTGTAACCCAGGGTAAAACTCAATGTAATGGTGGTTGTCAGCATTCGGCCATGTTGTGTTTTGTCACTATTCGGCTGTGTTTCCACAATCACATGATGTATTTCTTACATGTTTCTATGGCTTATTTGTGCATATTTAAGGAGCGGTAGTGGCTCAGAGGTAGAGTAACCGGATGGTAACCACAAGGTTGCCGGTTCGATCCCGGGCTCCTGCAGAGTTAGTGTCGATGTGTCCCTGTCCCACTGCCATCAGTGTATGAATGTGTGTGTGAATGGGTGAATGTGATGCACAATCTATGTAAAGTGCCTTGGATAAAGGCGCTATATAAATGCACCATTTACCATTTACCAAGCAGTCCACTGAATGTGTGTGTTGTTTCCAGTACGTCTTGTGTCTGTTGGGTAGCCTCATTGGTAGAGCGCATGACTTGGAAATGAGAGTTCCTGGGTTCAAATCCCGGCACGGACACCTAGTAATATGAGTCAATCATGCACAATCTCATGTGGTCTTCTACATCTAAGTTCATGGTTCTATGTGTAACCCAGGGTAAAACTCAATGTAATGGTGGTTGTCACCATTCGGCCATGTTGTGTTTTGTCACTATTCGGCTGTTTCTCCACAATCACATGATGTATTTCTTACATGTTTCTATGGCTTATTTGTGCATATTTAAGGAGCGGTAGTGGCTCAGAGGTAGAGTAACCGGATGGTAACCACAAGGTTGCCGGTTCGATCCCGGGCTCCTGCAGAGTTAGTGTCGATGTTTCCCTGTCCCACTGCCATCAGTGTATGAATGTGTGTGTGAATGGGTGAATGTGATGCACAATGTAAAGCGCCTTGGATAAAGGCACTATATAAATGCACCATTTACCATTTACCAAGCAGTCCACTGAATGTGTGTGTTGTTTCCAGTATGTCTTGTGTCTGTTGGGTAGCCTCATTGGTAGAGCGCATGACTTGGAAATGAGAGTTCCTGGGTTCAAATCCCGGCACGGACACCTAGTAATATGAGTCAATCATGCACAATCTCATGTGGTCTTCTACATCTAAGTTCATGGTTCTATGTGTAACCCAGGGTAAAACTCAATGTAATGGTGGTTGTCACCATTCGGCCATGTTGTGTTTTGTCACTATTCGGCCATGTTGTCACTAATGACAGTTCACAGCTCAGTTCACCACTCACTCACAGCTCACCAATCATTTACTCATTCAGCAACTCAGTGGCCTTGTGGTTAGAGTGTCCGCCCTGAGACTGGGAGGCCGGGGTTCGATTCCCGGCCGGGTCATACCAAAGGCTCTAAAAACGGGATCCAATGCCTCCCTGCTTGGCACTCAGCATCAAGGGTTGGATTGGGGGTAAGACCCTGTGTCATACTAGCGTCATGTCCAGAGGGTGTACTTGTACATCAAGCTGCCTCATGCTACAGAAACAGGAGATAGGCACGTGCCCTATGGGCCTCATGGCTGGGCAAGGCTGTTTGACTGTCACTATTCGGCCATGTTGTCACTAATGACAGTTCATAGCTCAGTTCACCACTCACTCACAGCTCACCAATCATTCACTCAGTCACACCAGATTACAATGTGTGAGTCAGTCAGGGCAGGAATCAAAAACCCTGCCCTGCTCCCATAATTACCTGATGTATTTCTGAAGTGCAGGCTCCCATGTTTCTAGGGCTTATTTGTGCGTATTGTTCTTACTCCTTATTGCTGCTTGCTTGATCCCGTTTTATTGCTGCTTGCAGCTTAATAGTTGTAATTGGTCTCTTTGAGAGGGGATCAGTGTCCCTGAAACAATGGGGACATGG
Organism: Benthosema pterotum; assembly: GCA_039105355.1. Classification (NCBI taxonomy): domain Eukaryota; kingdom Metazoa; phylum Chordata; class Actinopteri; order Myctophiformes; family Myctophidae; genus Benthosema; species Benthosema pterotum. The sequence continues at coordinate 12,428,758 of CM076970.1, forward strand.
AACGAGGCGATAATCACTGGAATGCTGCAGAGCAGTGGCACAAAACTACTATTCTCTTTTTTTGCCTCACTTTGCCTCAATGAATAAATGTTCTGGCCTTTTGGTTTCAACAATGTGAAAAAACTGTTTAAACGAAACGATTAGAAAAAGTTTGAATCTTATTAAAAAAACATTTGCTGTTAGTTTGTTCCAAATACTAGTGCATGTCATGGTGATTCTAATTACTCTCAATATATATGATGTACAGTATAATATTTTTTTTATATATAATCAAAGGTTGACTTTGCAATCATGTCAATGTGACTGCAATTCACAAACAATTTAACGGTTTAGCAGAGCGATAAGCAAGGAAACATGAATTGCACATGGCAACTTGTTATAGGATCATTATCATCAAACTAACAGTAGATTAGAATATACAATAAAGAAAATAATCTGCATGTGCAATCTAAATAAAAATGTGTTTTTGTGTTACTGTTCTGGTAGATTTTTAATGGATTGCACAGCACAGCAGTTTTTATACTGTGCTATAATAACACACTGCAGTACATGTTTCATGAAGACGGACATTGAACTGTCCTGGAAAAACCTAAATATGTTCCAGACGTGTGCAGTTGATGTGCAACTGTGCATGTTATGCATGTCTAACTGTATAGTTGATGTGCATATTGAATATCAATGTCACAGTTGGATGCACAGTACAATGGAGCCCAACAGATATGCATCATCACTGAGAGACTATTTGATGAAGATTACAAGTGTTTTTAACATTTTGGTGTACATCACATTATAATTCATTAATGAAGGAAAACACTGTACAGTTAAAAAGAGCACAATTTTCACATAAATTGTGCATAGTAACATAAGTACCGTATTGTCCCGAATACAAGATGACTCGTTTATAAGGCAACCCTCATTTTTCAAGACCCATTTACAGAAAAAAGAACATTGAATGTCAAATAGTATAGCCCCTGAATATAAGACGACTCCATTTTTTTGGGATATTTCCATTGGGAAAAAAAACATAGTCTTATATTCAGGCCATTAGGGTAAGTTAATTTGAGATATACAGTACGTATCTTACCTCCTTTCCCTGCAAAAATTACAATCTATAAATTAGATGCTCTAGTACAATGGAGCCCGACAGATACTGTATGCAACACTGAGGGACTATTTGAGTTCAACATTTTGGTGTACATCACATAATCATTAATGAAATAAATCACTGTACAATAAAAAGAGCACAATTTGAAGTTGTTAATTTGAGATATACTGTACTTAGGTCTATGTATCTTACCTCCTTCCCCTGCACAACCTTACAACCTATGGTCTAAGTGAAGTTATATTTTCATAAGTGAATTCATAGAAATAGACAATCTGTAAGTTATGACATTGTAGATTACTTATTTTTGTGTCCACATGGAAATGCAAAAATATTTATTTCTAATGCATTTCACTGTCAAAGACTGGGATCAATATTGTCCACAATCCAGCACAAAATGATTTCCAAACTACTCTATACTGATATGCAGTGTCGTTGCACTGTATTGGCCTGTTTCAGGTACAAACAATGAAGGGCGGATGAGGTGTTAATAACTGGAATGTACTGTAAGCAAAACCTCCCCTCATTGAATAAACATGAACCATTAAACTCAGTTGGATCGTCCAGGACTCCCTGAGTTTGTGAGGCTAATAGCCATTACCATTTGTCCCCAAAAGACTGAAAACAATGAAAAAAAGTTTTGTAAATAAAATATGCTTTTGCATTACTGTTCTGGTAGCTTTTTAAGGGATTGCACAGTGCTTTTCATACTGTGCTCCAATAACACACACACAACACAATTTATCTGACTGTTTAGCCTGTATATGGGGTTAATTTGGTAAATGCGTGCATAGTACATGTTTCATGAAGACAGACATTGGAAACTGTCCTGGAAAAAAACTGTCCTGGAAAAAACCTAAATATGTTCCAGACGTGTGCAGTTGATGTGCAACTGTGCATGATATGCATGTCTAACTGTATAGTTGATGTGCATATTGAATATCAATGTCACAGTTGGATGCACAGTACAATGGAGCCCAACAGATATGCATCATCACTGAGAGACTATTTGATGAAGATTACAAGTGTGTTCAACATTTTGGTGAACATCACATTATAATCATTAATGAAGGAAAACACTGTACAGTTAAAAAGAGCACAATTTCACATAGATTGTGCATAGTAACATAAGTAACTTAAGTAAGTTAATTTGAGATATACAGTACTGTACTTAGGTGTATGTATCTTACCTCCTTTCCCTGCACAAAATTACAATCTATAAATTAGATGCTCTAGTTGGATGTACAATGGAGCCCGACAGATATGCAACACTGAGGGACTATTTGAGTTCAACATTTTGGTGTACATCACATAATCATTAATGAAATCAATCACTGTACAGTAAAAAGATCACAATTTGAAGTTGTTAATTTGAAATATACTGTACTTAGGTCTATGTATCTGTAAGTGAAGTTATATTTGAAGTGAATTCATAGAAATAGACAATCTGTAAGTTATGACATTGTAGATCACGTATTTTTGTGTCCACATGGAAATGCAAAAGTATTTATTTCTGATGCATTTCACTGTCAAAGACTGGGATCAATATTGTCCACAATCCAGCACAAAATGATTTCCAAACTACTCTATACTGATATGCAGTGCCGTTGCACTGTATTGGCCTGCTTCAGGTACAAACAATGAAGGGCGGGTGAGGCGTTAATAACTGGAATGTACTGTAAGCAAAACTTCCCCTCATTGAATAAACATGAACCATTAAACTCAGTTGGATCGTCCAGGACTCCCTGAGTTTGTGAGGCTTATGACCATTAGGCTCAAGGACCATTCATTATACATTTACACATTACAGTACTACAGTACAGTACCTCAGTAAAACCCATGATTATACTAAGGTAAAGCAATCATATGACAGTGAAAGCCATGTTAATTTCTCAAACCATGCTATACCCCCTGTAATTGGATACACTTTACCCATTTTCAATTTATATTATATTTGCATTTGTTTCTTTCCAATAAAGCTCATTTGAATTGGCAACTTTATTCAGTTTATTTTTGTTCTGGATTTAGATCCCCAGAGCATATTGTTGTTCATAGTTGTTATATTTTGAGCATATTGGATATTATATTGAGTAATTGTTTTATGCATGATCTACTCATAGTTGGATAAACTGTAGATTTATTTCACTACATTTGTTTATAGTAAGATGGACATCACTACATGGTATGTAGTGGGCAGGATGAATGGTTTAACATTTCAGTGTGCATACTGTACATACAGTATAATAATGACTGAACACATCACCAATGTACAGTAAAAATAACATTTCACATGCAAGCTTTGTCTTGTGTACACAAATCTATGTGACAAGTTAGATTTCTATTTGAACTTATATAAATAGGCAATCTATAAGTTCACAATGCATATTGCCATGTTGTGACCTTATAGATCAGTTATTGTCATGTCCACATACAAAAACGTGTATTTCTTATGCATTTTGCTGTAAATTGTCAAAGACTAGGGTCAATGGTGTCCACGATCCAGCACAAAATGATCATTGTACTGTATTGGCCTGTTTCAGGTACAAACAATGAAGGGCGGATGAGGTGATAATCACTGGAATGTGCTGTAAGAAAAACTTCCCCTCATTGAAAAGACAAAACCATTAAACTGGGTTTAAATGAACTTTATTTAGTCTCGTTCGAGAAATTTGTCTTGGACATACAGACTTGCAGCAACAAGTAAGACAATACAGGACAATACAGTACAGTACATACAGTACAATAGTAGTGACTCGTACACCTCATCAGGCTTACATACCACCTCCCAAAGTAGTGCTTAGTTAAGTAGTCATAGGAAGAATATAAATATAAATAGAATAAATACAACAGTACCAAAACTAGTGCAGTTCTAGCAGCATCATACGACAATCAGTCTTCTCCTCCCTCCCCTTGCCCCCTCAGCAAGAGAATTATTGAGGAGTGAAATGAACATTGGTACAAAGGAGTATTTAAATCTATTATATCTCCATTTTGGAGCCTCGTACCTCCTTCATCTAAACTGTGTTTAAATGAACTGTATGCAGTTCATTTAACCACCAAGGTGTCTGTGTTGTAAATGCATATAATTACCTTCCAACTCTGCTACAATATGTTATGTAGCCTACTGCAGAAGTGAAGGCAATTGTGTAGAAAGAAGATGGACATGAACAGATCACATTCCAGTGATTATCACCTCATCCGGGACTACCAGGGGTTGAGAGGCTAATGGCACATTCAATGATGTCAACACATTTATTGTACATTTACACAGCACAGTAGATAGCATGTTGGTACTATAGAAACTATAGGATGCCAATTATGAAGTCAATGCTGTTCATAAAAACATGCTATCCAATTACCTTGTTAGTCATAATATAGGAAAATAAAAAGAAAATAAATATGGGAACACACGCACGCACACACACACACACACACACACACACACACACACACACACACACACACACACACACACACACACACACACACACACACACACACACACACCAACTACTGAGAGACTGATGGAGGCATTACCTTCGTGTTGAACATTTACTGTGCACATAATTAAATGAATCACCAATGTACCTTACAACTTCACAAGACTACATTAAAGTGTTGAAAAAAATAAAAATGTATGGACACTGGGCAGTAAATTGTATTCTTTGCAACACTTTAATGTAGTCTTGTGAAGATGTACTGTACAATGGTGATTTATCTAATTATTATAATGTATAATGTGCCCAGTAAATGTTGAACACAAATGTAATGCCTTCATCATTCCCTGATTGTAAGTCCAACTGTGACATTAATATGCATCACCTGCACAGCTATGGATATAGTATCTGCATATAGGCCTAAGCTAATGTCAGCAATGTAGCCTTAGACACATTTAGGTTTCTCCATTGTTTTTTCCTGTGTGTTCATATATATATATATATATATATATATATATATATATATATATATATATATATATATATATATATATATATATATATATATATATATATATATATATATATATATGGTTCACAAATGTGAACCAAAAGTGGACCATAGCGGGTCCATTTGGTTCCATTTGTACCCTCTCAGGAAAAAAGGGGCCTGAAAGAAAAATCATTAACATGGTGAAATACATCTTGATGATGTCATCAAGATGTATTTCACAATGTTAATGATTTTTTCAGACCTCCATGTCTACACAACAAGGTATATTAATGACATATTAAATGTTGAAAATGGGTGGAGTTCCCCTTTAATACATAAAAGTTGTAGACTAGATCACATTCAGCCTCCTTAGAATGCTCAGAAGGTCTGGAATGTGAAGAATAGACTTCATTTAATAATACATGTTATTGTTTTGCTGTAAGTGTCAAAGACTGATGTCCACAATCTAACACAGAATGATGTCCAAACATGGTAGTACAGTATATCACAGTGTCACTGTATCAGCATAGAGTGGCCCTCAGCCTGTTTCAGGTACAGAACAATGAAGGGTGGATGAGGTGATAATAACTGGAATAGAAGCAAAATGTCCCCTCATTGAATAAACATGAACCATTAAACTGAAATGTATGCAGTTCATTACCCTTTGTGTCCTGAACGCGTTTTGGTGTTTTATCTGTTGAAAAATAGCAGATCAACAAGCTCATGTCGCGCCACCGAGTGGCGCGACATGAGCTTGTTGTTCTGCTATTTTTGAAAAATTGTGAAAATGTGCTGCAAATCTCTGAATGTTATTTTGGAAGCAAACATTTTTAAGTCAAATTTTTGCATCTGGGGGATCCCTAGAACAACATGTTTTCAGATGGAGGTCTGCAGCCAAATATGGATAATTCTGGTGGTCCTTGGCTTGAAATATGTTAGCATCACTGACACAAGAACACAGATTTTTCAGAAAAACTAGAATCTAGTGCCAGAAACTATAGAATCTAGAGTAAAAAAAACTCGATTCTAGTGTCAGAAACTAGATTCTAGTGTCAAAAAGTCGATCCTAGCATCAGAAACTCTAATTTAGTGTCAATAACTAGATTCTAGTGTCGAAAACTACTGTAGAATCTAGCGTCAAAAGCTAGAATGTTGCTGCTGCTATAATCTGGTGTCAGGAACTACTGTATAATCTGGCGTCAGAAACTCGAATCGAGGGTCAGGACACAATGGGTTAAACACCAAGGTGTGTCTGTGTAAATGTAGCTGGTTACTTTCCAACTTTGCTAAAATGTGTCCTATAACCAATGGAGAGAGAACACATGTACTTTAGATTCAGTGAAGGTATACATAATACATTTTAATGAAGACATAGGACTTAGTTACTGTCAAGGATAAACCTAAATGTGTATACAGCTGTTCCAGAGGTATACAGTGCACATAGTTTTGCAGGTGATGTGCACCGTGCATATCAATGTCACAGATTGCATCCAGCACCACTAACAGTCAAGACTGTTTACTTTGACAAAGACGTGTACATTTTCTATATACATTATGTTATAATAATGAATGCAATCAACCATGAAAGCAATAGACGTTTAATACACTGTGTGCAGTGTCAGCATTACCTAAGTTAATTTAAAATAAACTACACAATGTAAATGTACACTAACAGCATACAAACGCCTTCCCAAGTAAGTGTAGCTTGATACTCAAATAAATACTGATACTTATACCTGTACTCCTAACCTCAAAATTGTCATTGCAGTAAATGTAGCTGATTACTCTGCTACTATGCTAAACCACGTTCTGTAATGTATAAGTGATGGTAATAGTGTAGAAGGAGATTGACATGAATAATAGAGCATGTTGTTGACGTGTTCATGAACAGAACACATTCCAGTGATTGTCACCTCATTCAGGCTAATGATCATTCAATGAAGTCAACACAATATACATTTATACAATACATTACCTCAGTTATAACCATACAAAACATAATATTGTGTATAAGCTATATAAACTATTGTTTGCAGGGTCAATAAATTAACAGTCTCTGTCTATACTGCATCTAGATTATATAAGTACAAACTGGACACATTGTGCGCTAGTAATAATGACTCATCACTATAAACCACAGGGCAAAGAATATAAATGGACATTAATTGATGTATAATGTTTGCACTTTGTGTACAAAGTCAGTCCGTGTGATGTCCATCTTAGAAATAAACAAATGCTATGAAATAAATCTACAGTTTACCGCTGCAGGCATATGGAAAATGTGGATGTTTACTTTTTATATATTCAACATGTTCAAAATATATCAAGACATCAATGAACAATGCATAATGACATTGACATGCCCTGGGAATCTATATTCAAAAGACCAATAAACTGAATAAAGGTCTTTGTTTGATAAATTATTGTCTGTTGCACTTTATGGTTTTCATGATCATCTAAAATGCAATTATAGTTGCATATAAATGCCTTTCTATTTAATATGGAATAAAAATAAACTAAAATGAATGTTACACCCAGACACCTGCATAGGATCTGCTGGTCTATTGTTGCCATTGGCTCCACCCTGACCATCAGAGCTCATCTATGGAAAGGCCCTCATTAAGATCCAGGAATTCACACCTTCTAATGGCCTATTGTTCCAACAGGGTTTATATATCCAGAGAGCTGGACATCTCCTCATTCAGCACAAGCTACTGACTGAGAGAACTTCTCAAACCACTGCTACTGTGTCTGGAACTGTGTTTGTTCTACAGCAAAGATCCAAGATGTCTGAAAACGTTAGACATCACTTACCTGAAAAGGTCATTTCACATTGCAAAACCTACCTGGCAATGATCGCCTTCATCCTGCAAGACTCTCCAGGAAAGATGCTCAACTTTGTTCAAGTAAGTAATCAACCTTTTAGCTAAAGGATTAAGCTAAAACAATGTATATATTCTACAATTCAGTATTATATATTTGACATACAATCAAATGTATTGGCTTGTTTCATATTCATAAATTTTGTTTTTTCAGATGATGGACAGACTGGAAGGATTTCAGATTTCCTGGACACCAGCTTTTGAGAACAGCATCAGGGCCAGTTTATCAATTTACGACTGTTTTGTCAAGGTAAATATGAATCCCTTAACATTTACACACTGGTCATTTTTTAACCTTTTTGAAGCTTTAGGAGACAAGTACCTGAACTGTCATGAAGCTCCATTAGATCTGACCGTGCATTCTTTGTGTGTTTTTTTTTTGGTCCCAGGTTCAGGCTCCAAACGTCCCAGACACTGAATGGAATCACAGCCCCAACTACTGGAAACTCGACCACAGCAAAATAACAAAAAAGATGGTGAAACGTCACTTCAAAGGTCTTCTGGAGTGGTTCCCTGAGATCATTTCCATGGACGGAAATGAGGAGGTGATAACCCCACCAGCACCACCACCGCCGTACCACTATACTGCTCTCCACCCGCCACCCGAAGCCACAGTCCAGGTCAAAAGCAAAGCTGCTGCGAAGTTCAGCAGTTTCTCCATCGAGTCCATCCTGAAGAAAGACACTAGTCCCTCTACTCTATCGGAGGAGTCCACAGAGAGAACTGTTGGACTGAAGTGGAAGGTCGACTGGGCATCCTCAAGTGACAGTTACTTGACCTGCACAACAACAGGAGATCATGGATTCACTGTTAGACCCACAAAGAGGAGGTTGCTGAGGTTGACTCCGCTGACTCAGCAAGAGAAGTTTGACCATTGCAAAACCTACTTGGCAAAGATCGTCCTCATCCTGCAAGATGCCCCAGAGAAGATGCTCACTTTTAGTCAAGTAATGGACGGACTGGAAGCGTTTGGGTTGGAGAGGACGAAATCCCTGGAGAACAACATCAGAGTCTGTTTATCAAGCAGCAAATGCTTCACAACGGTAAATATGTATTACTCTCATTATAATATTTCAATGGTACTGGAATAATGATATTTTACCAATCAAGTCTGATCAGGTCTAACTGTTTTTGTATTTTTATTTTCAGGTTCCAATGGGGGGATATGGGGGGCTGTGCAGGAACTACTGGGCTGTCGATCACAGCAAAGTAACACAAAAGATTCTGCGTCGTCACTTCGAAGGGATTCTGGGATGGTTCCCTGAGTTGACCTCGATGAGAGAGGAGATGTCGACCTCCACACCACCACCAGAAGCTGAAGCTGAAGCCTGCAAGTCTGTCAACAGTAGATGTGAAGCCAAGTTCAGCAGTTCTTTCTCCATTGAGTCCATCCTGAATTCAGACAGGTGACAGCTTCTCTGTCTATTGAAAAAGCACTTTCAAAGAGTCACGATGAGTTCTTGGACAGAAGTCCTACTGTTCCTTATATCTATGCTCATGCCTTGTCTGTAAGATTTCTTGATACATACCCTTTCTACATACTTGTGTATTGAAGATGTTGAGTTTTATTTTTTTAATAAAGCATTGAAAAATATTTTATGTATGTTTTTTTTTTTAAATGTATAATCATGACCCTGAACCTGAAGTTTAACTGTGAGCATATGCCATGGTTGAAGTCTGATGGAATTTAAAGAGACAATATCTAACGCCGTCTGGAAGATACCACATTCCATATACAATCTAAAATAATATCCATCATAAAAATATTTCATGAAAAGTTTGAGTGGATCGTTATCATTGGAAACAGCCTCTCCATCGGTAAGCGGTTTCCTTTGAGATCTGTGGTTAGACATGGGTGGCGTGCATTATCTCTCCTATTCTCTTCCTTGTCGCTATTGACTGCAGCACCACCAACACCACATCTGAGAGGCCTAGAGGCATCCAATGGATTCTATTTTCTCTGCTGGAAGACCTGGATTTTGCAAAAGACAAGTGCCATATGTGTGTTACCTCCACTGTGACCGTCACACAACCCAACATTATTGATGAGGAACCACTTGTGGTTCCTCATCAATAATGTTGTAAATAATAATGTTGTAAATACATAAGTGGTCACTATATTCCCAAGAAAGCTGGAGACTTTACAATTAGTAATGTGTCTCATGATCAAAATAAGAACATTATAATGGTGCCATCATGTGGCACAGACACATTTGTCAATGTACAATGTACATAATGAGTGACCATTGATGCTTTCACCACTTAATTCATTGTAGCCTACTGTATAGCCGTAGGCCTATACTTAATACTGTATACCTAATAATGTATATCTAATTAACATTGTTGTGGATGTGACAAACACATCAATGTGGAGGCTCTTTGCATGAACATTCTTTACATTCCAGTGAGTTTCACCTATTATTCAAGCATTATTCATTTGTGGCCTCCTCATTTGATAATTATGCACACCTCCACCAGATCTATAACTATAAAGATGTTTGTACCATGCTAAATGATTGGTTAGAGCAGGGGTTTTCAACAGGTGGTCCGGGGACCACCAGTGGTCCTTGAGAGGGTTCCAGGTGGTCCCCAGGCTAAATGATGGAAAGCTGATTAACCAGATGTAACTCTTATTGAGAGTGTGAAAATGAAACCAAATTTGGTTTCATTTTCACACTCTCATCTGAATTAGCACCACTTAATTAAAAAGTCTACACTGTTTCGTCTGCAAAAATCCAGCCTGGAATTGTGGACAAAACCAAAAGAATTGTTTAGTTTTAAGTCTTGGGGGTGAAATTGTCATCGAATGGTGGTCCGTGGCTCAAATGCCGAATAAATGGTGGGCCCTGACCCTGGTGTCAAAAAGGTTGAAAACCCCTGGGTTAGAGTCAATGTAGTTACCGGTACTTCTATGTTTTGCTGCCCCCTGCTGTTTGGGCAATGAACTACCATAGGCCTTCAGTTCTGTAGCTGGATCAGGGAAGAGTGAGAGCGACAGGGGAAATGTTTGGACACGCACACGTGTGACGTGTGAATGAGGCAGCGAACAGTTTTTGATGGTTTGACAAGTAAAACAATGGAAACGAATACACAAGCGCACCGTTCGTTACATTGTATTGAACCTATTTGTTTTGTTTTATGAACAACGTAGGCTACGATACCGGATGCTTTGAATTGTGCGCGTCTCAACTAGGCTGCTACTACTACAACAAGTCGCTACAATACTGGCGACTTGTATCCAGGTAGGACAATTCTCCCGTAACAATTGGCAATGATTTGTATCAGCCGTGTGCGCGCGTGTGTGTGTGTGTGTGTGTGTGTGTGTGTGTGTGTGTGTGTGTGTGTGTGTGTGGGGGGGGGGGGGGGGGGGGGGGGGGGGGGGGGGGGGGGTGGAGGGGGAGTCCCGGGGAGATGGGACGTTTCCGTTTCAAATGCAAGGAAAGAGGAAAGGACAGATATGTCATTTCCTCTGACTGGCAATTCAAATCGGCCTGTTTTTCGACGAGTGACAAACCGCCGCAGGGGGATACATTGAAGTCAATGAAGCCTAGTGTGTATGCACATATTCAAAAATTATTTCTGAACGACTGATGCAATTGCAACTCAAACACTTCTGGAAAATAACAGAATACACATAACAGATTATTATCCACTGTGTTTCTTTTCGATGTGGACACCGTGTAACTTTATAAAGCTGTGCAAAGACAGTCCAAATTTTATCTGCCACTTACTGTGACGGATCTGCCGGCAGTCATGCCAGATTGTGTGCAAGAAACAAGCAACCAGGTTGCTTAAATTGCCATCCATTTTCAGCAGAAGTCGAATGATGTTATTTCTCACTTCATGGACATAGTTGTAAATCTAAACGCATTACCTCTGATTTCACATGCAAATAGACCTATGCCCATTACAATGAATGAATGAATGAATGAATGAATGAATGAATGAATGAATGAATGAATGAAAAATGTGATTATTCCATTACTGAAAATCCATTCCAAGGCCGGTAAGAAATTTTCCTTTGAAATAGTGGTGATGGTGTTACTTACTGTGTATAGTGTTTAAGAATAATGCACTTATAATCAAAAATAGAGTGGGAGAATTGGAAGGTTTTCTTGTTTATGCTCCTGCTGATGTTTGAAAACAGTATTTGGCATTTCAGCTGACAGTTCATGATCGTCCCTTGCACCCAAAACTAAGAACTTTTCACGTTTTTGTCCACAATTGGGAAAGAGAACTGGGAACTGGCAAAAGGTTGGCCAGAATAACATTTATTCTCCATTTTCTAATTGTGTGGAAAATGCCGTAAATCAGATGTTTAAATATAATTTAACTCTTAAGGTAACTCTTTATGTTTGTGGTGAAATATACACTTTTAATCTGCAGCTTCAGTCCACTGTGCGGACCTTAGTTATTTTTTCTAGTTTGTCTTTCAGCCCAGCACCTGTCATTTAGTTCTTTTGGATGTGCGTGCCCTTTTGTTGATATCTGACATGGTCGGGACCGTGATGTATTTGAGATTATAAACACACAACATGTAAAGGACAAAAATCACAAAGACCCACACGGGGTACGGAGAAGTCGGGCCGCCGCGAAGTCGGACCCTGAGTATAGACAGAGTTACGCTGTTGCAAACCCTGATCACTAAATGGGATCATTCCAATGGCGGCTCTCCTACATAGACTTCATATTATCTTTATTTTAGATTGTTTTGGAATACTATAGGATATAGTAAAAACTTCAGGCAATAGCCTGATGTTCATAAATCCCTTTATTTTACGTCATTTACTACAGCATACACATTAACAACCCAGCTTTGATGATTATACATACATTGTTTTATTTTAGAATGTTTTATAGCCTACTACTACTAGTAGGCCTACAGCCTAGACATTAGAGACTTTAGTTGTCACTGTGCAATGCTTTATAACAGATGTTTACATAGCTCTTATTTGCACCGCCATCGTTGAAAACAATGTATTTCAAACTCCAGTTTGTCCCTCTTTCAGGCTGAACAGCCTTCCCGCGCAGTTTCTGACCTCTCAATGTCGCAACATTTCGGTTGGTCCGACTTCGCGGCGGCCCGACTTCTCTGGTGACCGAATCCACACACACAGAATAACAAAACAAAAAAAGCTTGGTTCGATATTGCAGTGTTGTAATAGCTTCGTGTAGCAACTAGCAAGGACCTACTAAAAGCGGGGCCGTGGCTCAACTTAAGGAAATATTTCCCAACATCATTGGATGGCGCTGCTGCGCACACAGACTAGAGCTTGCAGTTAATGATGTGGTTAAAGAGATGGGAGCAATCAATCATTTCAAATCATTGCTTGACAGCCTCTATGCACTGTATAGCACTTCAGGAAAAAATCGCATGGAACTGAAAGAATGTGCTGATGCTCTTGATGTCCAGTTATGTAAAATTGGACGCATTCTAGATACGCGGTGGGTGGCCTCCAGCTTTCGAACCGTTGATGCAGTCTGGAAAGACTATCCTGCTTTATATGGAAAGACTATCCTGCTTTATATGACCACTTTACCTCTGCAGCTGCGAGTGAAAAAAAAAAAGAGATGCCACATCCAGCAAAACGTATTAAGGACTGGCTTGCGTTAATCCTCCCATGCTTTTGTCTATGAACTTGGTCTGATGTGGGACGCTTTGCAAGAATTGAGAGAATTGTCACTTGAACTACAAAGGCGGGACACAAACACACAGAAGGATTTTTTCCCTATGTTTAGCGAGAAACCTGGAAAGTTGGTTGTTGTCACCGGGAGGGCGCAAATCTACAACAGCAGAAACGGTAGATTACACATACTTGATTCAATAACTGAAGGTGCTTCACACAACGTACTGGTCCGATGAACCAAATATATTATATGGCCAAACAGAAGTCCAGTCTCTGCGCACTTTGGCATTGACGGCGTAGTGGCGTAATGCCGATCAATCACCTCTTCATCAGATCATGACCTGATGAAGAGGTGATTGACATCGAAACGTTGTAATTTTAGTGCTTGCACCCTGTATATGAAATAGCCTAACCCAGATAGCAAAAAGTTATTGAATCAATGTTGAGATTCGGTTCAGGCTTAAAGTTGATATCAACGTTGATGTGAGAACATTGAACAGAACATTGAAGTTGCTCGCTATGATCAGCATCGAAATGATGTTGCATTTTCAATCTATGTAGACAATGAATCAACCTTGATTCAACCATGTTATAATCAACATTGAAATAATGTAGAATTACAAACATTGATTCAACCAATGTAAACAATGAATCAACCTTGATTCAACCATGTTATAATCAAGATTGAAAGAATGTTGAATCACACAAACATTGATTCAACCAATGTAGACAATGAATCAACCTTGATTCAACCATGTTATAATCAATATTGAAAGAATGTTGAATCACACAAACATTGATTCAACCAATGTAGACAATGAATCAACCTTGATTCAACCATGTTATAATCGATATTGAAAGAATGTTGAATTGCACAAACATTGATTCAACCAATGTAGACAATGAATCAACCTTGATTCAACCATATTATAATCAAGATTGAAAGAATGTTGAATTACACAAACATTGATTCAACCAATGTAGACGATGAATCAACCTTGATTCAACCATGTTATAATCAATATTGAAAGAATGTTGAATCACACAAACATTGATTCAACCAATGTAGACAATGAATCAACCTTGATTCAACCATGTTATAATCAATATTGAAAGAATGTTGAATCACACAAACATTGATTCAACCAATGTAGACAATGAATCAACCTTGATTCAACCATGTTATAATCACCATTGAAAGAATGTTGAATTACACAAACATTGATTCAACCAATGTAGACAATGAATCAACCTTGATTCAACCATGTTATAATCACCATTGAAAGAATGTTGAATTACACAAACATTGATTCAACCAATGTAGACAATGAATCAACCTTGATTCAACCATGTTATAATCACGATTGAAAGAATGTTGAATTACACAAACATTGATTCAACCAATGTAGACAATGAATCAACCTTGATTCAACCATGTTATAATCACCATTGAAAGAATGTTGAATTACACAAACATTGATTCAACCAAAGTAGACAACGAATCAACCTTGATTCAACCATGTTATAATCAGGATTGAAAGAATGTTGAATTACACAAACATTGATTCAACCAATGTAGACAATGAATCAACCTTGATTCAACCATGTTATAATCACCATTGAAAGAATGTTGAATTACACAAACATTGATTCAACCAATGTAGACAACGAATCAACCTTGATTCAACCATGTTATAATCAGGATTGAAAGAATGTTGAATTACACAAACATTGATTCAACCAATGTAGACAATGAATCAACCTTGATTCAACCATGTTATAATCACCATTGAAAGAATGTTGAATTACACAAACATTGATTCAACCAATGTAGACAACGAATCAACCTTGATTCAACCATGTTATAATCAGGATTGAAAGAATGTTGAATTACACAAACATTGATTCAACCAATGTAGACAATGAATCAACCTTGATTCAACCATGTTATAATCACCATTGAAAGAATGTTGAATTACACAAACATTGATTCAACCAATGTAGACAATGAATCAACCTTGATTCAACCATGTTATAATCACCATTGAAAGAATGTTGAATTACACAAACATTGATTCAACCATTGTAGACAATGAATCAAACTTTATTCAACCAGGTCATAATCAGCATTGAAACAACGTCGAATTCCAGCAACATTAATTCAACCATATATATATTATATTATACATATGTTTTAACAAACAATGTTGTTAAAAGGGCCATGTGAGGTTGCCCGATTGGCAGGAGGCTCCAAAAACAGTTGAAGTCTTTAGGGGGTTATTTAGACCCAAATCTTGAACCATGTGCATTTATACAGTGAACCGAAAAAATACAGAAAAAAATAATACTGGCCACAAAACAAAAAAAAGAACAGAGGACAAACGTAACACAAACAAACAAACAAAACAACAAAACAAACACAAACAAAGGACAAATGACAAAAAAAAAAAAAAAAAAAAAAAAAAAAAAAGCTGTGCACACAAGGTGTGCACAGCTTGGCTGTTAGACAGAACTGGAGAGCCCTCTCAGAAGTCTCCCTTATATACAGTAAGGTGGATCCCACCACCAAGAGGGTTCTCAATTAAGTGAAAAGCAGCTGATTTACAAGCTCACTTTACTCAAATACAAGCAATATAAATCAATAGCAATAAATATCAGCTGCTAGACCAACATCCCTATGCTCTACATAACTTTATATTGTATAGTAACCAGATTTTAATCATTTAGGTTTGTAATCCACCCCTCTCCTCCCACAGCACTTGGCACCTTCCACACTCTATTTCAGCCAATGGCTGCCTCTGCTCTGGTTTGGCAGTGGAGCTGAGCAGAGGGCAAGTGCTTTGGTGGAGACAAGGTGACAAACAAATGATGAACAATAAAATGTTTTCTCTGAAATGACTGTTGTATTATTTCAAGTTAACTCATTATGGACCAATGCATTGACAGATTTTATATCATGAATAATAATTAATACTCATCAAGAATAATAATGAATAATACATGAAATGAATTAAAGCAGTCATGCACAAACAATGTCTCTCAGGCTCTCTGCCCCACACCCCACAGACACTGGCAGTAGCACCCAACCCGGCCGGTGATGTTATATTGATTGGATTTGCTTTGTGTGTTTGTGTGGGTGCTTAGTGCTTCTTCTAAAGAGTTTTGTATAGGGCACGGGATGCCCCGTGACAGGCCATTTCAGCACATTTTCAACCTTGCTCTGTCTTCCAATATGCCTCAAATAATGCCAAAATAAGCACTTATTTTACACTCAATAAAAATATAAACGCACTTTTGATGTTGCTCCCATTTTTCATGAGATGGACTTAAAGCTCTAAAATCCATTCCAGATATACAGTATTACCATTTCTCTCAAACATTGTTCACAAATCTGTTTAAATGTGTGATAGTGAGCACTTTTGCTTTGCTGAGATAATCCATCCCACCCCACAGGTGTGCCTTAGACTATCCACAATAAAAGGCCACCCTGAAATGTGCATTTGTTTTGCTTTATTGGGGCTCTGGGGACTCTGAACAAGTCAGTATCTGGTGTGACTATCACCATTTGCCTCATGCAGTGCGACACATCTTCCCATAGAGTTTGTCAGATTGTCAATTGTGGCCTGTGGAATGTTGATCCACTCCTCTTGAATGGCTGTACGAAGTTGCTGGATATTAGTTGGAATTCTCACTTCCCAATTCCCACTAATATCCAGCAATTTCACACAAGCATTGAATAGGAGTTGACCAACATTCCACTGGCCACAATTGACAATCTGATAAACTTGCACACCTGTGATCTAACCATGATCTGCATCTTGATGTGGAACACCTGTGAGGTGGGATGGATTATCTCAGGAAAATTCAACATTGAAAATGGATTATCTATCCTATGTTAAAACAACATGGGGAAATTCAACATTGAAAATAGATGATCTAAACTATGTTAAAACAATGTAGGGAAATTCAACATTGAAAATAGATGATCTATACTACGTTAAAACAACGTAGAGAAATTCAACATTGAAAATAGATGATCTATACTACGTTAAAATAACGTAGGGAAATTCAACATTGAAAATAGATGATCTACACTATAGGTTAAAACAATGTGGGGAAATTCATCATTGAAAATAGATGATCTATACTACGTTAAAACAACGTAGGGAAATTCAACATTGAGAATAGATGATCTATACTATACGTTAAAACAACATAGGGAAATTCAACATTGCAAATAGATGATCTATACTACGTTAAAACAACGTAGGGAAATTCAACATTGAGAATAGATGATCTATACTATACGTTAAAACAACGTAGGGAAATTCAACATTGAGAATAGATGATCTATACTATACGTTAAAACAACGTAGGGAAATTCAACATTGAGAATAGATGATCTATACTATACGTTAAAACAACGTAGGGAAATTCAACATTGAGAATAGATGATCTATACTATATGTTAAAACAACGTAGGGAAATTCAACATTGAAAATAGATGATCTATATTACGTTAAAACAACGTAGGGAAATTAAACATTGAAACAAAGAGCATCTATACCACGTTAAAACAATGTAGGGAAAATCAACAATGAAACAAAGAGCATCTATACCACGTTAAAACAATGTAGGGAAATTAAACATTGAAAATAGATCATGTATTCCATGTTAAAACAACGTAGGGAAATTAAACATTGAAACAAAGTGCATCTATACCACGTTAAAGCAACGTAGTGAAATTCAACATTGAAAATAGATCATGTATTCCATGTTAAAACAACGTAGGGAAATTAAACATTGAAAATAGATCATGTATTCCATGTTAAAACAATGTAGGGAAATTAAACATTGAAACAAAGAGCATCTATACCACGTTAAAACAATGTAGGGGAATTCAACATTGAAACAAAGTGCATCTATACCACGTTAAAGCAACGTAGTGAAATTCAACATTGAAAATAGATCATGTATTCCATGTTAAAACAACGTAGGGAAATTAAACATTGAAAATAGATCATGTATTCTATGTTAAAACAATGAAGGGAAATTAAACATTGAAACAAAGTGCATCTATACCACGTTCAAGCAACGTAGTGAAATTCAACATTGAAAAAAGATCATGTATTCCATGTTAAAACAACGTAGGGAAATTAAACATTGAAAATAGATCATGTATTCCATGTTAAAATAATGTAGGGAAATTAAACATTGAAACAAAGTGCATCTATACCACGTTAAAGCAACGTAGTGAAATTCAACATTGAAGATAGATCATGTATTCCATGTTAAAACAACGTAGGGAAATTAAACATTGAAAATAGATCATGTATTCCATGTTAAAATAATGTAGGGAAATTAAACATTGAAACAAAGTGCATCTATACCACGTTAAAGCAACGTAGTGAAATTCAACATTGAAGATAGATCATGTATTCCATGTTAAAACAACGTAGGGAAATTAAACATTGAAAATAGATCATGTATTCCATGTTAAAACAATGTAGGGAAATTCACCATTGAAAATAGATCATGTATTCCATGTTAAAACAATGTAGGGAAATTCAAGATTGAAACAAAGAGCATCTATACCATGTTGAAACAACGTAGTGAAATTCAACATTGAAAATAGATCATGTATTCCATGTTAAAACAATATAGTGGAATTCAACATTGAAAATAGATCATGTATTCCATGTTAAAACAATGTAGTGGAATTCAACATTGAAAATAGATCATGTATTCCATGTTAAAACAATGTAGCGGAATTCAACATTGATAATAGATCATGTATTCCATGTTAAAACAATGTAGGGAAACTCAACATTGAAAATAGATCATGTATTCCATGTTAAAACAATGTAGGGAAATTCAACATTGAGAAAAAGAGCATCTATACCACGTTAAGACAACCTATAGGAATTTCAACATTGAAAATAGATTATCTATACCACGTAAAAACAACGTAGTGGAAGTCAACATTGAAAATAGATCATGTATTCCATGTTAAAACAATGTAGGGAAATTCAACATTGAAAAAAGAGCATCTATACCACGTTAAAACAATGTAGGGAAATTCAACATTGAAAAAAGAGCATCTATACCACGTTGAAACAACCTATAGGAATTTCAACATTGAAAATAGATTATCTATACCATGTTAAAACAACGTAGTGGAATTCAACATTGAAAAGACAACATATGTACCATGTCAAATCAAGGTAGCAAAATTCAACATTGAAAATACAACATATAAACAATGTCAAATCAACTTCGGCAAATTCAACATTGAAAATATGACATCTATTCTAAATAGATTCAACAATAGTTTTTCAATTGTTGAAACGGTAGCTGTAAATAAATATTGAATCAGCATAGCTTTTTCAACCTCAACCAAAAATCAACCAATCTGACCCAAATCCAACGTTGAATCAATGCATTTTGCTATCTGGGAAAGGTTCAAACTGTCTGTGCTGCTCCAGTGCCTCCTTCACCTACTGCTACATGTACTGCTTCTGAGATGCACCAGACTGGCCTGCCACAGGCTTGAGGCGCGGTTGGAACTCCCTGTTGCCCAAATAATATTCCACCTGGAACCCTACAATGTCATTCTATACATGCCACACCCACACACACGTATATATATATATATATATATATATATATATATATATATATATATATATATATATATATATATATATATATATATATATATATATATATATATATATATATATATAAAGCCAAATGGAACTACTGAAAATGTAGTATTAGCTTTCAATAAACAAAAATGAAAACGAGAAATGTTTTGGATGCTTTTATTTTTAAAAAAATATACATGTAGGACGGCTATGAAGCAGAGTACAATATACAAAACAAATACAATAATATACACAAATCAACAGAATAAGATGCCATGTTTGCTCCTGTTGCTTCCTGTCAATGAACACATCCTCAAGAGTGGACATGATCTTCTTTATCAGCAGCACAATGAGTCCTGTCGTCTGTGCTTTGTTCTGTTGTGAAGTTTCTCTTCATTCTGACAGACCAGAGTCTTTCTTCAGGATGGATTCAATGGAGAAAGAACTGCTGAACTGTTTCACTACTCTGCTGTCAACAGCTTTGCAATCTGCAGTTTGCAGCGCTGCTCTCAGTCTGGGAGCCTTTCTCACCGTGGAAGTCAATTCAGGGAACAAATGCAGAATGCCTTCAAAGTGACGACGCACCATTGTTTCTGTTATTTGACTATGGTCAAGTTTCCATTTGTTCCATAGACCTCCTGGGCTAATCGGAACCTGAAAACAAAAGAAAAACAGACAGTTAGAATTTGTTTCATCTCTGGGAAGGAGAACAAAGTGAAATTGTATATACATGAAACAGATATGAGGAATTTATATTTACCTTGACAAAACACTTCTTTGCTGACAAGTTGACTCTGATGTTGTTCTCAAAGCCTGTCGTCCTCCCAACCCCAAATGCATCCAGTCTCTCCATCAGCTGAAAAAAAAAAACAAGTGCAGTCAGTAAATGAATACAGAACTTTGACGACATTTATGTTTTGTGACATCAATTGGATTTATACAAAAATGATTGTAAGGATTGTGTTTCTTACCTGGCTAACAGTGAGCATATTTCCTGGAGCATCTTGTAGGACAAAGGCGATCATTGCCACGTAGGTTTTGCACTTGTGGAACTGTTCTTGTTGACTCAGTGGACTCATGCACCTCCTCTTGGCGGGTCTAGGGCCCAGTCCATGGTCTGGACTGCCTCCTGCTGTGTGGACGGAGTACCGTACACTTCTACATTGTGTGTCCACAGCCGAAGAGTCCCAGGTTAACTTCACCTTCAGTCCAACTGTTCTCTCCGTTGACCAACTAGGATCCTGCTCCACTTTGACCGACACTCCGGACTCCTCTTTGCAGCACAGACCAGAGGGACTGTCTTTCTTCAGGATGGAGTCAATGGAGAAAGAACTGCTGAACTTCACATCACGTCTACTGTGAACGGCTTGAGGAGAGTAGAGCTTTGTGTCTGCTGCTGCTGGTGGTGGTGATGTGGTCGACATCTCCCTTTTCACTGAGGTCAACTCAGGGAACCACTCCAGAAGTCCCCTGAAGTCGCGATGCACGGTCTCTTCTTTAATTTCGCTATGGTCAAGCTTCCAGTAGTTCCATAGACCCCCGGACCCTTTGGCAACGTTTGGAATCTGGAAATAAATGGTACATTTAGTATTTGGTTGAGCCTGGTTGGTCCACGCAAATAGGAAATATAGAAATATAGGAGATATATTCTGAACGATTTGAAATTTAATGAGTGCAATATCCTTATTCATATTTACCTGGACAAAACATTTGTTCTTTGACAGTGTGGCTCTGATGATATTCCTAAAGGATGCTGACCTCCCAGGAACCAATTGTTTCAGTCTTTCCATCAACTGGAAGAAGAAAGAAAAATGCAAGTGAGATAAGATGAACGTACATTTGATGTGACATTATTTATGTGACAATTTATTATGCATTTATTTGCCTATAGCATAATTGTTTGTTTCTTACCTTACTGAAGGTGAGCATCTTGTCCGGAGCTCCTTGCAGGACGAAAGCGATTACTACCATGTAGGGTTTACAATTCAGCATTTCTGTGTAAGACAGGTGAAGGTCATAGTTTCCAGCCATCTTGTATATTTGCTGTAGCAAGCTCCACACACAGTAGCAGTGGTTTGAGAAGTTCTCTCAGTGAGTAGCTTGTGCTGAATGAGCTGATGTCCAGGTCTCTGGATATATAAACCCTGTTGGAACAATAGGCCATTAGAAGGTGTGAAGTGCTGGATTCCAATGAGGGCGTTTCTGTAGGTGAGCTCTAATGGCTTGGGTGGAGCCAATGACCACAACGACAATGTCAATGTAGATGTACACACTGATTTTTAAAATTGTGTGATATTTGTTTAAATAGAAATCATGGTCCACCATGTCTAAAAATTATAGACATAAGTACATTTTATTTTTTAAGGAATAGCATGTATTTTATTTTGATATTTATGCTTATTCGATAAGTAGAAGTTTCGCTTATACATTCACTCCTCTGCACTGCACAAAACAGACTTGTTTCAGTAATTATAATAATAGGCCTACTAATTATTTCTAATACTACTAAACTAGACATAACATCAATATTATAGTTATTTGACATGAAATTTGACCAGTGACTGTAACAGCAATATGCAAACTTACAAAATGACTTCATTTTGTATAGATACTCAGAGCAATTACATATTTGTTAAATTCAGTTCACTTGTTATATTCTGAGCTTTTTGAATATGCTGGATGGTAATCATGAAAAGAAAAGTGCATAGAGAGCATATGTGTAACTTTCTAGAATAATAATCATCCATTTACTGATACTGTATTTGTATAACATGAACATGGATGTTCAATGTCTACAGTTTACACAGTCCTGAACTAGGTGTCCATGTATGAATTAACATTCTAGTGGATGCTTGATTCAATTCTGTATAAGGGTTGTGACACCAAACTTTCATTAGCATTAGTTTTGCACAAACAGTCCTTGTGCTAAAATCAGCCAGAGACATGATGACAAATGTGATGGGGTCAGCACATTTTTGGCAAATGGCTAGAGTGTATTTTGTGTAAAACTAATGCTTAGATGTCATCCGAATCGAGAAACAAATTTTTGATATATTTTTGTGTTCCACAGGATGTTAATGTTTCACCACTTAATCAACCCTATTCATAACCTATAAATGGCCAATGCATTTGGCCATTTGTACTTCATGTACATTTTATATGGCTTTATTTTTCAACAGCAGTTATGTTGTGTTATTGGCTTCAGTACAAAATGTAAGTATAGCCCTACTCCTTACATCACTGCTAATAATAATCAGTGTAGTACAATGGACCCTAATAGAAACCACCCCCTAACCGCAGGAGATGGTTTCTATTGTGGTCCATTGTACTACACTGGACATTGCACTGTACTGTACAATTGTGTTATAATTTTTGCATAGACTGGATGCAGTACTATAGTGAATGTGTCAATGTGTGATTCCATTCTTCACATTTCAGTGAGATTCACCTCATTCATGTCAGTCCTGTGACATCACTGAAGTAAAAATATTGGGTCTATAAATTATACATTTATAGAGCACTTTTCATGACACAAGTGCAGTACAAACTGCTTTACAAGGCAGATAAAATACAATGCAAGTTTAAAAAAACAAACAGCATAACATTAAGGCATAGTGAAAGTACAAAAAAGCACAATAAAACAAGAAAGGACACAAGGAAAGATCGTAAAATAGGTATGAACATAACTACAACAAGGCAATTTGATGTGCTTTGCACAAAATAAGCAAATGAAGCACACATTCTTCACTACATTGTGATAACGCATTAGGAATATGTAATTGGTCTTTGAAATGTATGGTCTGTATCTATCTATATCTGTGTGCATTTATGCTATTTCAAATGTTGCTTTGCTGCTCATGACAAATGCCATAACTTGCCTATAGTGAAAGATGATGAATGAATTTATAAAATACATTTTAAAAAGTTAGCATATACATCTTAATATAGGGATCATTTTAATGAGATGTCACCCCACTTTAAGTACATTTAAATCAATGTGTTGATGTTGAATTCACTAGTCATTAGCTTCACAAATTCTGGGAGTTGGCAACATTTACTATTAAATGTAGTGAAAATATAGACCCACAAGCTCACAACGAGGTATTGCAAATGAACAGCATGCATGAACAACATATGTAATGGTTCATGTTTATTTTTCAATGAGTGGAGTTGTCACTTACATTCCATGTATTTTCAGTGATTTTCACTCCCCCTGCACTCCACAAAACAAAAGCTACTCCATACTAGGGATGTCCAACAGTTAATCGTTAACCGTTAACCGATAAGGAATTCGGTTACCGACAACACTAACGGCGAATGATTAACTGATAAAGAAAAATATATATATATATATATTCTCTTAAAGCGCCGAGCATGTGCTGCGCAGCCGAGCGCACACCGATTCTCCACCTGCACAGTGCAAACCTGGCAACAATGCGTGTGACACTGTGACGTTTAGGCCTACTTCCACTTCCAGGCAAAACAAGCACATGCAATGTAGTAGGGGGAAAACCGAAAGAAAACAATGAAGCAGCGCAATAAAAGAAGTGGAGTTTGGCAGCACTTTACCCAGAACAGTGACACCGAGGTAACTTGCCACTTGTGCAATACTAAACTGAAATATAACTCCAGTACTTCCACAATGAAGTACCACTTGGAAAACAAACACCCGACGCCATCGCACTCGGGCTGCGGACCACAACAAACGCTGCCTGCCATGGTGGCGGGGAGGAGATGCGATGCTAAAAGAACTGAGAGCATAACGCAAAAAATATGTTTCATGATCGAAAAGGACACAATGCCAATCAGTGTGGTCGATGGCACGGGGTTTCAGGAGTTGATGGCTTATGTGGAGCCCAACTACGAAATTCCTTCAAGGCAGACGGTCACCCGCCGCATCGAGGCCCGCTTCAAAGAAAAAAAAGGCGAGCTAAGAACTGACATGGGAGACGCTGGAGTTGTGGCTATAACGACTGACTGTTGGACGGCACTGACTACAGAGAGCTACGTGACAATCACATCACACTATATTGACGAGGAGTGGCACATTCGTTCCTTCGTCTTATTGACACAGAGAATGCCCAACCGACACACAGCAGACAACTTGGCAGCTAAACTAAATGAAGCGGTGGAGTTATGGGGGCTGACCGGGAAGGTGAGTGCATGTGTGCACGACAACGCAAGCAACATCGTGGCTGCAAATTCCCCCACCCGGGTGAACTGGGACTCGGTTCCGTGCAGGGGTGGACTGGGAGCTCAAAACGTACCGGGCAATTTTGTCTCAGAGCGGCCCTCTGAATCTTTGTGGGGGCTCCGGGGCCTGAGCCCCCATGAGAATTTAAGACATAAGGGGCTCTGGGGCTCGGGCTAACTAAAATTAGTTAGTTAGTTTTAGTTAACTATAAAAACCCTGCAATAGGCAGTCTCATTTGAAGAGGACAGAGGGCCGCCAGCACTGATTCGTGGGCCGGTTTTGTGCAGATTTTTTTTTTTTTAAATTAAAACACGACATTAACGGCCCCCGGGGGGGGTCGGCCCACCGGGAAAATGCCCTGTATGCCAGACTGTCAGTCCACCCCTGGTTCCGTGCTTCGCACATACGCTTCAGCTGGCAATCACGGACGGCTTCGCCCTTTATTTGCAGCGAGTCATTGCTGCAGCAGGACGACTTGTCAAACATTTCAATCAGAGCACTGTTGCTACAACGGCACTACAGAACAAACAAACATCGATGAACAAGCCTCGTCATTCCCTCATTCAGTCATGCAAGACCAGGTGGAACTCGGTGTATGATATGTTCGAGAGACTGAACGAGCAGCGGTGGCCCGTCACAGCCGTCCTATCAGACCGAACAGTAACAAGGCTGCAAGATGCCAGAACTCTCGAGCTAAAAGATGAATACTGGCAAATCATTGAAGATGTCCTACCGGTATTAAAGAAGCTGAAAACTGCCACCACCGTTATGTCATCGGAATCAAACGTGTCCATTTCAAGCATCTACCCCATCACATTCAGCCTCCTGAACAAACACCTGGCAAGTTCCACGGATGACAGCACAAAAGTAGCAGAGTTCAAGGACCAGGTTAAAAAGTCCCTGCGGGATCGCATGTCGGTTGACACGGCTGATTTAGTCTCCAAACCAGCGCTGATCGCCACCATCTTAGACCCTCGCCATAAACACCTGCATTCCCTCACACGAAGGCAGAGAGAGGCCGCGACAGCCAAGCTGAAGGAAATCTGCGCTGGAGTCGATCTGGATCAAGCTGATGAAGGTGAATATTATTGTATTATAGCCTATATAGATTTTTGTTTGTTGTATATAATGTAATGATAATTCGGACTGGTACTGATGCACAGGCACCATTTGTAAGCTGATAAAATTACTAAAGCATTTCATTAATTATAGGCGTCGCTGAGAGTGGCCCTACACCTGATGAAGAGGAGGATGGTGAGGAGGAGCCGGTGGCGGCGGCTGCTGCTGCTGCGGTGGAGGAGAGTGCCATGCGACAGCTATTAGGAGAGGACTATAACCCACATGCAGCAGCTAATGATTCAGGGACAGAAGTGGACAACTACATGCGAGACTATCCCCCCTCATTGGAATCAGATCCACTTATATGGTGGAAAGCAAACCACGGCCGGTTTCCGAGGCTGGCCATATTAGCCAGGCGTTACCTTTGCATTCCCGGAACCTCCGTGCCATCGGAGAGGGTGTTCTCCGAAGCCGGTCTTGTAGTCAACAGGCTGCGCACAAGGCTAACCCCCGATCATGTGGATATGTTGATTTTTATGAACAAAAACTGTTAAAACGATTGGGACACTGATGCTGCTGATAAGGTAGGCCTTGTCTTCATTATAAGCTATTTTGTGCTGGCAGTGTTGGTGGGTGATATATCTATTCTAGGCCTATCTGTTTTTTTTTTGTTGTTGTTGTTTTTTTCGGGCAACCGGTCTTGTGCCTACTCGGGGCAATACGTGTGAAATTCAAAGCCAAAACGCTGCTGTTCGTGAAACTCGAGGCCCGCGGCCCTTAGGCCGTCCTGTTTATTTAATGTTCTGCACAAACATGTTCATGTTTAATGTTCTGCACAAACAATTTAGTACTCTCTCATAGCACTTTTTTCCGTTTGACAATATTTGTGTTTATATGGCTGTGCAATATGCCTGTGCAATTATTTTATTTTATTTATTTTAGGAAGTCAGAGTTTTTCAGTATGGTGTGGCCTTGGCCGCCTTGCGCAGTTGCGCTGCTTGCATGTATGCACGTGTATTTGTTTATGTTTTTATAATTTGTATAATTCGTTGATGTAAAAGAAAGAACTGATGCAGTAATACTGCTAAAATAAAACATTAGTTGTTATGCAAATTTGGAAAACAGTGTGCTGTATTCTTTTTATTCTGCGTTGTATTATTATTGTTTTTAATTAAAATGGTGCGCATAATAATTAATGGGTCAAATAGCGCATTTTTCCTTATCGGTTAACGGTCATTAACCGGCAGAGGTATGACGACGATCGGTTAAGAAAATCTTTCCATTTGGCCATCCCTACTCCATACAGTAATTGTAATAATAGTCCACTAGGAGGTGTGAATTCCTGGATTTTAATTAGGGCGTTTCTGTAGGTGAGCTCTAATGGCCAGGCTGGAGCCAATGACCACAACAACGTCTCTAGGTGTACATTTGGTCTGATTTTTACATTCTGTGATATGTTTTGATGAAAATCATGATCCAACAAACCTAAAAAATATAGACCTAAGTACATCTCTTTTTTTTTAAAAGAATGGAATGTATAGAATGTGAGTGGAAGTTTTTTTGTACACAAGAGACTGCTCAATACTGTAGTTATAATAATAGGCCTACCAATTAATTGTAATACTACTAATGTCAATATTATCATTATTTGACATGTAAATTGACGAGTGACACTATAACAGTAATATGCAAACATGGGATTTGATTGAAAGGGTTGTGTTATGCAAACAAGCACATTCCTTGTTACAAAATCACTTCATTTTGGATACTGATGGTAATTACATGTAATTACCATCCATACTGGATGGTAATCATGAAATGAATGTGTCTAACTTAATTATAATCCATTTACTGACTGAATATTTGTATAACATGAACAAGGATGTTCATGTTTACACAGTCCTAAACTAGGTATCCATGTATAAATGTCAAACATTCTAGTGGACGCTAGCCTCGACACCCAGGCTTTCATTTTCGTCCGCCTTGCGCGAAAACGGAAAGTGGACGCTTGATTCAATCCCATATAAGGGTTGTGAGTGACACCAAGCTTTCATTAGCATTAATTCTGCGGAAATAAAAACAGTCCTTGTGCTAAAATCAGGTCAGCAAATTTTGGCATTTTATGTAAAACTAATGCTATATTTTGTTTATGTTACACTGACTTAAAGCATAAGGAATTGTGTTTCAACACTTAACCCTATTGATAGCCTATAAATAGAAAATACCTTCACTTTCACTGTAAAATTTGGATCTTTTGTACTTTACGTATATTTTAAATTACTATTTTCAACAGAGCAATTATTTTGTGTTATTTCAGTAAAAAAATGTAAGGATAACCCTACTCCTTCCACCACTGCTAATAATAACCAGTGTAGTACAATGGAAAATAATGGAAACCTAGCCCTAACACCACAGGGGCCATTCATTGTGGTCCATTGTACTACACTGGACATTGCATGTACTGTACTATTGTTATTTTTTTTTTATTTTTTTTGCATAGACTGGATGCATTACCTGGTGAAATTGTCAATGTGTGATTCCATTCTTCACATTGATGTGAGTTTCACCTCATTGGTTCTTGTCAGTTAGTCCTGTGATATCACTGACAAAAATAAAAATATTACCTATATAAATAATTCCTGTGTGTGTGTGTGTGTGTGTGTGTGTGTGTGTGTGTGTGTGTGTGTGTGTGTGTGTGTGTGTGTGTGTGTGTGTGTGTGTGTGTGTGTGTGTGTGTGTGTGTGTGTTAGTAAAATAGATATAGGGACATAAAACTACAACAAGGCAGTTTGATGTGTTTGCATTTTTTTTTAGCATATGCCAACTTTACACGGGTCATTTTAATGAAATGTCATTCGACTTTAAGTACATGTACATTTTTCACTGAATGGTCATTAGCTTCACAAATCCTGGGAGTTAGGTGTGGTGAGGTGATAATCACTGGAATGTGTGGGCCATCTATTGCTATTTTCAATTCACATACATGTTGGTGGACAGTTGATGACTCCAGTTACTGCACTACTTGATAATTCTGCATTTTGTGATCTACTTTTCAGTCTACTTTTCACGCCAGCATACAGAAAGTTGGAAACATGTACTATTAAATGTAAAGTAGTGAAAATATAGAACCACAACCTCACAACAGGTTTTGCAAATGAACTGCATGTATGCCCAGCATAATGTAATGGCTCATGTTTATTATTCAATGAGTGGAGGTTTCGTGTACACTCCAGTAGCTACTTCCAGTAAAATCTCTGCAAATAATCAAAAAGCTGTCAAAAACCTGTCGTGTTCTTCGAGACCTGGCTACCCACTCTGCTTGGCATATAGAGACGGAGGACGGCAGATTAAAGATCGATCGGTGCCGCAGGACCCGTGGAGATATCAAGCCTGATATAACTAGACCTCTGGTTATAAAGTTCCTTTCTGCACGAGATGCCCAAAAAGTTACAACAGCAGCGGGGAAAAGGGGCGAGCTGGTCCACGCGGGATACAAACTCTTTATCAAACCGGACATTTCATATCAAACCAGGATGGCGAGACGTGGATACAACACCGTGTGCGACAAATTAATTAAGAATGGGCTACGTTTTAAAATGCGTTTCCCCTCGACTTTACTCATTACACACAACGGCGTGGATCACTCGTTTAAGACCCCAGTCCCCAGAATAGGCCCAGGACTTCATTAAGGACTTGGCCCTGCTGTAATAGCCTCAGATTGACATTCAGACGGATCGGAAGGATGTAATATGAAATGGACGTTCTCTCTCTCTCCCTCTCTTTTTCTTTCTTCTCTCTGTCTATGCCCACCTCTCTCTCTGTGCATCTCTCGGTTTTTCTCCTCTTCTCGATTATTTATATTTTGGTTTCCTTTTTGTTTTTTTCAGCAAGTCTTCGCACCCGACTGGTATGTAGGCCATTATGTTTATTTCTAAGCACCTATTTCCATCTATATGCTATGCATTTACCACACCTGTAGTCTAGATAAAACTAATGCAAGTACAATTTAACTAGGAGGGTAAAAGCAAAGGGAAAAAAAACGATCTACAAAAAAGCTGAAAGGAAAAAAAGACCTACAAAAAAGGGTTCAGGCCTGTCGTGCCTGGCGTGTGCAGCTCATGGGCTGCGCACGCCAGGCATGCCGTGCTCACTGACTAAGTACTGTAATGCATAATTAGCCTACTTTACTTCTTGAGACTGACCTAATATTATAGTAATGGAAGGTGCTATCATTGTTTTTTTTCTTTTTTTTTTTTTTTTTTTTTTTTGCTGGTTATGATATCAGGGGTGAAAGTTGAAAGGAAAAAAAGACAGAACATAATGTAAAAGGGGTCCATGCCTGGCGTGTGCAGACTATGGACTGCACACGCTAGGCATGCGTTGCTCATTAACTATTCTTCTCAAATGCCCTAATGCATAATTACTTTACCTTTTGAGACTGAGTTAAGACATTATGGTAATGGAAGGTGCTTTTATATTTCGTTTTTTTAATTGTTTTTCCTCATTTTTGGTATCATTATTGTTGTGAGTGCTACTATTTTGGTATTGGTGACATTATTATCATTATTATTATTACCCATATTAGTTCGTTACCTTTGACATTTTCCCCCATTTTCGGTTATTACTACTACCATTTTCAAGATTGTTCGTTAACCCAAATATATATCTTCATTTTCTGGTTACTACTATCTTTACTATTATTATTTCATTACTTTAAATAATATATCTCTATATCACTGATAGTTTATTTCGTTACCTCTGACATTTCCCCCTATCTTCGGTGGTTGTTATTACCATTTTAAGATTATTTCGTTAACCCATACATATATCTTCCCTTTTTTGTTATTATTATCTTTATTATTATCATTTCGTTACCCCTAACAAATATTTCTATTACTGATTATTAATACCACCACTATTAAGAGTATTTCGTTACCCCTAGCACATATCCCTATTATTTGGGTTATTACAATAATTAATATCATTTCGCCACCTCCAATATATATCTTTACTTCTGATTATTATTATTAACCATATTATTTCGTTACTTTTGACACCTTCTCCCATTTCCGGTGATTACTTTTACCTTTATTAAGTCATTTTGTAAGTTTGCATATTGCTGTTAGTCACTGGTCAGATTACAAGTCAAATAACTAGTCTAGTCTAGTTTAGTAGTATTAGAAATAATTAGCAGGCCTATTATTATAATTACTGTAACAAGTCTGTTTTGTGTAGTGCAGAGGAGTGAATGTATAAGCGAAACTTCTACTTATCGAATCAGCATAAATATCAAAATAAAATGCATGCTATTCCTTAAAAAATAAAATGTACTTATGTCTATAATTTTTAGACTGGACCATGATTTTTATTTAAACAAATATCACACAATTAAAAAAACAGGACTAAGTGTACATCTACATTGACATTGTTGTTGTGGTCATTGGCTCCACCCAGGCCATTATAGCTCACCTACAGAAAAACCCTCATTGGAATCCAGCACTTCACACCTTCTAATGGCCTATTGTTCCAACAGGGTTTATATATCCAGAGACCTGGACATCAGCTCATTCAGCACAAGCTACTGACTGAGAGAACTTCTCAAACCACTGCTACTGTGTCTGGAACTTGATTCTACAGCTAGATACAAAATGGCTGGAAACCATGACCTTCACCTGTCTTACACAGAAATGCTGAATTGTAAACCCTACATGGTAGTAATCGCTTTCGTCCTGCAAGGAGCTCCGGACAAGATGCTCACCTTCAGTCAGGTAAGAAACAGACAATTATGCTATAGGCATTTAGATGCATAATAAATTACATGCCACATCAATTGTATGTTTATCTTATATCTCACTTGCATTTTTCTTTCTTCTTCTTCCAGTTGATGGAAAGACTGAAACAATTGGTTCCTGGGAGGTCAGCATCCTTTAGGAATATCATCAGAGCCACGCTGTCAAAGAACGAATGTTTTGTCCAGGTAAATATGAATAAGAATATTGCACTCATTAAATTTCAAATCGTTCAGAATACATCTCCTATATTCCTATATTTCCTATTTGCGTGGACCAAAGGCTCAACCAAATACTAAATGTATCATTCATTTATTTCCAGATTCCAAACGTCGCCAAAGGGTCCAGGGGTCTATGGAACTACTGGAAGCTTGACCATGGCAAAATCAAAGAAGAGACCGTGCAGCGCGACTTCAGGGGGCTTCTGGAGTGGTTCCCTGAGTTGACCTCAGTGAAAAGGGAGATGTCGACTGAAGCCGTTCACAGTAGATGTGATGTGAAGTTCAGCAGTTCTTTCTCCATTGACTCCATCCTGAAGAAAGACAGTCCCTCTGGTCTGTGCTGCAAAGAGGAGTCCGGAGTGTCGGTCAAAGTGGAGCAGGATCCTAGTTGGTCAACGGAGAGAACAGTTGGACTGAAGGTGAAGTTAACCTGGGACTCTTCGGCTGTGGACACACAATGTAGAAGTGTACGGTACTCCGTCCACACAGCAGGAGGCAGTCCAGACCATGGACTGGGCCCTAGACCCGCCAAGAGGAGGTGCATGAGTCCACTGAGTCAACAAGAACAGTTCCACAAGTGCAAAACCTACGTGGCAATGATCGCCTTTGTCCTACAAGATGCTCCAGGAAATATGCTCACTGTTAGCCAGGTAAGAAACACAATCCTTACAATCATTTTTGTATAAATCCAATTGATGCCACAAAACATAAATGTCGTCAAAGTTCTGTATTCATTTACTGACTGCACTTGTTTTTTTTTTTCAGCTGATGGAGAGACTGGATGCATTTGGGGTTGGGAGGACGACAGGCTTTGAGAACAACATCAGAGTCAACTTGTCAGCAAAGAAGTGTTTTGTCAAGGTAAATATAAATTCCTCATATCTGTTTCATGTATATACAATTTCACTTTGTTCTCCTTCCCAGAGATGAAACAAATTCTAACTGTCTGTTTTTCTTTTGTTTTCAGGTTCCGATTAGCCCAGGAGGTCTATGGAACAAATGGAAACTTGACCATAGTCAAATAACAGAAACGATGGTGCGTCGTCACTTTGAAGGCATTCTGCATTTGTTCCCTGAATTGACTTCCACGGTGAGAAAGGCTCCCAGACTGAGAGCAGCGCTGCAAACTGCAGATTGCAAAGCTGTTGACAGCAGAGTAGTGAAACAGTTCAGCAGTTCTTTCTCCATTGAATCCATCCTGAAGAAAGACTCTGGTCTGTCAGAATGAAGAGAAACTTCACAACAGAACAAAGCACAGACGACAGGACTCATTGTGCTGCTGATAAAGAAGATCATGTCCACTCTTGAGGATGTGTTCATTGACAGGAAGCAACAGGAGCAACATGGCATCTTATTCTGTTGATTTGTGTATATTATTGTATTTGTTTTGTATATTGTACTCTGCTTCATAGCCGTCCTACATGTATATATTTTTTATTAAAAAAAAATAAAAGCATCCAAAACATTTCTCGTTTTCATTTTTGTTTATTGGAAAAAAAAAAAAAAAAAAAATATATATATATATATATATATATATATATATATATATATATATATTATATATATATATATATATATATATATATATATATATATATATATATATATATAGTTTGAAATGTAGGGTATCTGTGTGCATTTGCGCTATTTCAAATGCTGCTTTGATGCCATAACTTGTCCATAGTGAACGATGATATTATCATTTTTTTTTTTTTTTTTAGCATATGCTAACTTTACGGGTCATTTTAGTGAAATATCCTTAAGTACATTTAAATCAATGTGTTGAATTCACTGAATGGTCATTAGCTTCACAAATCCTGGGAGTTAGGTGTGGTGAGGTGATAATCACTGGAATGTGCAGGCAATCTATTGCTATTTTCAATTTACATACATGTTGGTGGACAGTTGATGACTCCAGTTACTGCACTACTTGATAATTCAGCATTTTGTGATTTTCTACTCTTCACGCCACGTCCAGAAAGTTGGCAACATGTACTATTAAATGTAAAGTAGTGAAAATATAGAACCACAAGCTCACAACAGGTTTTGCAAATGAACTGCATGTATGCCCAGCATAATGTAATGGTTCATGTTTATTATTCAATGAGTGGAGGTTTCGTTTACACTCCAGTAGCTACTTCCAGTAAACTCTCTGCAAATAGTCAAAAAGCTTCTGTGTGCACACAGGCTGAGAGTAATTCATTGTAAAATAAACTATAAACATATTTGAGTTGATCAGCGGAATATATTTGTGAATGAGAAAGGAGATTTGCTGTGTTAATCCATGGATTTACATCTCTAGTTTGGTGGTTCATTACATGTCTAGTAGCTACAGACAGTAATTGTAATGATAGACTACTGATTAATTCTAATACTCTTAATTATACCACTTGAATTGGTAACAGTCACAGCAATATCCAAACAATATAAATTCATCCAAAATGTATATATCTGGCAATTTGTGACAATTTAATTAGTGGTATAATCAAAGCGCTAGAATCTATTGCTTTTTTCCAACTACATGTTCATTGCACACTGCACAGTACCGTACAGTGTGCTCACTATTTTCACGATTATTTACTTTTAGCATGTCTGCAATGAAGACAACTCTGAAGTGGAGTAGGCTGCTAAAAGTGTATACTTTCGTACACAAGAGTTTTTGAAACACCCTGCTCATTTATTGTCTGGCCGTGTGATCCTATAAAGGTTTATGTATACATTCTTTAGAGGCGACTAAACATCTATATACAGACTATAGGTCTAAATAGTCATGATGATGGAAAACAATCTAGTGATATTAAGAAGTGGACATTTCTTCGTCTATAGGTAAAGTTTAGCATAATGTGTTATGTACAGTACATATTGTATAATGATGTTAATTCTTGTTGGTTAGTGTGACAAAGCAGTACTTCACTTCAAAACATCCATATGTTAAAGAGTTCAGTGTCTGGAACAATGCAAGCATTGGATGAGGTGATAATTACTGGAATGTCAACACAGTAGGTTTATTGACTTTGGTTAAACTACCTTGAATGGGTTCAATATTCTTATACCAAATCATGTCAAGAGAATTTGTACAATGGACACCCATGGGGACATATGGCAGATTAATGAATGGACAATGCATATGTTTAAGGTTAGATGATAAGGTTAGATGATAAACAATACATGCACATTTCAGTAGTCAAATATTTAGGCCCCATTGTTTTGATGTCACAATTTGAACAGTAGCGTGAATGTTAATCTTTGCAAAATCTGTGCAAACAATCATGCAAGCATGCAGAGATGCATGCATGCACACATGCAGAGAGTGATTATTTGTAAAATAAACACATTTAGGTGACAGAGACTAGCGGAATAAATATATGATATACAGTAGAAACAAGCTAACACAACATTACCACATTGTTCATTGCACAATATCACACAGCACAAGCTGTACTCACTGTTTTCACTATTATTCATTTTAGAAAATCTGAAATACAGACAACACTGACAATTGGAGTATGGTAGTGTGTATTTTCTTGCATGAGTTATTGAAACACCCTTACTGCGAGTACAAAAATGACAAAAAAGTACTGAAATCAGCATTTATTGTCTTCATCATGTGATCCTATTCATGTTTTATGTAGCCTACACATTTATTAGGGACTACTAAAGATAGTATATATATATATATATATATATATATATATATATATATAGGCATGATGGCATGAAACAATTTAGTGTTATTAAGAAGTGGAGGTTTCTTTGCTAAGTTTTGGAAATATAAATGTAACTAAAAAAGAGGGCCACTCAGACCATGGACTTTCTCTGGACGATTGATGGACCTATAGCATCCATCAATCAATATCCTGTCTGAATGGGTTCTGCACACTCTACCATATCGCCATGTATTTGACTGTGGGATTCATAATTTTCACCTGTAATAACTAGCTGTATGCTGCACTTAACACTTTACTTACATGTGTACTTTTTTGTATTTCCTCAATGTGTTCCAAGCAATAAAGCCCTTTGAATTGAAATCTATCCTCCATCGTTCTGCTTTACATAAAATCTATTTCTTTTTCTTCATGTGACTTCATTGGCATCTGTTATGCACAGCATCCACTAAACCTAGGCAAGTTACAGCAGATCAATCTGATGTGCTTTACACAAAATAAGCAATGGCATCACATTTATAACATGACAATAGGACATGCAATGTATGGCATTCATTGCACTATTTAAAATGGTGTATATTTAGCTTTACAAATCCTGGGAGTTAGGTGTGGTGAGGTGTTAATCACTGGATGTGTGGACCTTCTATTGCTCTTTTCAATTCACACACATGTTCAGTGGTGGACAGTTGATGACTTCAGTTACTGCACTGTGTTGACTTGAATCACTGAATGGTCGGTCATTAGCTTCACAAACCCTGGAAGTTCTAGGCGGGGTGAAGTGATAATCACTGGAATGTGTGGACCATCTATTGCTCTCTCCAACCACACATTGTTCATTGCACAATATCACACAGCACAAGCTGTACTCACTGTTTACACTATTATTCATTTTAGAAAATCTGAAATACAGACAACACTGACAATTGGAGTATGGTAGTGTGTATTTTCTTGCATGAGTTTTTAAAACACCCTTACCGCCAGTACAAAAATGACTGAAATCAGCATTTATTGTCTTCATCATGTGATCCTATTCATGTTTTATGTAGCCTATACATTTATTAGAGACTACTAAAGATAGAAACAGGCTATAGGCTATATGATGGCTATAGGCTATATGATGGCATGAAACAATTTAGTGTTATTAAGAAGTGGAGGTTTCTATGCTTGCAACTAGTATAGAATATTATATATTACTATATGTACAGCATATGTTTAATAACTTTTCACTATTCTTCTATTGGAGTACAGTCATACATCATCATTTTTTAAGCATCCTCCAGTACAAATAATAATATAATAAGGGTAATAATATTAATAATAATTAAACATACCCAGGTCCCATAGTGTTGAAGTCCAACAATGTAGCTATATCCCTAAATAGTCATGGTAGCAGCAAACAATATAGCGCTATAAAAAAGTGGTAGTTTGTTTTGTTTCCAATTAAAATGGTATTTATTTTTAAAAAATGATGCCTATGTTCTGTTCATTATGTCCATTGTGTACACTGTGTAATGTTCATTCATAATGCTGTTATTGTGACATCCATATGTTAAAGAGTTGAGTGTGTGGAACAATGGAAGAATTGGGTGAGGTGATAATTACTGGAATGTCAATGCTGTAGGTTGTCAGAAATGGTGTCAGTATTCGCTTTAGTTGAATTACCTTGAATGTGTACAATATTCTTATCCAAATTATATCCAGAATTCGAATAGACAGTAATGGCAACATATGACAGATGAATATAAAGACAGACAATGAAACATTTAATGAAGTTATAGACTAAGTCGATTAAAATTGCTTATCCTCTAACTGTTAGACGATAAATGCATGCATATTTCAGTAACTCAGTAAAACATTTAGGCCCTGGTGTTTAGATGTCACAATTTGAATATTGAACCTAAATGTAACATGGCATATAAAATGCCATGTTTAACAGTAGTGTGAATATTAATTTGACACACCTGGCAAGAATCCCTTAAATCTGTGCAAAATCGCTGCAAAAAAAAAAGCTTGTATGTGCATGCAGCACAAACAGAGTAATTCATTGTAAAAATAGTATAGTGTATAGTAGCCTATAGTATGTTTCTGGAATAAAGGTTGAATTGAGCTTACATATTACATACTGTATAATATAAAGCCTATATAGGATATGCATTTCAAGTGCTAAGATTTGGAAAAATAAATGTTCAACTGAGAGAATGCATGTAGAAGTACCTGCAGAGGTACTGCTGGACATGGTCTATTGTTGTTGTGGTCATTGGCTCCACCCTGGCCATCAGAGCTCATCTATGGAAAGGACCTCATTAAAATCCAGGAATTCACACCTTCTAATGGCCTATTGTTCCAACAGGGTTTATATATCCAGAGACCTGGACATCAGCTCATTCAGCACAAGCTACTGGCTGAGAGAACTTCTCAAACCACTGCTACTGTGTCTGGAACTTTAGGCTACAGCAAAGATACCATAAGATGTCTGAAAACCACAACGCTCCTCTGCCCTACAGAGAAATGTTCAAGTCTAGAAGCTACATGGTCCTAGTCACCTTCATCCTGCAAGAATCTCCAGGCATGATGCTCACCTTTAGTCAGGTAAGAGACAGTCATAAAGGACAAAACACACATGCTAAAAGATTTACCTTGTACCTGTACAGTGAATTTAATAGTCATCTTATCTCATTCACGTTTTCTTTTCTTTTTTCAGTTGATGGACAGACTGGAAGAATTTGTACATGAGAGGCCGAAATCCTTTAAAAGTGTCATTAGAAACCTTTTATCATCCAACCCATGTTTCTCCAAGGTAAATATAATCTTCTCATTTCACCATTTCATTCAGTATTGCAAAATTCATTATTGAAGAAAAAAGTTTGGGCAAAATCAAGACGATGTCTTAACAGCATTCTTTTATTTTTCAGGTCCCTATGAGCCCATATGCCCACTGGAACTACTGGAAACTTGACCATAGTAAAATAACAGAAAAGGTGGTCCGTGGCAACTTCAAGGGACTTCTGGAGTGGTTTCCTGAGTTGGCTAAAGTGAGCAAGGAGATGTTGACACCACCACCACCAGACTATGACACAGCCTGCAAAGCTCTTGGCAGTAGACCTGAGGTGAAGTTCAGCAGTTCTTTCTCCATTGACTCCATCTTGAAGAAAGACAGTCCATCTCCACTGTCAGATGAGTCCAGTGGGTCAGTCAAAGTGGAGCAGGAGCCTAGTTGGTCCACAGAGAGAACTGTTGGACTAAAGATGAAGTTTACCTGGGACTCCTCACCTAATGGTTCTGCTACCAGACCCACCAAGAGGATGTGCATGAGTCCTGCTTCACCCAGTGCTACTCAGCAAGAAACCTTCAACTACTGCAAAACGTACCTGGCAATGATCGCTTTTGTCCTACAAGAATCTCCAGAAAAGAAGCTCACCTTTTGTCAGGTAAGAAATACACAATCATCCACACCGTTTACATGTCTAATATTAATTTGAAGTTGTTTTATTTCATTCTTCGTTTCTAATACTCATCTTTTTCTTTACAGTTGATGGACAGGCTGGAGGAATTGGGGTCTGCAAGAACAAAATCCTTTGAGAACAACATCAGAGTCTGTTTGTCAACCCATACATGTTTTGTCAAGGTAAATATACTGTAAATTCCAGAAATAAGAATGTTGATCACTGATCAAATTCAAACACTGTATTATCATCAAGCTTAATCAAAAATAAA
This sequence comes from Benthosema pterotum, assembly GCA_039105355.1. Classification (NCBI taxonomy): domain Eukaryota; kingdom Metazoa; phylum Chordata; class Actinopteri; order Myctophiformes; family Myctophidae; genus Benthosema; species Benthosema pterotum. The sequence continues at coordinate 12,468,588 of CM076970.1, forward strand.
CACTAACATTGTTGTTGTTCTTTTATTTTCAGATTCCAGCTATGGCAGAGGTCCAGTGGAACTTCTGGCAATTTGATCCAAGTAAATTAACAGAGAAGATGGTGCGTCGCCACTTCAAAGGAATTCAGGAGTGCTTCCCTGAGTTGACCTCAGTGAAAAGGGAAGTGTTGACCACCACCACCACCACCACCACCACCACCACCACCACCACCACCATACCACTACACAGATTTCTACTCTCCTGAAGCTGCAGCATATAAACCAGTTGACAGTAGATGTGAGGTGAAGTTCAGAAGTTCTTTCTCCATCGACTCCATCTTGAAGAAGGACAATCCCTCTGGCTGGTGTTGTCCTCTGACAGATGAGTCCAGCATGCCTTTGTAAAGAAGAAAGAGGGACCGCTCAGACCATGGACTTTCTCTGGACGATTGATGGACCTATAGCATACACAAATACAATATTGTGTCACAATGAGTTCTGCGCACTTTTTTATCAAGGCATTTACCCACATGTGTACTTTTATTGTACTTTTCTTGTATTTCCTTAAATGTGTTCCAAGCAATAAAGCCCTTTGAATTGAAATCTATCTTCCATCGTTCTGAAGCTTCATTATGAATCTCCTAGTGTGTGTGTGTGTGCATGAATAATAATAATGCTAATTATTATTCTACTAATAACCACTAGTGATTAATTGTACATGCAATGTACAGTGTAGTACAATGGGCCACAATGGAAATCAAGCCCTGTGGTGTTTTGTGTTATCCTTCTAGCATGTGGATACAGGTGTATTGGATACACCTAATTCCATTCAATCACATTCCAGTGAGTTTTACATCTCCTTCATTTCGGTCACAAGTCTTAATTAATTTTATCTGATAAAATCTATTTCTTTTTCTTCCTGTGACTTCATTGACATCTGTTATGCACAACATCCACTAAACCTAGGCAAATTACAACAGATTGATGTGCTTTACACAAAATAAGCAATGGCATCACATTTATAACATGACATTAGTACACATGTAATATGTTCTTCACTAAATAGTCAGAAAAGCAATAGGTAATATGTAATACTGTACGCAATGTATGGCATTCATTGCACTATTCCAAATGTTGTATATTTAGTGGTTTCGATTTCAAAAGTTTACATATGCATCTTGTTATATGGATCCTTTTAATGAAATGTCATTGCACTAAGTACATTTAAATATATGTGTTGACTTAAATGGTCATTAGCTTTACAAATCCTGGGAGTTAGGTGTGGTGAGGTGATAATCACCTTGTATTGTTGTTTTCAATTCACACACATGTTCAGTGGTGGACACTGACAGTCGATGACTTCATTTACTGCACTGTGTTGACTTGATTCACTGAATGGTCGGTCATTAGCTTCACAAACCCTGGAAGTTCTATGTGATAATCACTGGAATGTGTGGAACATCTATTGCTCTCCAACCACACATTGTTCATTGCACAATATCACACAGCACAAGCTGTGCTCACTATTTTCACTATTATTCATTTTAGAACATCTGAAATGCAGACAGCACTGTGAAAAATGGAGTATGGTAGTGAGTTCTTGAAACACCCTTACCGCCAGTACAAAAATGACAAATACTGAAATCAGCATTTATTGTCTTCATCATGCGATCCTATTCATGTTTTATGTGATCCACGTTCATTAGAGACTACTGAAGATAGAATATATGTACAGCCTATAGGCCTAAATAGTCATGATAACATGAAACAATTTAGTGCCATTAAGGAGTGGAGGTTTCTTTGCTTACAAGTACAATGTAGTATGGAATATTCTAGATGACTAGATGTACAGTATATGTTTAATAACCGTTCACTATTCTTCTATTAATACTACTAACATCAATATTATCATTATTTGACATGTAAATTGACGAGTGACACTAATATGCAGTAATATGCAAACATGGGTTAAAATTGACTGAAAGGCTTGTGGTATGCAAACAAGCACATTCCTTTTTACAAAATCACTTCATTTTGGATACTGATGGGAATTACATGTAATTACCACACATACTGGATGGTATTCACGAAATGAATGTGTCTAACTTAATTATAATCCATTTACTGACTGAATATTTGTATAACATGAACAAGGATTTTCATGTTTACACAGTCCTAAACTTGGTATATCCATGTATAAATGTTAAACATTCTAGTGGACGCTTGATTCATTCCTATATAAGGGTTGTGAGTGACACCAAGCTTTCATTAGCATTAATTCTGCAGAAATAAAAACAGTCCTTGTGCTAAAATCAGTCATAGACATGATGACAAATGTGATGAGGTCAGCAAATTTGGGCATTTTATGTAAAACTAATGCTATATTTTGTTTATGTTACACTGTACTTAAAGCATAAGGAATTTTATTGATATGATATTTTTTGCCTTCCATGTGATGTTAAATGGTAGTGTTTCAACACTTAACCCTATTGATAGCCTATAAATAGAAAATACCTTCACTTTCACCGTAAAATTCGGATCTTTTGTACTTTACGTATATTTTAAATGACTATTTTTCAACAGAGCAATTATGTGGAAGTTCTAGGCGGGGTGAAGTGATAATCACTGGAATGTGTGGACCATCTATTGCTCTCTCCAACCACACATTGTTCATTGTACAATATCGCACAGCACAAGCTGTGCTCACTATTTTCACTATTATTCATTTTAGAAAATCTGGAATGCAGACAGCACTGTGACAAATGGAATATGGTAGTGTGTATTTTCTTGCATGAGTTTTTAAAACACCCTTACCGTCAGTACAAAAATGACTGAAATCAGCATTTATTGTCTTCATCATGTGATCCTATTCATGTTTTATGTAGCCTATACATTTATTAGAGACTACTAAAGATAGAAACAGGCTATAGGCATGATGGCATGAAACAATTTAGTGTTATTAAGAAGTGGAGGTTTCTTTGCTTGCAAGTACAATCTAGTATAGAATATTATATATTACTATATGTACAGCATATGTTTAATAACTTTTCACTATTCTTCTATTGGAGTACAGTCATACATCATCATTTTTTAAGCATCCTCCAGTACAAATAATAATATAATAAGGGTAATAATATTAATAATAATTAAACATACCCAGGTCCCATAGTGTTGAAGTCCAACAATGTAGCTATATCCCTAAATAGTCATGGTAGCAGCAAACAATATAGCGCTATAAAAAAGTGGTAGTTTGTTTTGTTTCCAATTAAAATGGTATTTATTTTTAAAAAATGATGCCTATGTTCTGTTCATTATGTCCATTGTGTACACTGTGTAATGTTGGTGGTAATGATGGTGATAATTACTGGAATGTCAATGCTGTAGGTTGTCAGAAATGGTATCAGTATTCGCTTTAGTTGAATTACCTTGAATGGGTACAATATTCTTATCCAAATTATACCCAGAATTCGAATAGACGGTAATGGCAACATATGACAGATGAATATAAAGACAGACAATGAAACATTTAATGAAGTTATAGACTAAGTCGATTAAAATTGCTTATCCTCTAACTGTTAGACGATAAATGCATGCATATTTCAGTAACTCAGTAAAACATTTAGGCCCTGGTGTTTAGATGTCACAATTTGAATATTGAACCTAAATGTAACATGGCATATAAAATGTGAATATTAATTTGACACACCTGGCAAGAATCCCTTAAATCTGTGCAAAATCGCTGCAAACAGTCAAAAAAGCTTGTATGTGCATGCAGCACAAACAGAGTAATTCATTGTAAAAATAGTATAGTATATAGTAGCCTATAGTATGTTTCTGGAATAAAGGTTGAATTGAGCTTACATATTACATACTGTATAATATAAAGCCTATATAGGATATGCATTTCAAGTGCTAAGATTTGGAAAAAATAACTGAGAGAATGCATGTAGAAGTACCTGCAGAGGTACTTCTACATGGTCTATTGTTGTTGTGGTCATTGGCTCCACCCTGGCCATCAGAGCTCATCTATGGAAAGGACCTCATTAAGATCCAGGAATTCACACCTTCTTAGGCAGGGCAAAAACCATAAAAACCTGATTAAAGGGTGTACCAAACTTTTCTCAGTTGTTCCTAACATGATTTTTAACGTAGAATCCAATTCTGCTTGATACATTTTTGTATCACGCATAGTTAATGAGATAATTAGCATAATTAATCAAATATGCAAATTATCTCATTAATTATGCGAATTACAAAGATGTACATTGCAGAAATGAATTCTACGGGACAAAATACATAAGGATCAACTGAGAAAAGTTCGGTAAAGCCATTTATGAATTTATTATAGATTTTTTCCAGTTATTTGCGCCCTTGTGTCAAGTAAATTGACATATGGGATAAAATAACAGGGGAAAACCCTCTAACTATTCAATACTATTCTATTTAGCAAACTTTTCTCATTTGATATTTATGTATTTTTTCCTGTAGAATCCATTTCTGCAATGTACATTTTTGTATTGTGCATAATTAATGAGATAATTACCATATTTGACACAGTGGTGGAAATACTGTAAGAGAAAAACCTAACAAATATGCAAATTATCTCATTAATTATGCAACTTACAAAAATGTACTTTGCAGAAACGAATTCTACGGGACAAAATACATAAGGATCAACTGAGAAAAGTTTGGTAAAGCCTTTTATGAATTTATTATAGATTTTTTTTTCCAGTTATTTGCGCCAATGTGTCAAGTAAATTGACACGTGGGAGAAAATAACAGGGAAAACACTAACTATTCGATAAAAGGCTTTTTACGAAACTTTTCTCAGTTGATATTTATGTATTTTGTCCCGTAGCGCCACGCCATCCAGGTGGCCGGTGTACTGTACTGTACGTACAGTATGGTGTGTATATAGTACAATATTCTACAGTAAAGTATGCTACATTACACTACAGTGCAGTCTAGTACAATACAGCATGATACAGTACAGTAAGCCCTGATGCAGTACAGTACAGTACAGTACAGTACAGTACAGTACGGTACAGTACGGTACAGTACAGTATGGTACAGTACAGTAAGCCCTGATGCAGTACAGTACAGTGCAGTACAGTAGGGTACAGTACAGTACAGTACAGTACAGTACAGTACAGTACAGTACAGTAAGGTACAGTACAGTACAGTACAGTAGGGTACAGTACAGTAAGCCCTGATGCAGTACGGTACAGTACAGTACAGTACGGTACAGTACAGTACAGTAGGGTACAGTATGGTACAGTACAGTATGGTACAGTACAGTAAGCTCTGATGCAGTACAGTACAGTGCAGTACAGTAGGGTACAGTACAGTACAGTAGGGTACAGTACAGTATGGTACAGTAGGGTACAGTACAGTGAGGCCTGATGCAGTACAGTACAGTACAGTACGGATTAGTGCTGTACTATACTGCACCTTACTGTACTGTACAGTACTCCTGTACTGAACCGTACTGAACTGTACTGTACCTTACTGTACCTTACTGTACTGTACTGTACTGTACCTTACTGTACCGTACTGTACCTTACTGTACTGTACCCTACTGTACCTTACTGTACCCTACTGTACCTTACTGTACCCTACTGTACCTTACTGTACTGTACCCTACTGTACTGTACTGTACTGTACCTTACTGTACTGTACTTTACTGCATCAGGGCTTACTGTACTGTATCATGCTGTATTGTACTAGACTGCACTGTAGTGTAATGTAGCATACTTTACTGTAGAATATTGTACTATATACACACCATACTGTACGTACAGTATAGTACACCGGCCACCTGGATGGCGTGGCGCTAGAGTGAGACTGGCCGAAGGCCGTTCGAATTCTAGTCTCAATTCCAGTGAATGTCTGAATTCTGCTCCAAACAAGTCATCTTCCATTGTCAGGATTCAGTATCTTAATGCCTCAAATTACTGTCTATGCAGTCAAATTGCACAGAAGTAGTGACAGCCTTCTACAGCTTGTACACTTGATCCCACTGTGATTGCTCCTGCTTCTATCCACCAGTTTCTACACCCATTTCCCCAATTATTTGTTAGGTTTTTCTCTTACAGTATTTCCACCACTGTGTCAAATATGGTAATTATCTCATTAATTATGCACAATACAAAAATGTACATTGCATAAATACATTCTACAGGACAAAATACATAAATATCAACTGAGAAAAGGTTCGTAAAAAGCCTTTTATCGAATAGTTAGAGTGTTTTCCCTGTTATTTTCTCCCACGTGTCAATTTACTTGACACATTGGCGCAAATAACTGGAAAAAATCTATAATAAATTCATAAAAGGCTTTACCAAGCTTTTCTCAGTTGATCCTTATGTATTTTGTCCCATAGAATTCGTTTCTGCAAAGTACATTTTTGTAAGTTGCATAATTAATGAGATAATTTGCATATTTGTTAGGTTTTTCTCTTACAGTATTTCCACCACTGTGTCAAATATGGTAATTATCTCATTAATTATGCACAATACAAAAATGTACATTGCAGAAATGGATTCTACAGGAAAAAATACATAAATATCAAATGAGAAAAGTTTGCTAAATAGAATAGTATCGAATAGTTAGAGGGTTTTCCCCTGTTATTTTATCCTATATGTCAATTTACTTGACACAAGGGCGCAAATAACTGGAAAAAACTATAATAAATTCATAAATTGCTTTACCGAACTTTTCTCAGTTGATCCTTATGTATTTTGTCCCGTAGAATTAATTTCTGCAATGTACATATTTGTAATTCGCATAGTTAATGAGATAATTTGCATATTTGATTAATTATGCTAATTATCTCATTAACTATGCGTGATACAAAAATGTATCAAGCAGAATTGGATTCTACGTGAAAAATCATGTTAGGAACAACTGAGAAAAGTTTGGTACACCCTTTAATCAGGTTTTTATGGTTTTTGCCCTGCCTATCTAATGGCCTATTGTTCCAACAGGGTTTATATATCCAGAGACCTGGACATCAGCTCATTCAGCACACAAGCTAACTTCTCAAACCACTGCTACTGTGTCTGGAACTTTAGGCTACAGCAAAGATACCATAAGATGTCTGAAAACCACAACGCTCCTCTGCCCTACAGAGAAATGTTCAAGTCTAGAAGCTACATGGTCCTTGTCACCTTCATCCTGCAAGAATCTCCAGGCATGATGCTCACCTTTAGTCAGGTAAGAAACAGTCATAGACGACAAAACACACATGCTAAAAGATTTACCTTGTACCTGTACAGTGAATTTAATAGTCATCTTATCTCATTCATGTTTTCTTTTCTTTTTTCAGTTGATGGACAGACTGGAAGAATTTGTACATGAGAGGCCGAAATCCTTTAAAAGTGTCATTAGAAACCTTTTATCATCCAACCCATGTTTCTCCAAGGTAAATATAATTTTCTCATTTGACCATTTCATTCAGTATTGCAAAATGCATTATTGAAAGGGGGCAAAATCAAGACAATGTCTTAACAGCATTCTTTTATTTTTCAGGTCCCTATGAGCCCATATGCCCACTGGAACTACTGGAAACTTGACCATAGTAAAATAACAGAAAAGATGGTCCGTGGCAACTTCAAGGGACTTCTGGAGTGGTTTCCTGAGTTGGCTAAAGTGAGCAAGGAGATGTTGACACCACCACCACCAGACTATGACACAGCCTGTAGAGCTCTTGGCAGTAGACCTGAGGTGAAGTTCAGCAGTTCTTTCTCCATTGACTCCATCTTGAAGAAAGACAGTCCATCTCCACTGTCAGATGAGTCCAGTGGGTCAGTCAAAGTGGAGCAGGAGCCTAGTTGGTCCACAGAGAGAACTGTTGGACTAAAGATGAAGTTTACCTGGGACTCACCTAATGATTCTGCTACCAGACCCACCAAGAGGATGTGCATGAGTCCTGATTCACCCAGTGCTACTCAGCAAGAAACCTTCAACAACTGCAAAACGTACCTGGCAATGATCGCCTACGTCCTACAAGAATCTCCAGAAAAGAAGCTCACCTTTTGCCAGGTAAGACACAATCATCCACACCGTTTGCATGTCTAATATGAATTTGAAGTTGTTTTATTTCATTTTTCGTTTCTAATACCGCTCATGTTTTTCTTTTCAGTTGATGGACAGGCTGGAGGAATTGGGGTCTGCAAGAACAAAATCCTTTGAGAACAACATCAGAGTCTGTTTGTCAACCCACACATGTTTTGTCAAGGTAAATATACTGTAAATTCCAGAAATAAGAATGTTTCACTGATCAAATTCAAACGCTGTATTATCATCAAGCTTAATCAAAAATAAACACTAACATTGTTGTTGTTCTTTTATTTTCAGATTCCAGCTATGGCAGAGGTCCAGTGGAACTTCTGGCAATTTGATCCTAGTAAATTAACAGAGAAGATGGTGCGTCGCCACTTCAAAGGAATTCAGGAGTGCTTCCCTGAGTTGACCTCAGTGAAAAGGGAAGTGTTGACCACCTCACCACCACCACCACCATACCACTACACAGATCTCTACTCTCCTGAAGCTGCAGCCTGTAAACCAGTTGACAGTAGATGTGAGGTGAAGTTCAGAAGTTCTTTCTCCATCGACTCCATCTTGAAGAAGGACAATCCCTCTGGCATGCCTTTGTAAAGGAGAAAGAGGGATTTCTCTGGATGATTGATGGACCTATAGCATACATCGATACAATATTGTGTCACAATGAGTTCTGCGCACTTTTTATCAAGGCATTTACCCACATGTGTACTTTTCTTGTACTTTTCTTGTATTTCCTTAAATGTGTTCCAAGCAATAAAGCCCTTTGAATTGAAATCTATCTTCCATCGTTCTGAAGCTTCATTATGAATCTCCTAGTGTGTGTGTGTGCATGAATAATAATAATGCTAATTATTATTCTACTAATAACCACTAGTGATTAATTGTACATGCAATGTACAGTGTAGTACAATTGGCCACCATGGAAATCAAGCCCTGTGGTGTTTTGTGTTATCCTTCTAGCATGTGGATACAGCTGTATTGGATACACCTAATTCCATTCAATCACATTCCAGTGAGTTTTACATCTCCTTCATTTCGGTCACAAGTCTTAAATAATTTTATCTGCTTTAGATAAAATCTATTTCTTTTTCTTTCTGTGACTTCATCTGTTATGCACAACATCCACTAAACTTAGGCAAATTACAACAGATCAATTTGATGTGCTTTACACAAAATAAGCAATGGCATCACATTTATAACATGACATTGGTGCATATAAATTTAGTACTAAATATGTTCTTCACTAAATAGTCAGAAAAGCAATAAGAATATGTAATACTGTACGCAATGTATGGCATTCATTGCACTATTTCAAATGTTGTATATTTAGTGGTTTCAATTTCCAAAGTTTGCATATGTATCTTGTTATAGGGATCCTTTTAATGAAATGTCATTGCACTAAGTACATTTAAATCCATGTGTTGACTTCACTAAATGGTCATTAGCTTTACAAATCCTGGGAGTTAGGTGTGGTGAGGTGTTAATCACTGGATGTGTGGACCTTCTATTGCTCTTTTCAATTCACACACATGTTCAGTGGTGGACAGTTGATGACTTCAGTTACTGCACTGTGTTGACTTGAATCACTGAATGGTCGGTCATTAGCTTCACAAACCCTGGAAGTTCTGGGTGGGGTGAAGTGATAATCACTGGAATGTGTGGACCATCTATATGCTCTCTCCAACCACACATTGTTCATTGTACAATATCGTACAGCACAAGCTGTGCTCACTATTTTCACTATTATTCATTTTAGAACATCTGAAATGCAGACAGCACTGTGACAAATGGAGTATGGTAGTGAGTTCTTGAAACACCCTTACCGCCAGTACAAAAATGACAAATACTGAAATCAGCATTTATTGTCTTCATCGTGTGATCCTATTCATGTTTTATGTGATCCACCTTCATTACATACTGTATGTACAGCCTATAGGCCTAAATAGTCATGATAACATGAAACAATTTAGTGCCATTAAGGAGTGGAGGTTTCTTTGCTTACAAGTACAATGTAGTATGGAATATTCTAGATTATGTACAGTATATGTTTAATAACCTTTCACTATTCTTCTATTGGAGTACAGTCATACACCATAGTTTTTGAAGCATCCGTATCTACAGTACAAATAACAATACAATAAGATAAGGGTAATAATAATTGTTATTACAGGTCCAATAGTGTTAAAGTCCAACCATCTAGCTATATCCCTAAATAGTCATGGTAGCAGCAAACAATGTAGTGATATAAAGAAGTGGTAGTTTGTTTAGTTTACAATTAAAATGTATTTTAAAATTATGCATATGTTATGTTCAATGTGTACACTGTGGAATGTTCATTTATGTTGCTGCTATTGTGACATAGAAGTAACAGAGCTGATGTCTCCTCCAGCAGGGGCGAAATCCAAAAGCGACCTCGCCCGCGGGCGCCCGTTTTCAAAAGCGGGCGCCTGGTTTCACAAAAACGGGCGCCCGTTTTCACAAACGGGCGCCCTTTTCAAAAGGTTATGGTTAGGGTTAGGTTAGGTTTAGGCATAGGTTTACTGAGGTTAAGTTTAGGGTTAGAGTTAGGTTCAGGCATAGCCTAGTTTGTGAAAACGGGCGCCCGCTTTTGAAAACGGGCGCCCGCTTTTGAAAACGGGCGCCCGTTTTTGTGAAACGGGCGCCCGTTTTTGTGAAACCGGGCGCCCGTTGTTGTGAAACCGGGCGCCCGCTTTTGAAACCGGGCGCCCGCGGGCGAGGTCGCTTTTGGATTTCGCTGGCTCTCGATGTGTGAGTGAATAATAGTCATTACTTCACAACATCCATATGTTAAAGAGTTCAGTGTCTGGAACAATGTAAGCATTGGATGAGGTGATAATTACTGGAATGTCAACACTGTAGGTTGACACAGAAAAAATCATTTAAGTTTGTCAATATTCACTTTGGTTGAATTACCTTGAATGGATATAATATTCTCATGCCAAATTATGTCCAGAATTTGAATAATAGACACTATTGGGAACAAATGGCAAATGAATAAATGAACACTGAAACATTTGACCAAAAGGTTAGAGGATAAACAATACATGGAAAGTAACTCTCATATAAGTGCTTCGTTGTCACAATTTGAATAGTTAACCTAATTGTTGTAACAGTAGTGTGAATATTAATTGTGCAAAGATCTGTGCAAACAATCAAAAAAGCTTGCATGCAGCACACACACAAGCAGAAAGTAATTCACTGTAACACATTTAGTTTATGTCCACAAATAAGAATGTGTTCTCTAAAACAATAAAGTAGGCTATATACGTAAAATGTACTATATATATTACAACTACTACAATGTGTACTATATGAACATGGTAAATATTGTATTTATTTTACACTTCAAAGTTGATGATTAAACTCTAATTTGTCAATGTGTGGCCCAGCCTTACAGGTGAAATGTATGGCATGTGTTAGAAATATTTTGAAATATTGTGTAAGCATGCATATGCAAAGTATTTCAAATGATGTTTTGATGCTCATGTCAAGTGCACTTACAACTGGAATTGTATTCACACTACTAGACTATCGGAATACATTTTAGTAATGTCTTCAGTAAGGACACATGTTAGGATGATATAGAGATAGATTGAAGTAAAAAAGAAATTACATTTCATGTTAAGCCAGGATTTACATCTCTAGGTAGTGGTTCATTACATGTCTTGAATTGCGTAAAATATGGGGGTTAATATACATTATATATGCATGGCTTATACTGTGAAATGTATGGCGACATATCCTGCAGTTCATTGGTACAAAAGTCACTGAGTTAAATAATGATTTGAGATCTCCAGATTAATAACCATTCAGTATATGTTATTCACGTCTGGCCTGGATTATTTTTTGTTTGGCTGTTTGTGAGGTATTGATGATTTGTGCTTGATTGTGTGTATGGATCCCATTTCAATCCTAGATTGAATTTAGTTGAAATATTACAATTACATACTGTGTAATGCAACATAGAAATAGAAGTACCTGCAGAGGTACTGCTGGACATGGTCTATTGTTGTTGTGGTCATTGGCTCCACCCTGGCCATCAGAGCTCATCTATGGAAAGGCCCTCATTATAATCCAGGAATTCACACCTTCTAATGGCCTATTGTTCCAACAGGGTTTATATATCTAGAGACGTGGACATCATCTCATTCAGCACAAGCTACTGACTGAGAGAACTTCTCAAACCACTGCTACTGTGTTTGGAACTTGATTTTACAGCGAAAACACAACAAGATGTCTGAAAACCATGAAGCTCGCCTGCCGTACAGAGAAATGTTCAAGTCTAGGAGCTACATGGTCCTAGTCACGTTCATCCTGCAAGAATCTCCAGACATGATGCTCACCTTTAGTCAGGTAAGAAACAATCAGAGGACAAAACAAACATGCTAAAAGTTTTAACTGTACAACAAATGTAATAGTATGTTATCTTATCTCATTCATGTTTTCTTTTCTCTTTTTCAGTTGATGGACAGAATGGAAGAATTTGTTTCTGAGAAGCCAAAATCCTTTAAAAGTGTCATCAGAAACCTTTTGTCATCCAACCCATGTTTCTCCAAGGTACATATATTTTTTTCTCAAATGTGACCATTTCATTCATTATTCATTATCAGAGTTTGGCCAAAACCACTTATCTGAATCCTCACCCAGATTGATCATGTTTTAACAGTAGCCTTCTTTTATTTTTCAGATTCCTATGAGTCCAGATGCCCACTGGAACTACTGGAAACTTGACCATAGTAAAATAACAGAAAAGGTGGTCCGTGGCAACTTCAAGGGACTTCTGGAGTGGTTTCCTGAGTTGGCTAAAGTGAGCAAGGAGATGTTGACCCCACCACCACCACCAGACTATGACACAGCCTGCAAAGCTCTTGGCAGTAGACCTGAGGTGAAGTTCAGCAGTTCTTTCTCCATTGACTCCATCTTGAAGAAAGACAGTCCATCTCCACTGTCAGATGAGGCCAGTGGGTCAGTCAAAGTGGAGCAGGACTCTAGTTGGTCCACAGAGAGAACTGTTGGACTAAAGATGAAGTTTACCTGGGACTCCTCACCTAATGGTTCTGCTACCAGACCCACCAAGAGGATGTGCATGAGTCCTGATTCACCCAGTGCTACTCAGCAAGAAACCTTCAACAACTGCAAAACGTACCTGGCAATGATCGCCTACGTCCTACAAGAATCTCCAGAAAAGAAGCTCACCTTTTGCCAGGTAAGACACAATCATCCACACCGTTTGCATGTCGAATATGAATTTGTTTTATTTCATTCTTCGTTTCTAATACTCATCTTTTTCTTTACAGTTGATGGACAGGCTGGAGGAATTGGGGTCTGCAAGAACAAAATCCTTTGAGAACAACATCAGAGTCTGTTTGTCAACCCACACATGTTTTGTCAAGGTAAATATACTGTAAATTCCAGAAATAAGAATGTTTCACTGATCAAATTCAAACACTGTATTATCATCAAGCTTAATCAAAAATAAACACTAACATTGTTGTTGTTCTTTTATTTTCAGATTCCAGCTATGGCAGAGGTCCAGTGGAACTTCTGGCAATTTGATCCTAGTAAATTAACAGAGAAGATGGTGCGTCGCCACTTCAAAGGAATTCAGGAGTGCTTCCCTGAGTTGACCTCGGTGAAAAGGGAAGTGTTGACCACCTCACCACCACCACCACCACCACCACCACCATACCACTACACAGATCTCTACTCTCCTGAAGCTGCAGCCTGTAAACCCGTTGACAGTAGATGTGAGGTGAAGTTCAGAAGTTCTTTCTCCATCGACTCCATCTTGAAGAAGGACAATCCCTCTGGCTGGTGTTGTCCTCTGACAGATGAGTCCAGCATGCCTTTGTAAAGAAGAAAGAAGGACCGCTCAGACCATGGACTTTCTCTGGACGATTGATGGACCAATAGCATACATTGATACAATATTGTGTCACAATGAGTTCTGCGCACTTTTTATCAAGGCATTTACCCACATGTGTACTTTTCTTGTACTTTTCTTGTATTTCCTTAAATGTGTTCCAAGCAATAAAGCCCTTTGAATTGAAATCTATCTTCCATCGTTCTGAAGCCTCCTAGTGTGTGTGTGCATGAATAATAATAATGCTAATTATTATTCTACTAATAACCACTAGTGATTAATTGTACATGCAATGTACAGTGTAGTACAATGGGCCACAATGGAAATCAAGCCCTGTGGTGTTTTGTGTTATCCTTCTAGCATATGGATACAGGTGTATTGGATACACCTAATTCCATTCAATCACATTCCAGTGAGTTTTACATCTCCTTCATTTCAGTCACAAGTCTTAATTAATTTTATCTGATAAAATCTATTTCTTTTTCTTCCTGTGACTTCATTGACATCTGTTATGCACAACATCCACTAAACCTAGGGAAGTTACAGCAGATCAATCTGATGTGCTTTACACAAAATAAGCAATGGCATCACATTTATAACATGACATTAGTACACATGTAATATGTTCTTCACTAAATAGTCAGAAAAGCAATAGGTAATATGTAATACTGTACGCAATGTATGGCATTCATTGCACTATTCCAAATGTTGTATATTTAGTGGTTTCGATTTCAAAAGTTTACAAAATGTATGCATTATAGCAGGGGTTTTCAACCTTTTTGATGCCAGGGCCCACCATTTATTCAGAATCTGAGCCACGGACCACCACTTGAGGACATTTTAGCCCCACAGACCCCCAAAACTAAAGATTTCTTTTGCTTTTGTCCATCTTCTGGTTGTGTAGACTTGGGCTAATTCAGATGATGAATATTTTAACTCTTGAGAGTGTGAAAATGAAACCAAATGGACCCGCAAGGGTCCATTTGGTTTCATTTTTACGTTCTCAAGAGTTACATCTGGTTAACCAACTTAGCTGAGGACCACCTGGAACCCTCTCAGGGACCACTGGTGGTCCCCGGACCACCTGTTGAAAACCCCTGTGTTATAGGGATCCTTTTAATGAAATGTCATTGCACTAAGTACATTTAAATCCATGTGTTGACTTCACTAAATGGTCATTAGCTTTACAAATCCTGGGAGTTAGGTGTGGTGAGGTGATAATCACTGGATGTGTGGACCTTCTAT
The DNA here is from genome assembly GCA_039105355.1 of Benthosema pterotum. Taxonomy (NCBI): domain Eukaryota; kingdom Metazoa; phylum Chordata; class Actinopteri; order Myctophiformes; family Myctophidae; genus Benthosema; species Benthosema pterotum. The sequence continues at coordinate 12,483,760 of CM076970.1, forward strand.
TGCTCTTTTCAATTCACACACATGTTCAGTGGTGGACAGTCGATGACTTCAGTTACTGCACTGTGTTGACTTGAATCACTGAATGGTCGGTCATTAGCTTCACAAACCCTGGAAGTTCTGGGTGGGGTGAAGTGATAATCACTGGAATGTGTGGACCATCTATATGCTCTCTCTCTCCAACCACACATTGTTCATTGCACAATATCGTACAGCACAAGCTGTGCTCACTATTTTCACTATTATTCATCTTAGAACATCTGAAATGCAGACAGCACTGTGACAAATGGAGTATGGTAGTGAGTTCTTGAAACACCCTTACCGCCAGTACAAAAATGACAAATACTGAAATCAGCATTTATTGTCTTCATCGTGTGATCCTATTCATGTTTTATGTGATCCACCTTCATTACATACTGTATGTACAGCCTATAGGCCTAAATAGTCATGATAACATGAAACAATTTAGTGCCATTAAGGAGTGGAGGTTTCTTTGCTTACAAGTACAATGTAGTATGGAATATTCTAGATTATGTACAGTATATGTTTAATAACCTTTCACTATTCTTCTATTGGAGTACAGTCATACACCAAGCATCCGTATCTACAGTACAAATAACAATACAATAAGATAAGGATAATAAAAAATGTTATTAATTATATCCAGGTCCAATAGTGTTAAAGTCCAACAATCTAGCTATATGCCTAAATAGTCATGGTAGCAGCAAACAATGTAGTGATATAAAGAAGTGGTAGTCTGTTTAGTTTACAATTAAAATGTATTTTAAAATGATGTCTATGTTATGTTCATTGTGTACACTGTGGAATGTTCATTTATGTTGCTGTTATTGTGGCATAGCTGATGTGCGAGTGAATAATAGTCGGTACTTCACAACATCCATATATGTTAAAGAGTTCGGTGTGTGGAACAATGGAAGCATTGGATGAGGTGATAATTACTGAATGTCAACATTGTAGGTTGACACAGAAAAAATCATTTAAGTTTGTCAATATTCACTTTGGTTGAATTACCTTGAATGGATATCATATTTTTATGCCAAATAATGTCCAGAATTTTACTAATAGACACTATTGGGAACAAATGGCAAATGAATAAATGGACACTGAAACATTTGACCAAAAGGTTAGAGGATAAACAATACATGCAAAGTAACTCTCATATTAGTGTTTCGTTGTCACAATTTGAATAGTTAACCTAATTGTTGTAACAGTAGTGTGAATATTAATTGTGCAAGATCTGTGCAAACAATCAAAAAAGCTTGCATGCAGCACACACACAAGCAGAAAGTAATTCACTGTAACACATTTAGTTTATGTCCACAAATAAGAATGTGTTCTCTAAAACAATAAAGTAGGCTATATACGTAAAATGTACTATATATATTACAACTACTACAATGTGTACTATATGAACATGGTAAATATTGTATTTATTTTACACTTCAAAGTTGATGATTAAACTCTAATTTGTCAATGTGTGGCCCAGCCTTACAGGTGAAATGTATGGCATGTGTTAGAAATATTTTGAAATATTGTGTAAGCATGCATATGCAAAGTATTTCAAATGATGTTTTGATGCTCATGTCAAATGCACTTACAACTGGAATTGTATTCACACTACTGCACTATCGGCATACATTTTAGTAATGTCTTCAGTAAGGACACATGTTAGGATGATATAGAGATAGATTGAAGTAAAAAAGAAATTACCTTTCTGGAATGTGAGTAATATAATGATCATGTTAAGCCAGGATTTACATCTCTAGGTAGTGGTTCATTACATGTCTTGAATTGCGTAAAATATGGGGGTTAATATACATTATATATGCATGGCTTATACTGTGAAATGTATGGCGACATATCATGCAAAAGTTCATTGGTACAAAGCAAAAGTCACTGAGTCAAATAATGGTTTGAGATCTCCAGATTAATAACCATTCAGTATATGTTATTGTCATGTCATGTCTGGCCTGGATTAATTTTTTGTTTGGCTGTTTGTGAGGTCTATGATTTGTGCTTGATTGTGTGTATGGATCCCATTTCAATCCTAGATTGAATTTAGTTGAAATATTACAATTACATACTGTGTAATCATGCAACATAGAAATAGAAGTACCTGCAGAGGTACTGCTGGACATGGTCTATTGTTGTTGTGGTCATTGGCTCCACCCTGGCCATCAGAGCTCATCTATGGAAAGGCCCTCATTATAATCCAGGAATTCACACCTTCTAATGGCCTATTGTTCCAACATGGTTTATATATCTAGAGACGTGGACATCATCTCATTCAGCACAAGCTACTGACTGAGAGAACTTCTCAAACCACTGCTACTGTGTTTGGAACTTGATTTTACAGCGAAAACACAACAAGATGTCTGAAAACCATGAAGCTCGCCTGCCGTACAGAGAAATGTTCAAGTCTAGGAGCTACGTGGTCCTAGTCACGTTCATCCTGCAAGAATCTCCAGACATGATGCTCACCTTTAGTCAGGTAAGAAACAATCAGAGGACAAAACAAACATGCTAAAAGTTTTAACTGTACAACAAATGTAATAGTATGTTATCTTATCTCATTCATGTTTTCTTTTCTCTTTTTCAGTTGATGGACAGACTGGAAGAATTTGTTTCTGAGAGGCCAAAATCCTTTAAGAGTGTCATCAGAAACCTTTTGTCATCCAACCCATGTTTCTCCAAGGTAAATATATTTTTTTCTCAAATGTGACCATTTCATTCATTATTCATTATCAGAGTTTGGCCAAAACCACTTATCTGAATCCTCACCCAGATTGATCATGTTTTAACAGTAGCCTTCTTTTATTTTTCAGATTCCTATGAGTCCAGATGCCCACTGGAACTACTGGAAACTTGACCATAGTAAAATAACAGAAAAGATGGTCCGTGGCAACTTCAAGGGACTTCTGGAGTGGTTTCCTGAGTTGGCCAAAGTGAGCAAGGAGATGTTGACCCCACCACCACCACCAGACTATGACACAGCCTGCAAAGCTCTTGGCAGTAGACCTGAGGTGAAGTTCAGCAGTTCTTTCTCCATTGACTCCATCTTGAAGAAAGACAGTCCATCTCCACTGTCAGACGAGGCCAGTGGGTCAGTCAAAGTGGAGCAGGACTCTAGTTGGTCCACAGAGAGAACTGTTGGACTGAAGATGAAGTTTACCTGGGACTCCTCACCTAATGGTTCTGCTACCAGACCCACCAAGAGGATGTGCATGAGTCCTGATTCACCCAGTGCTACTCAGCAAGAAACCTTCAACAACTGCAAAACGTACCTGGCAATGATCGCCTACGTCCTACAAGAATCTCCAGAAAAGAAGCTCACCTTTTGCCAGGTAAGACACAATCATCCACACCGTTTGCATGTCTAATATATGAATTTGAAGTTGTTTTATTTCATTCTTCGTTTCTAATACCGCTCATATTTTCTTTTCAGTTGATGGACAGGCTGGAGGAATTGGGGTCTGCAAGAACAAAATCCTTTGAGAACAACATCAGAGTCTGTTTGTCAACCCACACATGTTTTGTCAAGGTAAATATAGTGTAAATTCCTCAAATAAGAATGTTTCACTGATCAAATTCAAACGCTGTATTATCATCAAGCTTAATCAAAAATAAACACTAACATTGTTGTTGTTCTTTTATTTTCAGATTCCAGCTATGGTAGAGGTCCAGTGGAACTTCTGGCAATTTGATCCTAGTAAATTAACAGAGAAGATGGTGCGTCGCCACTTCAAAGGAATTCAGGAGTGCTTCCCTGAGTTGACCTCAGTGAAAAGGGAAGTGTTGACCACCTCACCACCACCACCACCACCACCACCACCACCACCACCACCACCATACCACTACACAGATCTCTACTCTCCTGAAGCTGCAGCCTATAAACCAGTTGACAGTAGATGTGAGGTGAAGTTCAGAAGTTCTTTCTCCATCGACTCCATCTTGAAGAAGGACAATCCCTCTGGCTGGTGTTGTCCTCTGACAGATGAGTCCAGCATGCCTTTGTAAAGAAGAAAGAAGGACCGCTCAGACCATGGACTTTCTCTGGACGATTGAGTTCTGCGCACTTTTTATCAAGGCATTTACCCACATGTGTACTTTTCTTGTACTTTTCTTGTATTTCCTTAAATGTGTTCCAAGCAATAAAGCCCTTTGAATTGAAATCTATCTTCCATCGTTCTGAAGCTTCATTATGAATCTCCTAGTGTGTGTGTGTGTGTGCATGAATAATAATAATGCTAATTATTATTCTGCTAATAACCACTAGTGATTAATTGTACATGCAATGTACAGTGTAGTACAATGGGCCACAATGGAAATCAAGCCCTGTGGTGTTTTTTGTTATCCTTCTAGCACATGGATACAGGTGTATTGGATACACCTAATTCCATTCAATCACATTCCAGTGAGTTTTACATCTCGTTTAATTCGGTCACAAGTCTTAATAATAATAATTTTATCTGCCTTAGATACAATCTATTTCTTTTTCTTCCTGTGACTTCATTACATCTGTTACGCACAACATCCACTAAACCTAGGCAAATTACACAGAATAAGCAATGGTATCACATTTATAACATGACATTAGTACATGTGTAATATACTTCACTAAATAGTCAGAAAAGCAATAGGAATATGTCTGTACGCAATGTATGGCATTCATTGCACTATTTCAAATGTTGTATATTTAGTGGTTTCGATTTCAAAAATTTGCATGTGCATCTTGTTATAGGGATCCTTTTAATGAAATGTAATGAAATGCACTAAGTACATTTAAATCCATGTGTTGACTTCACTAAATGGTCATTAGCTTTACAAATCCTAGGAGTTAGGTGTGGTGAGGTGTTAATCACTGGATGTGTGGACCTTCTATTGCTCTTTTCAATTCACACACATGTTCAGTGGTACTGTACTGTGTTGACTTGAATCACTGAATGGTCGGTCATTAGCTTCACAAACCCTGGAAGTTCTAGGCGGGGTGAAGTGATAATCACTGGAATGTGTGGACCATCTATTGCTCTCTCCAACCACACATTGTTCATTGCACAATATCGTACAGCACAAGCTGTGCTCACTATTTTCACTATTATTCATCTTAGAACATCTGAAATGCAGACAGCACTGTGACAAATGGAGTATGGTAGTGAGTTCTTGAAACACCCTTACCGCCAGTACAAAAATGACAAATACTGAAATCAGCATTTATTGTCTTCATCATGTGATCCTATTCATGTTTTATGTCCTACACATTTATTAGAGACTACTAAAGATAGAATATATATACAGGCTATAGGCCTAAATAATCATGATAACATGAAACAATTTAGTGCCATTAAGGAGTGGAGGTTTCTTTGCTTACCAGTACAATGTAGTATGGAATATTCTAGATTACTATATGTACAGTATATGATTAATAACCTTTCACTATTCTTCTATTGGAGTACAGTCATACACCATAGTTTTTGAAGCATCCGTATCTACAGTACAAATAACAATACAATAAGATAAGGGTAATAATAATTGTTATTAATTATATCCAGGTCCAATTGTGTTAAAGTCCAACAATCTAGCTATATCCCTAAATGTTATGGTAGCAGCAAACAATGTAGTGATATAAAGAAGTGGTAGTCTGTTTAGTTTACAATTAAAATGTATTTTAAAATTATGTATATGTTATGTTCATTGTGTACACTGTGGAATGTTCATTCACGTTGCTATTATTGTGACAGAAGTAACAGAGCTGATGTGTGAGTGAATAATAGTCGTTACTTCACAACATCCATATGTTAAAGAGTTCAGTGTCTGGAACAATGGAAGCATTGGATGAGGTGATAATTACTGGAATGTCAACACTGTAGGTTGACACAGAAAAAAAAACATTTAAGTTTATCAATATTCACTTTGGTTGAATTACCTTGAATGGATATAATATTCTCATGCCAAATTATGTCCAGAATTTGAATAATAGACACTATTGGGAACAAATGGCAAATGAATAAATGGACACTGAAACATTTGACCAAAAGGTTAGAGGATAAACAATACATGCAAAGTAACTCTCATATTAGTGTTTCGTTGTCACAATTTGAATAGTTAACCTAATTGTTGTAACAGTAGTGTGAATATTAATTGTGCAAGATCTGTGCAAACAATCAAAAAAGCTTGCATGCAGCACACACACAAGCAGAAAGTAATTCACTGTAGCACATATAGTTTATGTCCACAAATAAGAATGTGTTCTTTAAAACAATAAAGTAGGCTATATACGTAAAATGTACTACAACTACATGTATACTATTATGAACATGGTAAATATTGTATTTATTTTACACTTCAAAGTTGATGATTATACTCTAATTTGTCAATGTGTGGCCCAGCCTTACAGGTGAAATGTATGGCATGTGTTAGAAATATTTTGAAATATTGTATAAGCATGCATATGCAAAGTATTTCAAATGATGTTTTGATGCTCATGTCAAATGCACTTACAACTGGAATTGTATTCACACTACTGCACTATCGGCATACATTTTAGTAATGTCTTCAGTAAGGATGCATGTTAGGATGATATAGAGATAGATTGAAGTAATGAAGGAATTACCTTTCTGGAATGTGAATAATATAATGATCATGTTAAGCCAGGATTTACATCTCTAGGTGGTGGTTCATTACATGTCTTGAATTGGGTAAAATATGGGGGTTAATATACATTATATATGCATGGCTTATACTGTGAAATGTATGGCGACATATCCTGCAACAGTTAATTGGTACAAAAGTCACTGAGTCAAATAATGGTTTGAGATCTCCAGATTAATAACCATATATGTTATTCATGTCTGGCCTGGATTATTTTTTTTTGCTGTTTGTGAGGTATTGATGATTTGTGCTTGATTGTGTGTATGGATCCCATTTCAATCCTAGATTGAATTTAGTTGAAATATTACAATTACATACTGTGTAATCATGCAACATAGAAATAGAAGTACCTGCAGAGGTAGTGCTGGACATGGTCTATTGTTGTTGTGGTCATTGGCTCCACCCTGGCCATCAGAGCTCATCTATGGAAAGGCCCTCATTATAATCCAGGAATTCACACCTTCTAATGGCCTATTGTTCCAACAGGGTTTATATATCCAGAGACCTGGACATCAGCTCATTCAGCACAAGCTACTGACTGAGAGAACTTCTCAAACCACTGCTACTGTGTTTGGAACTTGATTTTACAGCGAAAACACAACAAGATGTCTGAAAACCATGAAGCTCGCCTGCCGTACAGAGAAATGTTCAAGTCTAGGAGCTACATGGTCCTAGTCACGTTCATCCTGCAAGAATCTCCAGGCATGTTGCTCACCTTTAGTGAGGTAAGAAACAGTCATAGACGACAAAACACACATGCTAAAAGATTTACCTTGTACCTGTACAGTGAATTTAATAGTCATCTTATCTCATTCATGTTTTCTTTTCTTTTTTCAGTTGATGGACAGACTGGAAGAATTTGTACATGAGAGGCCGAAATCCTTTAAAAGTGTCATTAGAAACCTTTTATCATCCAACCCATGTTTCTCCAAGGTAAATATAATTTTCTCATTTCACCATTTCATTCAGTATTGCAAAATGCATTATTGAAAGGGGGCAAAATCAAGACAATGTCTTAACAGCATTCTTTTATTTTTCAGGTCCCTATGAGCCCATATGCCCACTGGAACTACTGGAAACTTGACCATAGTAAAATAACAGAAAAGATGGTCCGTGGCAACTTCAAGGGACTCCTGGAGTGGTTTCCTGAGTTGGCTAAAGTGAGCAAGGAGATGTTGACACCACCACCACCAGACTATGACACAGCCTGCAAAGCTCTTGGCAGTAGACCTGAGGTGAAGTTCAGCAGTTCTTTCTCCATTGACTCCATCTTGAAGAAAGACAGTCCATCTCCACTGTCAGATGAGTCCAGTGGGTCAGTCAAAGTGGAGCAGGAGCCTAGTTGGTCCACAGAGAGAACTGTTGGACTAAAGATGAAGTTTACCTGGGACTCCTCACCTAATGATTCTGCTACTAGACCCACCAAGAGGATGTGCATGAGTCCTGATTCACCCAGTGCTACTCAGCAAGAAACCTTCAACTACTGCAAAACGTACCTGGCAATGATCGCCTACGTCCTACAAGAATCTCCAGAAAAGAAGCTCACCTTTTGTCAGGTAAGAAATACACAATCATCCACACCGTTTACATGTCGAATATTAATTTGAAGTTGTTTTATTTCATTCTTCGTTTCTAATACTCATCTTTTTCTTTACAGTTGATGGACAGGCTGGAGGAATTGGGGTCTGCAAGAACAAAATCCTTTGAGAACAACATCAGAGTCTGTTTGTCAACCCACACATGTTTTGTCAAGGTAAATATACTGTAAATTCCAGAAATAAGAATGTTTCACTGATCAAATTCAAACGCTGTATTATCATCAAGCTTAATCAAAAATAAACACTAACATTGTTGTTGTTCTTTTATTTTCAGATTCCAGCTATGGTAGAGGTCCAGTGGAACTTCTGGCAATTTGATCCTAGTAAATTAACAGAGAAGATGGTGCGTCGCCACTTCAAAGGAATTCAGGAGTGCTTCCCTGAGTTGACCTCAGTGAAAAGGGAAGTGTTGACCACCTCACCACCACCACCACCACCACCATACCACTACACAGATCTCTACTCTCCTGAAGCTGCAGCCTATAAACCAGTTGACAGTAGATGTGAGGTGAAGTTCAGAAGTTCTTTCTCCATCGACTCCATCTTGAAGAAGGACAATCCCTCTGGCTGGTGTTGTCCTCTGACAGATGAGTCCAGCATGCCTTTGTAAAGAAGAAAGAGGGACCGCTCAGACCATGGACTTTCTCTGGACGATTGATGGACCTATAGCATACATCGATACAATATTGTGTCACAATGAGTTCTGCGCACTTTTTATCAAGGCATTTACCCACATGTGTACTTTTCTTGTACTTTTCTTGTATTTCCTTAAATGTGTTCCAAGCAATAAAGCCCTTTGAATTGAAATCTATCTTCCATCGTTCTGAAGCTTCATTATGAATCTCCTAGTGTGTGTGTGTGCATGAATAATAATAATGCTAATTATTATTCTACTAATAACCACTAGTGATTAATTGTACATGCAATGTACAGTGTAGTACAATGGGCCACAATGGAAATCACGCCCTGTGGTGTTTTGTGTTATCCTTCTAGCATGTGGATACAGGTGTATTGGATACACCTAATTCCATTCAATCACATTCCAGTGAGTTTTACATCTCGTTTAATTCGGTCACAAGTCTTAATAATAATAATAATATTTTTATCTGCCTTAGATACAATCTATTTTTTTTTCTTCCTGTGACTTCATTACATCTGTTACGCACAACATCCACTAAACCTATAGGCAAATTACACAGAATAAGCAATGGTATCACATTTATAACATGACATTAGTACATGTGTAATATACTAAATAGTCAGAAAAGCAATAGGAATATGTCTGTACGCAATGTATGGCATTCATTGCACTATTTCAAATGTTGTATATTTAGTGGTTTCGATTTCAAAAATTTGCATGTGCATCTTGTTATAGGGATCCTTTTAATGAAATGTAATGAAATGCACTAAGTAGATTTAAATCCATGTGTTGACTTCACTAAATGGTCATTAGCTTCACAAACCCTGGAAGTTCTGGGTGGGGTGAAGTGATAATCACTGGAATGTGTGGACCATCTATATGCTCTCTCTCTCCAACCACACATTGTTCATTGCACAATATCGTACAGCACAAGCTGTGCTCACTATTTTCACTATTATTCATCTTAGAACATCTGAAATGCAGACAGCACTGTGACAAATGGAGTATGGTAGTGAGTTCTTGAAACACCCTTACCGCCAGTACAAAAATGACAAATACTGAAATCAGCATTTATTGTCTTCATCGTGTGATCCTATTCATGTTTTATGTAGCCTACACATTTATTAGAGACTACTAAAGATAGAATATATATACAGGCTATAGGCCTAAATAATCATGATAACATGAAACAATTTAGTGCCATTAAGGAGTGGAGGTTTCTTTGCTTACAAGTACAATGTAGTATGGAATATTCTAGATTACTATATGTACAGTATATGTTTAATAACCTTTCACTATTCTTCTATTGGAGTACAGTCATACACCATAGTTTTTGAAGCATCCGTATCTACAGTACAAATAACAATACAATAAGATAAGGGTAATAATAATTGTTATTAATTATATCCAGGTCCAATAGTGTTAAAGTCCAACAATCTAGCTATATCCCTAAATAGTCATGGTAGCAGCAAACAATGTAGTGATATAAAGAAGTGGTAGTTTGTTTAGTTTACAATTAAAATGTAGTCTATGTTATGTTCATTGTGTACACTGTGGAATGTTCATTCATGTTGCTATTATTGTGTGTGTGAAGTAACAGAGCTGATGTGTGAGTGAATAATAGTCCTTACTTCTCAACATCCACATGTTAAAGAGTTCAGTGTCTGGAACAATGGAAGCATTGGATGAGGTGATAATTACTGGAATGTCAACACTGTAGGTTGACACAGAAAAAAAAAACATTTAAGTTTGTCAATATTCACTTTGGTTGAATTACCTTGAATGGATATAATATTCTTATGCCAAATTATGTCCAGAATTTGAATAATAGACACTATTGGGAACAAATGGCAAATGAATAAATGGACACTGAAACATTTGACCAAAAGGTTAGAGGATAAACAATACATGCACAGTAACTCTCATATTAGTGTTTCGTTGTCACAATTTGAATAGTAAACCTAATTGTTGTAACAGTAGTGTGAATATTAATTGTGCAAGATCTGTGCAAACAATCAAAAAAGCTTGCATGCAGCACACACACAAGCAGAAAGTAATTCACTGTAACACATTTAGTTTATGTCCACAAATAAGAATGTGTTCTTTAAAACAATAAAGTAGGCATACGTAAAAAGTACTATATATATTACAACTACATATGAATATGAACATGGTAAATATTGTATTTATTTTACACTTCAAAGTTGATGATTAAACTCTAATTTGTCAATGTGTGGCCCAGCCTTACAGGTGAAATGTATGGCATGTTTTAGAAATATTTTTGAAATATTGTATAAGCATGCATATGCAAAGTATTTCAAATGATGTTTTGATGCTCATGTCAAGTGCACTTACAACTGGAATTGTATTCACACTACTAGACGATCGGAATACATTTTAGTAATGTCTTCAGTAAGGATGCATGTTAGGATGATATAGAGATAGATTGAAGTAATGAAGAAATTACCTTTCTGGAATGTGAGTAATATAATGATCATGTTAAGCCAGGATTTACATCTCTAGGTAGTGGTTCATTACATGTCTTGAATTGCGTAAAATATGGGGGTTAATATACATTATATATGCATGGCTTATACTGTGAAATGTATGGCGACATATCCTGCAACAGTTCATTGGTACAAAAGTCACTGAGTCAAATAATGATTTGAGATCTCCAGATTAATAACCATTCAGTATATGTTATTCACGTCTGGCCTGGATTATTTTTTTGTTTGGCTGTTTGTGAGGTATTGGTGATTTGTGCTTGATTGTGTGTATGGATCCCATTTCAATCCTAGATTGAATTTAGTTGAAATATTACAATTACATACTGTGTAATGCAACATAGAAATAGAAGTACCTGCAGAGGTACTGCTGGACATGGTCTATTGTTGTTGTGGTCATTGACTCCACCCTGGCCATCAGAGCTCATCTATGGAAAGGACCTCATTATAATCCAGGAATTCACACCTTCTAATGGCCTATTGTTCCAACAAGGTTTATATATCCAGAGACCTGGACATCAGCTCATTCAGCACAAGCTACTGGCTGAGAGAACTTCTCAAACCACTGCTACTGTGTTTGGAACTTGATTTTACAGCAAAAACACAACAAGATGTCTGAAAACCATCAAGCTCGCCTGCCGTACAGAGAAATGTTCAAGTCTAGGAGCTACATGGTCCTAGTCACCTTCATCCTGCAAGAATCTCCAGACATGATGCTCACCTTTAGTCAGGTAAGAAACAATCAGAGGACAAAACAAACATGCTAAAAGTTTTAACTGTACAACAAATGTAATAGTACGTTATCTTATCTCATTCATGTTTTCTTTTCTCTTTTTCAGTTGATGGACAGACTGGAAGAATTTGTTTCTGAGAGGCCAAAATCCTTTAAGAGTGTCATCAGAAACCTTCTGTCATCCAACCCATGTTTCTCCAAGGTAAAGATATTTTTTTCTCAAATGTGACCATTTCATTCATTATTCATTATCAGAGTTTGGCCAAAACCACTTATCTGAATCCTCACCCAGATTGATCATGTTTTAACAGTAGCCTTCTTTTATTTTTCAGATTCCTATGAGCCCATATGCCCACTGGAACTGCTGGAAAGTTGACCATAGTAAAATAACAGAAAAGATGGTCCGTGGCAACTTCAAGGGACTTCTGGAGTGGTTTCCTGAGTTGGCTAAAGTGAGCAAGGAGATGTTGACACCACCACCACCACCAGACTATGACACAGCCTGCAAAGCTCTTGGCAGTAGACCTGAGGTGAAGTTCAGCAGTTCTTTCTCCATTGACTCCATCTTGAAGAAAGACAGTCCATCTCCACTGTCAGATGAGTCCAGTGGGTCAGTCAAAGTGGAGCAGGAGCCTAGTTGGTCCACAGAGAGAACTGTTGGACTGAAGATGAAGTTTACCTGGGACGCCTCACCTAATGGTTCTGCTACCAGACCCACCAAGAGGATGTGCATGAGTCCTGATTCACCCAGTGCTACTCGGCAAGAATCCTTCAACAACTGCAAAACGTACCTGGCAATGATCGCCTACGTCCTACAAGAATCTCCAGAAAAGAAGCTCACCTTTTGCCAGGTAAGACACAATCATCCACACCGTTTGCATGTCTAATATGAATTTGAAGTTGTTTTATTTCATTTTTCGTTTCTAATACCGCTCATATTTTTCTTTTCAGTTGATGGACAGGCTGGAGGAATTGGGGTCTGCAAGAACAAAATCCTTTGAGAACAACATCAGAGTCTGTTTGTCAACCCACACATGTTTTGTCAAGGTAAATATACTGTAAATTCCTCAAATAAGAATGTTTCACTGATCAAATTCAAACACTGTATTATCTCTCATCAAGCTTAATCAAAAATAAACACTAACATTGTTGTTGTTCTTTTATTTTCAGATTCCAGCTATGGCAGAGGTCCAGTGGAACTTCTGGCAATTTGATCCAAGTAAATTAACAGAGAAGATGGTGCGTCGCCACTTCAAAGGAATTCAGGAGTGCTTCCCTGAGTTGACCTCGGTGAAAAGGGAAGTGTTGACCACCTCACCACCACCACCACCATACCACTACACAGATCTCTACTCTCCTGAAGCTGCTGCTTGTAAACCAGTTGACAGTAGATGTGAGGTGAAGTTCAGAAGTTCTTTCTCCATCGACTCCATCTTGAAGAAGGACAATCCCTCTGGCTGGTGTTGTCCTCTGACAGATGAGTCCAGCATGCCTTTGTAAAGAAGAAAGAGTGACGGCGCAGAGCATTGACTTTGTGTCACAATGAGTTGTACTCTGTGTGCCTTATCGACCATAATTAGCCGTACTGTACTGCACTTACTTATGTTGACTTTTCTTTTGACTTGACTTTTCATGTATTTCCTTAATGCGTTTCAAGCAATAAAGCATTTTGAATTGAAATTTAGCCTATCTTCTATCATTCTGTGTGTGTGTGTGTGTGTGTGTGTGTGTGTGTGTGTGTGTGTGTGTGTGTGTGTGTGTGTGTGTGTGTGTGTGTGTGTGTGTGTGTGTGTGTGTGTGTGTGCATGAATGAATGAGGTGATGATCAGTGGAATATTTCCGATATGTCATCATAACACATGCATTATAAGCTTATTTAATATTAATTTAAATATTCAATAGTGGTGTGATAAAATTTGTAACATTACATTTTAATTATTTAATAATAATCAAGATTGGAGCTTTGATGGAATGAAATTGAATGGGCCTATCAATATTATTCTAAACAATATAGTATATACCTGAAATGTGCTGTACTATATATACATGTATACGATATAAATACTTTCAATACGTAATACTATACTTAGTGCTATACTATACTATACTATACTATACTATACTATACTATACTATACTATACTATACTATACTATACTATACTATACTATACTATACTATACTATACTATATCTGCATGCAGATGCAAGCTTTTTTGACTGTTTGCATAGATTTAAGGGATTGCTGCTAGGTGTGTGTGTGTGTGTCAAATTAATATTCACACTACTGTTACAACATGCCATTTGATATGCCATGTTACATTTAGGTTTAATATTCAATTTTTTACATAAAACACTGGGGTCTAAATATTTTACTGAGTTACTTAAATACTGTATGCATGCATTCATATATCCTCGGTCAGTTAGAGTGATTTTAGTCTAACTTCATTAAAATGTGTTATTGTTTATCTGCCATATGTTCCCTTTACTGTCTATTCAAATTCTGGACATAATTTGGATAAGAAAATTGTATTGTACCAATTGAAGGTAATTCAACCAAAGTGAATACGGACACACCATTTTTGTGTCAACCTACAGCATTGACATTCCAGTAATTATCACCTCACCCAATGCTTCCATTGTTCCACACACTGAACTCTTTAACATATGGATGTTGTGAAGTACAGACTATTATTCACTCACCCGTCAGCTCTGTTACTTCTGTCACAATAATGGCAACATGAATGAACATTCCACAGTGTACACAATGAACATAATAAACATAACATAGACATCATTTAAAAATAAATCACATTGTAATTGTAAACAAAAGAAACTACCACTTCTTTATAGCACTAAACTGCTTGCTGCTATCATGACTATTTAGGGATATAGCTAGATTGTTGGACTTTAACACTGTTGGACCTTGACATATTTAAATTTATGGGTAAAAGATGCTGATGTATGATGATGTCTGGAATGGAAACTAAGTTTAAAAGGTGTTATTGTGGGGATCGAGGATGCTGCGAGATGTTTATTTGATATTTGCATTCATTATAAAGCTATGAATCAGATAAGACGTTTGCTTTTCATTCACTTCTTTATTTACATCATTCTCCACTGTCATTCTCCCCCGTACAACATATCCTCTAGTGTCCTGAACGCGTTTTGGTGTTTTATCTGTTGAAAAATAGCAGATCAACAAGCTCATGTCGCGCCACCGAGTGGCGCGACATGAGCTTGTTGTTCTGCTATTGTGAAAATTGCTGCAAATGTAGCCTACTGTAGCTTCTGGAACACATTTTAGCCAATTCTCCATCTGCACTGACACAGGGGGCTAGCTACACTATAGAACATTTTTCAGAAAGTAATTCTAGTGTCTAGATCCTAGCACCGAACTATCATTTGTGTCCTAGAATCTAGTGCTGTAGTGAATGAAACTCGATCTCATTCAGTGCAGGTACATAGCCTAGGTTCAATGTACTACTGTAGTGACACTTACTCCATCTGCACAGCAGGGGGCAGCACCGACATTGATGATACTGCTAGACCCACCAACAGGATGTGCCTGAGTGCTGATCCATCCAGTGCTACACAGCAAGAAAGGTTCAACAAGTGTGCAAAAGGCCAAGATTGTCATCGTCCTACAAGACTTTCCAGAAAAGACGCTCATCATTAGTCAGGTAAGAAATACACAGCCATACACACCTTTGTAAGTGTTTAATACAACGTGAAGTTGTCTTATTTCAGTCATCTTTTCCAGATGATGGAGAGAAACAAATCCTTTGAGAGCAACATCAGTGTATGTTTGTTTAGCTGTGTTAATTTCAGCTGTGATAACTAGTCTTACACGTCTTCACTTCATCTTTAATGGAATGTTCGGTTTCATTTTACACATGGCATTTTTTTCCCGTTTGGTATTTCATTTTTTCCCTCTGGGAAATGTTCCTCACAGAAAACACAACACATCCTTTTCCTCCTGCAGTTTAAATATTATTTTGAGGTGTCACACTCACAGCATGAACACCGCATGAAAAGCTTGAGCAGGCTATTTACAGGAGTTCTTGTTGGAATGTTTATAAGATGTATGTAGACTCATGTAGACTAGCTTTCCCAGAGCCTATGAGAAAGAGCATACATTTGGGGCCTTTGGTTTAGAGCAGTGGCTTTCATCCTTTTTGATATCAGGGCCCACTATTTATTCAGAATTTGAGCCACGGCCCACCATTTGAGTTGTGTAGACTTGGGCTAATTCAGATTACAGTATGGTGAGTATTTTAACTCTTGAGAGTGTAAAATGAAACCAAATGGACCCGCAAGGGTCCATTTGGTTTCATTTTTACAGTCTCAAAGAGTTACATATGGTTAACCAACTTTCCATAATTTGGCTGGGAGCCACCTGGAACCATCTCAAGGACCACTGGTGGTCCCCAGACCACTGGTTTTGAGAGCCTGGTGGTCTAGTGATCTCAGGCCCCAGGGATGGGTCATGTAGGCAGTCAAGAGCTCAGAGATGTAATGACGAGAAAGACACTTTTCAAACCGTGAAGTATTTTAACAGGACGGGGTGATGTGGTCACACTTGCAGGTCTAACTTTTTTTTTTCTGTGCATTTCCTTTCCCCACCAATCATCAATCACCATTAAAGATGGATCGTGCCGTGATTCTTGTACTTTCTAATATGTTGTGTCTTATGGAGAAGGACAACATCACACAAGGCCCAATGCTGCCTTTTAGCAACATGGATATCATGGTCGATGTTCATTCATTGTTTAGTATTTCGTTGCAATTGTTCATGCTATTTGCATAGATGTACCCCTCACAGAGGCTGCAATTAACCTAAGCTTAAAATGATACCAAATGTTATCATGTTTACGATCTCAAGAGTTACAGATCTCTAAAGGTCCATTTGGTTACCAACTCATCATTTCATCATTTAGATGGTGACCACCTGGAATCCTCTCAGGGACCAACGCTGGTCCCCGGACCACTGTTTGAAAACCTCTGGAGTACACACATGTCCTGGTGTCTCCCCCCAAGGCTTGTGTGATATAACTGCCTGGCTGACTGACCCCACCATGGTGTCGCCGGTGCGATCGAGGTGAGCAAATACAGTATGCCATAACTATGAAATGTGTTTGCTCTTCTCTTGAAGGTTCATGTAAGACGCTATAGGGTACACGGTGGTGGCGTAGTGGGTAGACCTTGACCCAGTGAGGCCCGATGAACTAATAACGCCTATCAGCTGAGCACACACACACACACACACACACACACACACACGCACACACACACACACACACACACACACACACACACACACACACACACACACACACACACACAAGACCCTGCAGGTATAGGCAATTTCAGGCTCTCTCAGCAGGGGGGGGGGGGGGGGGGGGGGGGGGGGGGGGGGGGGGGGGGGGGGGGGGGGGGGGGGTACCGTACTTTTTTAAGCTACCTTTTTTTGTTTTGATCTGTAACTCTTTAGAGCAGGGCTGTCAAAATTTAAAACTGAACAAAACCGTGGGTCTAGGCTGAACAAATTAACCTTTTAATATGGACCCAAACAAGTTTTGCATTGAATATTGCACAAGCATGGCTTATATACTGTAACTGTATAGTGACATGCAAAATCACATAAAATAACAATAATAAATGAATCAAACATTCAAGCCTTGAAGTAGCAATAGAAAGTGCATGAATAAAAGTGCACTGAATATGGAACAAGCAACGCTTATATAACTTAATAGTGCAAAACCAACTTTCAAAAACCAAACAAATAAACAGCTCTAATGTTAATTTGATATTGCTTCAAAGGCCAAATGAAATTACACGGCAGGCCAAATTTGGCCCGCGGGCCAGAGTTTGACACCTGCTTTAGAGCGTAAAATGAAACCTCATTTTACACTCCCAAGAGTTAAATGATACCAGTTTTTGATTTATGTAATTTTCAAGAGCCTTACACAATTAGAAAATGCACAATAATTGTTATTTTGACGAATGTTTTGCCAGTTATCTTTCCAAATTGCGTACAAAAACATGAAAATCCTTTCATGTTTCAACTGCTTTGGGTGCAAGAGACTAAACTCAACATCAACTGGTCCTCAAAGGCTGAAATGCAGAACAAATAGTGGGCCCTGGTGTGACTTATTTACACGTTTTGGTACATACTATAGCCGATCGGTATAGCTCTGTGTCAATGTCAATCCCCCAACTTTTTGCACCTTCCTAAAATCACCAATGCCTGCAGGTACAGTACATGCACAGAGGCAGTGCCTCTCAAACCTTTTCATGTAGAGCGTGTGTTTTCAGGTCGTGACCTCCCCGCCCACAAAAAAAAGTCATGTTTGAACTGGAGACCACCCCTGCTTTCATTAGCATGGCAGAGAATAAGAATAAGATGTTCTTGTTAAGCTATAATGGCTTTTTTCCAGAGAAAAATAAATCAGGAGAACTTTCATACTTTCATCCTTCAACTGTAGTAATGGGCTCCTGAGAACCTTTTGCATGTATGTATAAGAAAAGAGCTTCAAAGCTACTGTATATGGCAAGGATTCCCAGTCACTTTGGGCATAGGTCTATAAGCAAGTATGTTGCACCTGTACATGATTTGTGTTTTAATCTACAGTATATAGATCTGATGGAGAGAAGAAAATCCAATTTAACACTGAAGTGCCCACAATGTTAATAGGTGAACAGACTGCCCACACTGCAAAAAACTCTGAACTAAGCAAGTCTTGTGATCTTAGATCTCTAGACTTAAAATATGATTGCTCTTGTTTTAAGAAGGATGTACTAACCAAAAGAAAATTGCATAAGATTATCAACCTTGTTTTTAGAACATATTTCTAATTACAAGAATTCTTACCAAGTACAATTCACTTACCCCACGGACAGATTATTTTTCTTGCTTCTAGTACTTTTGCATTCAAATATACAGTATATATTTCTTTCTTAGTTTAGACTGCCTTTTTTTGCAGTGCATGCACCCAACCTGTATTCCTTTGATTATATGGGTTTTACTGAACACTGAATACAAATACATAGATTGGTAAACCCACAGTCACCCTTTCTTGGGGCGACTGTGGATCAGGGGGTCGTACAGTGATCAATGGGTTGGCAGTTCAAATCTCAGCTCCCCCTTACTATACGTCAAAGAGTCCTTGGGCCGTCGGTGTATGAATGTGTGTATGGGTGAATGTAATTCACTATGTATAGCTCTCTCTCTCTCTCTCTCTCTCTCTCTCTCTCTCTCTCTCTCTCTCTCTCTCTCTCTCTCTCTCTCTCTCTCTCTCTCTCTCTCTCTCTCTCTCTCTCTCTCTGTCTCTCTGGTCAGCGGATTACAGAAACGGAGCCTATAGCAGCCTGGCAGCCAGTCAAAGCGAGTATGTGAGCAGCAACGCTCTTTGCTATTTCATTGTCTGTTTTCTCATGGTCTCATCTTGTGGTCACTCATTAATCGGGACGCTCGTCCAAAAGTGACCATCTATCTTACTGTGCATCATGTGCCGACCGACTGCCAAGGTCCTTCAGTGTGGACTCCGAACAGAACTGATATATGGCCTTTATTGATTTTGTTTGACTTCTGTTGTTCATAATGTTGCCAAAGACCCTCTGACACCATTGTTGATTTGCGCTCATTCGTACGAGACATTTAGAAGGTTTCCTAGGGGTCTTTATGTGTGTAATATGTCACGTGGCAACTTGGTGAACTCGCAGTGACTGACATACCGCCGTTCCGTTCATAGAGTAGGAGTAGGTGCCCTAAGTCTGCTCATACAGTATGCTACTACTGTGTGACCGAGGCGTGGCTTTCATAAATGGCTTAATTTACTATTCTGTGCATATTGCGTCGTGATCATAACTCGGATGTGTCTTGAGTCGGCTCTACCGAACACTCAGCGCAGCAACTCGGTCACCAATGGAAAGAGAATATAT
The DNA here is from genome assembly GCA_039105355.1 of Benthosema pterotum. Taxonomy (NCBI): domain Eukaryota; kingdom Metazoa; phylum Chordata; class Actinopteri; order Myctophiformes; family Myctophidae; genus Benthosema; species Benthosema pterotum. The sequence goes on from CM076970.1 coordinate 12,503,844, forward strand.
GCACATATATGAAATTGACCCCCTGCATATATGAAATTGGTCTCCAACTAGTGATAGACCGATTATCGGCCGCGGCCGATTATCAAATTCGATATTCATGATTTTATTAATAATCGGTATCGGTGCTCAAAATAAATAATCGAAAAAAGAGCAGCCGATTATTTGTATTTATTATAAATGTTCAAAAATGGGACATCGACCACTTTCATTGAAGGTCCGGTAGATTGTGGTGGTAAGGAGATGTATAGCTGTGTGTCTCTGACTCCATCACCTCATGTATTTATAGATTTATCCAGATTATCCAAAATGTATTTTCTCTTTTTCTTTTATGACCCTTGAAGTAGAGGTCTTCACGGGTCTCAAAAATGCCATCCGAAATCCGAAATAAATCCGTGCAATATCACCGATTCCGAACTGTTCCGAAAATATTTTCAAATAAATAAATTGGATCCGAGTTGATCCGTGGCATGGTTTTCCGGTTCCGAACTGTTCCGAGATTTTCCCCAAATTGCTTCGCCGAGCCCGACCGTAGTCGGATTATTTTTGACCGTCCGACAGACCCGACCCTTTAAAAGCGAATATGAAACGATCTATGCTTGTTGAAATCATAAGTTACCATAATAGCCTAGAAATCCTTCGCATGCAATGCGGCGCATGCTATCAAAATGAATCAAATACTGTAGTTGTTTTTTTTAGACCGTAATTACCCCTACAAGGGGCGACTACGTCCAGCAGCAGCAGCAGGCTCGCTCTCGCTGTTCAACCAGTGGGCTGACAAAGAAGATCACTGGCGTGCACAGAGAGTTTCAAGGGCAGGTGCTGAAATGTAACCAGGAGGGCACTCTAGCCGCCCGGCAAAGCCGGGAAAATTGAGTTTTGGGGGGTTAAAAACGCATAGAAAACAGCATTTCAGCATCTTTTTGCTCTTTTAAAAAGGGCATGTTGGTCCAGAGAGGGCCACATGTTGGTCCAGAGAGGGGCTCAAACCCCCCTTGACGTCTATGTATGCACGCCTATGAAGAAGATGCTGGCAGTGTGGATTCTGTGGAAACGGTGCAAGACGAGATCGACCGCTATGTAAAGCATAAAGCCATACTGCCAAATGAAGGAGACATTCTGGACTTTTGGCGACAAAACGAAAAGCTGTTTCCAAACATAATGCCGGCTGGCTAGGAAATATCTGTGCACTGTAGCCTACTTGTCAGTGCATGTCCAGAAGCGCACTCGCAGAGTGACAAAGATACAATCATACACACACTTGGTTGATAGAATATTTTATTATCATTAAAAAGGCAAAAAAAAAAAAAAAAAAACGTAGAGAAAGAATACGTCTCACTGTAGTCTCGGGTCTCGTCGGATTTTCTCGGGTATTGCACATAATGATTGACAGGTCCGACTTCCGACGGGGATACGTCCGATTCCGACCTGTCCGAGTGACTGTGATAAAACACACCGCCGGAACCGACCGGAACTGTCGGGTCTCGGACGGACTCGGATTTTTTCGGGTTCGGACCCCCCGTGAAGACCTCTAGTCTGAAGCTCTGTGCCTGTACTTGAATAAAAAAAAATGCATTTGATGGAGGGGAAACTGAAACACTTTTGCTGCTTCCGCACTTTTATTCTATAAAGTAAATAATAATCGTATTGGCTGATATCGGCTATCGGACTTTTTGATGTTCCACTAATCGGTGATCGGAAACATCGGCCAAAAGTCTGATCGGTCGATCTCTACCCCCTGCATATATGAAATTGGCCTCCAACATATAGTATATGAACTGACTGTGACATATATGTGGTTATAATATGACACATACAGTATATGAAATCCCCCCTACATAGCCTACAGTATATGAAACTGACTGTGGCATGTATGTGGTTATATATGCCACATATACTGTATGTCCTATATATCCACATACAGTATTTGCGCATACATGTATCTGATTATTGCATATATGAAACATATATGATGCATATAAGTGCATATATTTTCTTTCCATGTGGCGTATGTGGGCTCACGTTCGGTAGAGACGCCGCTGCTCTGTCATTGTCAATGGGGAGGTATATTTCAGTATAATAAGAACCCACTTTTCTGCTCTGTCATTGTCAATGGGGAGGTATATTTCAGTATAATAAGAACCCACTTTTCTGCTTTAACTACAGATTGTCAACTCTGTGCTATATGGACAACGAGGAGCAGTGCACCATTCTGACTACATTCTCTGACTATTAGTTTGAGCCGTCTGAAATGGTGTTTGTTTTTATATTCGACTAACTTCTTGTGTTTTCGCTTTCTTCTGTAAAATGAATGCCCCACTTGATCATGAGTCATAATACAGGTTCTCTTGCTGATGACTGACACACCTCGCCTAGCAAACATGTTTAATGAGTTTATGTTGGCAATTAACCTTATTATTATTATTTTTTTAAGATTTGCTTTTGGGCTTTTTGCCTTTATTGATAGGACAGTATGTTGACAGGAAAGGGGGAGAGAGACGGGGAGTGACATGCGGCAAAGTCCGCCGGGCTCGGGAATCGAACCCGGGGCACGCCGTCAGGCTGGCTTAGCAGCCGGGGTGCCCAGACGGTTGAGCTAACCGCCTGGGCTATGTAATTTATCATTTAATTTTCATTTATATAATGTAATATAGACTATTGCTTCTATGACAAAGAAAGAAAATAATTGGAATTATACAACTTCCTATTATCAGTCTCAACAAAGATAAACAGGGTTGGTGTGTTTGCTGAGTCCCTTGGAAGGTGGCTGCTATGTGTTGTCAAGGTGTGGCCCTCTGTGACACCCTGGCTGTCACAACGTTTTCTGTGTCTGGACGTTTTGTTTCGAAATCACACAAGAGCCCCAAAACATTGTGTTTATTGTCATGATTTGTCACAAGCCCAGTTGGCTTTGTACGTGGCGTACAGTAGCTGTCTTTGAGGAAAATGAATGGAGAATTCACTTCTGGGCCCGCTCGTTGTTCCCGAAAGGGGGCAGGACTGCGGTGCTCAATCAAGGGTCGACTCCTCTGACGTACTTTGCTGGCGGCCATCGTTGCTGCGGTCCTATACACCAATACACTACCAGGCCTTAACTATGTTTCATCAGTTTCCATTGGAACAGGCTTCCATCCTAAAGGGGTGGAATTAAGTTACCCCTATTTCCTCTTAAAAACCTGGGTAAAACCTGGGTGTTGGAAGGTAAAGGGGAGACACTTTATTGTGAAGGGACGGTGGGATGAGTAGTAGATATTGTTGTTGTGTAATCAGTCAAGAGTAATGGCTGTTGGATATTGAACAGTCAAACACTCAGATCAATATGCCTTGGATCAATATGCAATTCCAATATGCCCTGCAAGGGTGCGCCGTCTAGCCATCTATGCACTCTAGTCCAACCTACCAATAGCCTGCATGTGGTTATGATTATAGATTAGATTATAGGGTTGATAATGGTTGATTATTAGGACGCAGTGTGACCAGAGCCTTCTAGTAGAAGAGTTGCGATATTGAGGGGGCAGAAAACAGCGTGGTTCATGGTCCTGGTGTCCCCATTCGTTGCCCCGATTTAATAGAAGTAGAGCCGCTATTGGATTGGCCCCATATGAGGTGAATAAAGTTGGCATAATTCTGCCTATACTCTAAGGCTCCCAATTTCCCAATTGGGGGGTGAAAATGGTATGGGGGCGATGGCACCCATACCATTTTGGCACCCATACCATTTTTGGTTACAGGACTTTTACTAGGCAATTAAGCATCGATAATAAACAGTTGTTGTTGAAGTTGCAATAGGCACGCAGCATGCATAAAGCTAAAGGTCTGAGTTTTCTGTTTTGAATGAAATGGTATCGGTTTAGTGCTGCCACAATTCTAGTTGGTTAGCAGCAGTAGTGTTTCAAATCATTGTAATTCTAAGAACTTTAAATTTCATGTTTTGCGGGGCAGTCAGGGTATTTAGGGGGGCATTGCCCCCCTCCTCATGCCCATGCCTAGATCCGGCCCTGCTCTACGCAACCCTTCTCCATACAGGACAGAAGTTACTACATATTCAAGTCGTGTGGAGGGGTTTTACAACTCCCTTTTGGTTTGTTTAGCAGTCAAAAGGCAGGTGACCCCGGGTGTCCTCTTTTTTTACATGTGAAAAGATGTGGAAAGCAAATAAGGACTTTGCTCTGCTCCGGTTCACTGAACTGAACTGCATGCAGGCAGCGCTGCCCCCGTTGCCCCGTTGACTCCCCGAGCAGTGTTGCCAACTGCAAACATCCAAAATGCACTAGTGGCACTTCCAAAATGCACTAGAATGCGCTAGATACTTGCCTGGAAGGAAATATGACCATTAAATGACCACTAATCTTCTACATTCTCTAGTTGTGTAGACTTAGGCTAATTCACATGATGAATATTTTAACTCTTTGAGAGCGTAAAAATGAAACCAAATGGACCCGCAAGGGTCCATTTGGTTTCATTTTTACGCTCTCAAAGAGTTACATCTGGTCAACCAACTATCACTGGTTGAAAACCACTGTCATAGGAGGAAAAATGGTGAAAAATGAGGGTTTTATCTCTGGCGCCTGTCAATCAATTTCCCGCCAGCCTCGACACCCAGGCTTTCATTTTCGTTTGCCTTGCGCGAAAACGGAAAAGCCTGGACTAACGCGCGTTGGAAAGTGGCCTTGAGGGGCGTGTCAACCTTCCGGGGGGGGGTCGCTCTAAATGATGTGACGTAGAACAGCAGTGGACGGGCGTGGGAGGGGCCGGAGATGACGACACGTTAGTGAGATCAAATCAGAGCGCAGCACTTCCGCCGTGTGGATCCCACGACACCCCCGCCCCCCAAGGCCAAAATCATTGAGGGCTAGACCAGGCTAATTTCCCGCCAACTCACCAGCCAAAAAGCACTAGATTTTCTGCCATTTTGTTTTTCACTAATTTTGGCGCTAGGGGGGTCTGGAAAAGAGCTAAATATAGTGACAAATGCAGTCGAAGTTGGCAACACTGCTCCTCGAACCTGGGAAACAATTTTTTACGTGTGTCCACCCTAGAGATTGGGAGGCCTGCTGCGACGAGTCACATTCAGTTAAAGGGGAACTCCTTCATCCATTTTCAACATTTCACTATGTCATTAATATACCCTAGAGCAGTGGTTTTCAACCTTTTTCATACCAGGGCCCATTATTTATTCAGAATTTGAGCCACGGACCACCATTTGATGTTGAGTTTAGTCTCTCGGACCCAAAAGCACAGATTTTTTTGTCCGCAATTTAGGAAAGATAATCTGGCAAAACGATGATCAAAATAACAATTCTTCTACATTTTCTAATTGTGTAGATTATTGAAAATTAAGTAACACAGAGGTTTCAATATAATTTAACTCTTGAGAGCGATAAAATTATTAGATACAGATCTACAGTATGTCCAATTGGTTTCCAACTGTGCATCATTTAGTTGTGGACCACCTGGAATCCTCTCAGGGACCACTGGTGGTCCCCGGACCACCTGTTGAAAACCCCTGCCTTAGAGATGTTTGTGAACATAATGTAGAAAGTCCCCCCCCCCCCCCCCCCCCATTCTGTGGTTCCTAGAAATGGAGGTCTGAAAAAAATCATGAACATGCATGGTGAAACACAACTTGATTGCATGATTGCATGATTTTCCTGGACCCAAATGGAGCTAGGGTCCATTTGGTTCCATTTGTACGCTCTCAGAAAGAATGTTGAAAGGTGGAATTCATTGATTCACTAGACACTGTGTTGAAAAACACACCAATAAAGTTTTATAGCACACATATTAACTGATTAATAACCTTCCGGTGTGGCGATAGGTTGGTGACCTTTGATTTTTAGGCGTGAAAGACAGTAATGTTTTGGTTGGGCTGGATGACCTTGTTTTCGAGTGAATGAGTGGGTTATATAACTGACCGGTCTGCTTAAAAACAAAGAAAACAACAACAACACACATTAAAAACAAGGCTAACATCCATGTCCATGAATGACCGTACCGTAACCTATTTATTAACAAAGATAACGTCGGCAATGAGGTGATCGTACAATCAAGATGCTCCATTTTCCCTGTCCTTGTTTGCTGATAATTGGTTAATTATTAAAGCTGGCTGCATGGCATATAGCCTATATACACCTCATTGCTTTCACTTGAGCCTGAAACATCATAGCAATGCAAGCTGCATGAGTCTTTAGATCTGCTATATTCAAGTGTGAGGGTCGGTGTGGGTCCGTGTACTTTTCGGCCATTCAGGATTCTGTTTTATACTTGTTAAATTTAAAATCAGAATACACTCCAAAACGGCCCGTTTCGGTATTCTGTTTTGAAAACAAAATGTAGAGTTGTGAATTGTAAGAGCAACATACGACCCGTTTCCAGGTTCTAATTGTTGTGGTTCGAATCAGAATGACAAAATTTAAAAACGCTGCTGCTCTGGCGAGGTGGCGAGCAAAACCTGAAATCTGTTTTGTGTCCGCTGCTCCCCCCCCTCCCTCCCTCCTCCGTGCTGAGGGCGGAGGCGTGGCACGGAGCTCTTGATTGACAGCCCGGTTACTGCTGCAGTTACTACAAGGAGACACACGCGGCGCTGTTGGTACTGGCAGATGATATTATGAATTATTGAATTAGAGTAGACAATATTATTATACATTTATCCTGCCGTAATTTCAAATAAATTACCCCACTTTTTGGTTGCATATTTACACAGGGCTGTTATTACATTCATGTCAACTCTTAAGTAATTAAAAAAATTAATAGAGACAGACAGACGAACAGACAAGACAGACAGACAATAAATATAAACTTTCTAATTAATTAACATGCTAAAGTAAGTCTACTTTGTATTCAACATATAGGGTAAGTGTCCCACCATCATCATGTGTGTCATTGTTATGCAACCCGCTATGTTTATAGTGTATTCGTTATTCAATTAAGTGTTTATGAGGTGCGCCAATTGGGCCGCCAAGGTGCCAACCGAACTAGGCATTGAAGTAAATGAATAGGAGTAATGCCTCCCCGGGCTCATCATCAGATTGTTTTCAACATTCTAGCCAACTTTGTGGAAGATGGTAGGGTATAGATAGTGTCTATAAAATCAAGTAAGTGTGTGTGTGTGTGTGTGTGTGTGTGTGTGTGTGTGTGTGTGTGTGTGTGTGTGTGTGTGTGTGTGTGTGTGTGTGTGTGTGTGTGTGTATACCTAGTGAATGAATACAGGAACCTACATTTGAATTAAATATTAAATACATCATCATTGAATTTGAATGAGTTTGGACGTGCACATCCGCAACAACCAGGGGAACCACTTGATGCTGTTTTGCAATTGTCCTAGCCAATTGCATCTCCTCGGACTACTGTAGGCCTACTGTCTGTCACTGTGGTCCATCCGTGACACCATGATCACGCCCTCGCTGCAGTGTGCGCTGTATAGGCTACCAGTAGGTAGAAATAATAGCTCTGTGGCTGGTTATGACCCGTTAAGATTCAATCAAAATGCCGCTAACGCCAATGTATTTGTAATGACAGCAGCAGTCATAAATATAATCTAAATGATAAAGGATAAATGTATACAGACTACATTACTTCAATGATTAGTTTGGCACCTTGTTTGGCACCATGTCGGCCCAAAACACTTAATTGAACAAATAAACAGGCCTACCTGTAACATAACGCGTTGCATAATAATGATTAATGACACAGATGACGAGGTCCCGGGTAGGCCTCTTTAAAATGTCTATCTGTCTGTATTACTTTATTAATTAAGAGTTGACACAGAGGAGGATGCATCAATCATCAATGTCTAATCAGAATGTAATAACAGCACTGTATTAATATGCATTAAATGCAGACTAATTTATTCAATTTATTAACGGCAGTGCTAAATGGTATAAATAAAATCTAAATATAAAGGATAAATGTATAATAACTACTCTAATTCAATAATTCATAATATCATCTGCCAGTACCAACAGCGCCGCGTGTGTCTCCTTGTAGTAACTGCAGCAGTAACCGAGCTGTCAATCAAGAGCTCCGTGCCACGCCTCCGCCCTCAGCACGGAGGAGGGAGGGGGGGGGAGCAGCGGACACAAAACAGATTTCAGGTTTTGCTCGCTACCTCGCCAGAGCAGCAGCGTTTTTAAATTTTGTCATTCTGATTCGAACCACAACAATTAGAACCTGGAAACGGGTCGTATGTTGCTCTTACAATTCACAACTCTACATTTTGTTTTCAAAACAGAATACCGAAACGGGCCGTTTTGGAGTGTATTCTGATTTTAAATTTAACAAGTATAAAACAGAATCCTGAATGGCCGAAAAGTACACGGACCGATGTGTATGAAATGCATCATCAACCCGGTGGCCAAAAATTCAATTGTAACTCCTTTATACTAATTTATATTTTTAATTTCATTCCAAAATGAGTAAATAAACCACATAGTGTCTAGAAAAAGCACGTATATAGTATATTTAGTTGCTTATATTCAGTGTTTTTCAACCATTTTCATTCCAGGTCCCAATATTTATTCTGCATTTTAGCCACAATTTCCCACTCAATTTCCTGCTGTCACAATCTGTGACCTGTTTTGTCACCCTGCTGTGTTTTCATGTGTTCCCAAAGTTTTTGGTTAGTGTTTCACTGCTCTGTTCCTTTTATTTTGTAGTAATCTCTGTCTGTTGGTTTCCTGAGCTGCTCATGTTTACCTGCTTTGTCTAAACCTTGTGATTAGGGGTGGTTTCCTCCACCTGTGTCCGGTTTGTTTCCTCCAGCCAACCCCAGTGTTGATTTTATCCGACGTATTTACCTGTGTCCAGCTAGTTATTGTCTATACCCTTCTGTTTCCACTTCTTTGTTGGTTAGTTGTTCGTTGTCAGGGCGAGTTTGTTGTCTCCACCAGGCCGAAGGCATGGTGAACAGTATGCTTTGCACTCCAGGGCTTGACACTAACACTTGCCCGCTTGCCCGGGGCAAATATAAAAAAATGGTGGGGCAAGTGAAGACTGCTACCTGGTTGCCCGATCGGGCAAGTGTGCAACTTAGTGCACTATAACACAACACAAGATAAATTGGTCTTGAAGGCAGTCATTGCACTCTGCCTCTGTGTCTTTCCCTGCTTTCTAGCTATCTCTACCTATCTCTCTCCCAGGTCCATTTGGTTCCAAACTATCATTTTGCTGGGGTCAGGGACCACTGGGTCTGTGACCACTATGAGCTAATTAAGATGATGAATTTTAACTCTTGAGAGCGTAAAAATGAAACCAAATGGACCCGAAAGGGTCCATTTGGTTTCATTTTTACGTTCTCAAGAGTTACATCTGGTTAACCAACTTAGCTGGGGACCACCTGAAACCCTCTCAGGGACCACTGGTGGTCCCCGGACCGCCTGTTGAAAACCCCTGGTTTAAAGCACCCAAGTAGACTTAAATGCAAAACTTACAATATATTTTTGGGGGGCAAGTGACGATGACCTGAGGGCAAGTAGAACCTGACTTGCACTTGCCCGATGGGCAAGTGCCTCGGAGACCTTAGTGTCAACCCTGCACTCCGTCCGTCCGTCCTCAAGACAGATCTGCCCCATATTTCATATTCCACCCAAAATGGCTAACATTCGCTTTATGTATATTTGACCTTTGGCCTGTCTGCCTACTCCTTCGGTTTGGTGAAACACGAGTAATTAATATTTGACCTTAGCCTCTGCCTCTCATCTTGTGCTTGGGTCCGACTCCTGCATGGCCCGCAGGCATACCGCGGCACCCATACCTTCCTACACTATTTCCCCATCTCGTGTCCCATCCACACCATGTCAAACCTCTCCATTGCTATATAAAAGTCAAAGTCGCATGATTTGTCACTACGTTACCGCAGCGAAATTGGTTCTCCGCTTTTGACCCATCACTTGGAGCGGTGAGCTCCAAGGAGCAGTGAGCTGCTGCTTGCCGCGCTCGGTAATCATTAGCTGATTTTGACCCCCAATCCATCCCTTTGATGCTGAGTGCCAAGCAGGGAGGCATTGGGTCCCATTTTTTTGGGGAATCGAACCCCGGCCTCCCAGTTCCAGGGCGGACACTCTAACCACAAGGCCACTGTTCTGGTATATATCCTGTTGAAAGCGCAAATAACATGAATTCATAAAAATTGTTACACTTACAGTATACTGTAAGTATCATAAGTAGTATCATATACTTATATCATATTGTATTATGTTCCTCAAGCTTATTTCTAACGGTTTGAGTCACCACTGATACAACCAGTCCTTGTCATTTCTTTATGGACAGTTTAGCTGCAGTACCACAATGTCCTGAGGTGGTGGGGGCGCTGATATGCAGGATATTTTATAGCAGACTCGTTATAATGCTGATGCTAGATAAAACCAGGCTTGTTTAAATTCCATGCCAGCTTGGAAAATCAACAATGGTGGACATTGTAAACAAAGTGGAAATGCAAATTTGGGACTGAAGACTGAAAGGAGGAATTATACAAAGCAGGGTGCATTGATGATATCACCAAAAACACAAAAAAAATTTGCGGCCCCTCCTCTCCCAGAAACAGCTGTGCCTCCATGTTTATATAGGGACCCCCCTTTTCTTTTTGCTTGGTGTGCGAGCGGGACCAGTGTAAACACGGTTCCCACCCGTGACTCAGCAGGCTGTGTGATCCCAGTCAGGTCTACATATATCTGCACGTCACCGGGGCCAGGCTTGTAGTGGTGGGAAAATAATTCTGAACGTTTTACTATATATGATATAGAATATATAATAGGTTTTGAGGAAAACAGATGGAATTCATAAGTTACTGAGTGAAAGTGCAAAAGTTTTGTGTCAAGATACCAATCGGGGGCAGATGTAACATTTCCCAATTGGGGGGGCAGGAGAAAATGGTATGGGGGCGGCTTCATCACCGCGCGAAGCGACACGGGCGATGAAGTCGCACCCATACCATTTTTGGTTACAGGACTTTTATTAGTCAAGTAAAGCATCACTAATAACATCAGTTGTTGTTGAAGTTGCAACAGACACGCAGCATGCATAAAGCTAAAGGTCTGACTCAGAGAGTTTTCTGTTTTCTATGATGCTGTTGGTTTAGTGATGACACAAGTGTAGTTAGTTAGTAGCAGTAGTAGTAGTGTTTCAAATCATTTAAATATAGGTAATTTGAAATATCTTGGGTTGTTTTGCATGTTGGGTTGTTTTGCAGACTTGGCATGCCTATGCCTATATCCGCCTCTGATGCCAATATAATACTTTTGCCTGTAAACGTAGCCTACACGCCGTAGAGCATGTCCCATTTGAGAACAAAAATTCACAAAGTAACGGTAGCAACTGAAAGAGGTTTGTAAATAATTGTAGTGTATTTACTTCCAACATGTAGTGGCCAAAGTGCAAGTGTTGGAAATTGGAAATACTCAAGTACAAACACCTTAAAATTATACTCAAGTGCAGTAGTTCAGAAAATGCAATTAGTTACACCAATTTCACTGGATGCCTGTGTGGTCCCAGGGATAGTCTTTTCTTCTGTTGTCGTCATTTTGCTATCATAGCACTATAAGTCATCTTCTACTTCTCACAGAGAGCGATCTCACAAAGTGCTTTAATGGGGAACTCCACCCATTTTCAACATTTTAATATGTCATTAATATACCTTAGAGATGTTGCGTAGACATGATAAAAAAAGTTCCCCCAATTCTGTATTTCCTAAAAATGGAGGTCTGAAAAAAAAATCATTAACATGGTGAAATGCATCTGATGACATCAACAAGATGTATTTCATCATGTTAACGATTTTTCTTTCAGACCCGTTTTTCCTGAGAAAAACGGGTCTTTTTGAAAATGGGTGGAATTCCCCTTTAAATGCAACAGAAATAAAGTCTAATATAAAGTCTATAGAGTCTACAACACCTGCAATCCAGGAAAGCTAAAACATTCCACACCTGTAGAGAAGAAGCGCGGTGACATTCCCCAAATGCTTGTTGGAGCAGTAGTGATTTTAGTTGGTTCATAAAAAAAACACATTCACAGATTCAGCAGCTCTCAAAGACATGAGGAAGTCATTCCTGAGTCTGCAACTCGACCGGCGTGAAAGAGATCGTCTGTCACCTTTTGATGATTAACAAGAGCATGCAGGGGCGGATCTAGGCATGGTGGGCATGTGGGGGCAATGCCCCCCCTAAATGCCCAGACTGCCCCACCCAAACATGATGGCATGCAAAACAACCCAAGATATTTCAAATTAAAGTGCTTATATTTAAAATGATTTGAAACACTACTACTGCTACTAACAAACTACAGCTGTGTCACCACTAAACCAACAGCATTTCATCATTGAAAACAGAAAACTCTCTGAATCAGACCTTTAGCTTTATGCATGCTGCGTGTCTGTTGCAACTTCAACAATAGCTGATGTTATTATCGATGCTTACTTAAAACTCCTGTAACCGAAAATGCTATGGGGGCGTACAACTGCCGACTTTTAACTTTTAAGTAAGCCTGCTAACCCAATTGGGAAATGTTAAATCTGGACCTGTCGTCATGTAGACTGCTTTCCCCTAATGACGGTATGCACCACATAAGAAGGGAAGCAGTTTTTTTTGTGTTCATTGCTGCACCTACACGGCAGCTACAGTATGACTCGAGATCATTCCTGTTTCTCTTCTTGGGAACCGCTTCAACCGCATTTCACAACATGCCAGAGACCTCCGATGTTTTCCTCCACCGGGCTAATTAGCAGCTGCAGTAATGGCTTTGACCTTATCTCTGCTGAGATGACCTTCTGGCTGGAACGAACGGCCTGCTGTCAGGTCAGCGTGATTCTGATCTCCATGCAGCCCCTCAGCCCAACGCTGCTGTTTAGGAAAAGCACTGTTGATTTAGTGTTAGTCATGCAGTCTTTTGAATTAAAGGGGAAAATAACATGATTTTTTTTAACTAGTTTTTTTTTTTTTAAATCAGTCAGGGGCGGATGTAACATTCCCCAATGGGGAGGGGGTGGCAGAAGAAAATGGTAAGGGGGCGGCTTCATCGCCCGTGTCGCTTCGCGCCACGGGCGATGAAGCCGCCCCCTTAGCATTTTCAGTAGTGTTTCAAATACTTTTAAATATAAGCACTGAAATATCTTGGGTTGTTTTGCATGCCATCATATTTGGTGGGGCAGATACCTATATGCCTATATGGTTTTATCTAGCATCAGTATTATAATAGCCTCGACACCAGGCTTTCATTTTCGTTCGCCTTGCGCGAAAACGGAAAGCCTGGACTAACGCGCGTTGGAAAGTGGCCTTGAGGGGCGTGTCAACCTTCCGGGGTGGGCGTCGCTCTAAATGATGTGACGTAGAACAGCAGTGGACGGGCGCGGGAGGGGCCGGAGATGACGACACGTTAGTGAGATCAAATCAGAGCGCAGCACTTCCGCCGTGGGTATCCCACGACACCCCCGCCCCCCAAGGCCAAAATCATTGAGGGCTAGACCAGGCTAGTATTATAATGACCCTAATATAAAATATCCTGCATATCAGCGCCCCCACCACCTCAGGACATTGTGGTACTGCAGCTAAACTGTCCATAAAGAAATGACAAGGACTGGTTTTATGGGTGGTGATTGAGGCTCATAAGCTTGAGGGACACATTAAACAATCCATGTCATTTGCACTTTAAAAATGTAGTCAGTTATGGGGTGACTAAATTGTGTTTTGGCGGCCCTGGTGAGCCTCGATGGTGTCATAATGGCAAATATTAGTGGGTTGCATGCTGAAAATAGCCGATCAACAAGCTCATAACATATGAGTGGATCTTCAATCCGTATGCGGTAGTACCTTCAGTGTCAATTAAAAGTTATTGGCAACTTTAGTGTGTACAACAAACCCCGTGCTTGTAAACAACTCCACCTCACCTCCACACTATTGGCTCGTTATGAAACTGCTGGAGACTGCTGCGCTGTGATTGGCTCAAACGCCCCCACAACCCCCTCCTCCCACACACTAGCACCGCCTTGCCATAAGCCTGACATAAATTATATTTGTCGACAACGATAAAGTGTCTGTCTGCAGGGAAAACAGCTGCAGCATCAAAGTAGAAGCGGGAAAGGGAAAAAAGCTATACATACATTTGGATTTTGGGCTAAAAAAGTTGCCTATAACGCCTAATAATAATCCTTTGGATCCCAGGAGACCCCCTGAACAGGGGTATAGTGGAGGTGGGACGCGGGGGGGGGGGGGGGGGGGGGGCGGCGGCGCGGCGGCGGCGTCCCCTCACTTCTCACATCTAATATATTTTTGGGGCAAAAGTAGGCCTATGTTTTTTGACTTGTCATTTACTTGGATACTACAATTAGGCATTGTAAACAATCGTTCTCAAAATGCTATACTTAACACAAATGCAAGTGTGCATGCACGTGTCTTAAAGGGGAATGCCACTCATTTTCAATATTTTACTATACCTTAGAGTTGTTGTGTGGACATGGTAAAAAAAAAAAAAAAAAAAGTCCCCCCCCCCCCCTTTCTGTGTTTCCGAGAAATGGAGGTCTGAAAAAATCATTACCATGGTGAAATACATCTCTGATGACATCATCAAGATGTGTTTCACCACGTCAATGAGTAAATGAGTAAATGAGTAAAAAAGAAAATGGGTGGAATTCCCCTTTAAGAGGCGTCCCCCCCACTTCTAAAAGTCCCACTACAACACTGCCCCTGAAACCCCCTCCCACGCAGGGCCCCCTTGGGGTCCTTGGACCACACTTTGAGAACCACTGATCTTGTGGGTGCATGGTATGTGCGGTGGACCCTAGCTGTGTTACAGTGTACAACATGTACTATACAGTAGAAGGGGTCTGTGCGGTGGACCCAGCTGTATAGTAGAAGGGGTCTGTGCGGTGGACCCAGCTGTATAGAAGAAGGGTCTGTGCGGTGGACCCTGAAGTGAACATTGTGACCTTGCGGCCCTGTGAGAGGATTAGACACACAGACCACATGCAGCTGAAGTCCATATGTCTGTACTGTATACCTCCCAGACTGGATGTCTTCTGCTAGAAGTGAAGGATTATGCAATGATCTCTCTCTCTCTCCCTCTCGGTGTGCAGATGAGAGCTCTTGGAGTGTATATGGTTCAAGCATACTGTACACTACAGTATACTGTACATTACTGTACATAGCTGTCCTTTTAGCTCTGAGAGCATACAGACACATGTACCCACATGTAAATGGTCCACTTGGTTGATTTGCTGACTGCGCTCATTCCAGATGACCATCCTTGTGAGCTACTGCTACAATCTACTAAATACCATCTGAAATACTAACTGAACTGGAGGAAGGATCCCTTAGCTATACATGTTGTATAAAAATTGTGTTGAAGAGCAGTCTGCATAGTTTAATGCAGTAGAAGTCTTAAAGGCATAGCTCAACTTCACCAACCAAAATGCCTGTTTTTCTAGCCACTAGCATGAAGACTACAGTATGTATTGTCAGACATTTAACCACTGAAAATACTCAATAGAAGAGCTATCTTGTCGATAAGCTATATTTTCAGTCTATGCTCCACTCAGGATATGTGCAATAGATGGAATAGGGTTCAAGAGGTTAAAAAAGAAGTTCCCACCCCACAAAGACTTGGTGATCCCCCTCTAGTAACGTTTGTGGATCTCTTTTCCCCATACAGCACTATTCGCCGAAAATAGCCTGCAATACAGATTACTGTTCTATTTTTGAAACGTTTGTTTATTACGACATATGCCCTAGGGGGTTTATTTGGTTAGCTGTCCTGTCGGCCTGAGACTGAATTAATATCGCCCTTTGAACTGCTATCAGTCTAATCTTTTTGCCCACACCACATGCATCGCAATAAATCACAACACATTCATGCTCGTCTTTTGAACAAAGAGGTCTTCCACATGCAGAAGCCATTATTACGCCCACTCCCATGAGAATGCATCAGCTGATACGGTGGGGTTACGTGATATACCATGTGATTTATGAGTTCAAAATTCCGTTCGTACTTTAAACATTTAGGTTGACGAACCAGCAGTGTTGTATTGTTCATCGCCCACATAAGGGGGGGGGGGGGGGGGGGGGCAAGAGAACATGTTGGAGGGGCAAGAGAAAATGGTATGGGGGCGGCTTCGAAGCGATGAAGCCGCACCCATACCATTTTCGGTTATAGGACTTTTATTAGTCAACTAAAGCATCAATAATAACAACAGTTGTCGTTGAAGTTGCAACAGACACGCAGCATGCATAAAGCTAAAGGTCTGACTCAGAGAGTTTTCTGTTTTCAATGATGAAATGCTGTTGGTTTAGTGGTGACACAACTGTAGTTAGTAGCAGTAGTAGTGTTTCAAATCATTTTAAATATAAGCACTTTAATTTGAAATATGCCCATGCCTAGATCCGTCCCTGGCTTAAAGTGGCATTCCACCTAGCCTTGGTGGGTGGAAGTACCCCTACCCAGGCCAGGTAGGCGGATCTTCCAGTTTAACTTCCCCCGGAAGTTGTCACTTTTCAGCCAATCGCGGCGCGGTGCTCCCGAGAATGTATACCCTGCGGAAAACATTATATTTCTCACATTGTGCTCGCAAAGCCGTTGTAAAGGTTTAAAAGATGGAATAGTCTGCACTTTGCACACGTACACAACTGCTTTATGCATTGCATTATTTTTTTGTTTTTCCTGAACATAAGAGTGAACAAGTCAAGACACTAGTGAGGACAGGGTTGTTTTGCTGGGGTCTGTAAATACAGTAGCTAGCACCCAGGGTGCATTTTCAGTTCCACCCATTTTCAATGTTTTACAGTCATTAATGTACCATAGTTATGTGGAAACGATCAAAAGTTACCCCATTCTGTGTTTCCTAGAAACATGGTGAATCACATGTTGATGATGTCATCAAGTTAATGTTTTGTGTTTTCTAGGAAAATTATTCATTCAACATTCAACTAAGGTACACATCATCTCTAATCTCTATTAAGGACCTAGTAAAATGTTGAAACTGGGCGGAATGATCCTTTAAGCAGTTATTATACCTTACCTAAGCCGTATTTGCTTTGGCTATTTGAACATGGCATGTGAAGCTTGTGGGTCTGCTACTGATCTACTACTTGCACTCGACACCCAGGCTTTCATTTTCGTTCGCCTTGCGCGAAAACGGAAAGCCTGGACTAACGCACCTTGGAAAGTGGCCTTCAAGTGGGAGTGAACCTTCCGGGGTGGGCGTCGCTCTAAATGATGTGACGTAGAACAGCAGTGGACGGGCGCGGGAGGGGCCGGGGATGACAACACGTTAGTGAGATCAAATCAGAGCGCAGCTCATCTGCCGTGTGGATCCCACGACACCCCCGTCCCCCAAGGCCAAAATCATTGAGGGCTAGACCAGGTTAATCTACTACTGATGCTTGCGTGACGCTAGTAGTAAGTATGATGATATGATATGTTAGAAAACAAATGCAAAAAAAGTTTGAACATGGAGATACCAACAGCGACAAGAACGCGTTGCAAGGATGTGACATAGTGACGGCACTGGGGTTGTGCCATTATTAAACATCCTACAATATTGCTAATAATGGTAAATGGTGCAAAAATGCACATAGAGTGTGCATTGCATTCACCTATTCGTGGAGGAAACCACACAAAGGTACCAATAATCTGCACATTGGGAGAATTGGGGAGAGACAGCGGAATCCATTTGTGAAATATGTTGGGCATCACTGACACAGGAGCATAGATTTTTTTCTGAAAAACTAGTATCTAGCGTCAGAAACAACATTCTTGCATCAGTAACTATAGAATATATTGCCGGAAACTAGAGTATGCTGTCAAAAACTAAAAATCTGGACAAAATGGGTTGATCCTCGACCGTTATGCAAAGTAGTGATAGACCGATTATCGGCCGCGGCCGATTATCGAATTCGATATTCATGATTTTATTAATAATCGGTATCGGTGCTCAAAATAAATAATCGAAAAAAGAGCAGCCGATTATTTGTATTTATTATAAATGTTCAAAAATGGTACATCGACCACTTTCATTGAAGAGCCGGTAGATTACGGTGGTAAGGAGATGTATAGCTGTGTGTCTCTGACTCTATCACCTCATGTATTTATAAATTAACCAAATTATCCAAAATGTATTTTTCTCTTTTTCTTTTATGTCTGAAACTCTGTGCCTGTACTTGAATTAAAAAAAAACGATGCATTTGATGGAGGGGAAACTGAAACACTTTTGCTGCTTCCGCACTTTTATTCTATTAAAGTAAATAATAATCGTATCGGCTGATATCGGCTATCGGCCTTTTTGATGTTCCACTAATCGGTGACCCTTGTCGACGGCCTATACCCCAGCAGGGGTGTTAGGCGTATACTAATCGGTGATCGGAAACATCGGCCAAAAGTCTGATCGGTCGATCTCTAAATTGCAAAGCGTCGCGACTGTTATGCAAAACCATTGGGACTGTTATGCAAAACGGTACACCATTAGGCAAAATGGTCAACTGTTATGCAAAACAGTTGCGATGGCTGCCATGGTTGCAAATGGATTTCGCCCCTCCTGGAATCAGGGGTTCAGAGTCTAGGTTTCACCCCATGAAATAATAACCACTAGGTTCCCCATGCACCCTCAGTGTGGGAACCGATATGCTAAAGAGGGCATGCCTGGGGAGTGGATGGAGAGTGGCCAAGACTGGCTATTGATACGTGCACTCCGTGCAGCGGCGCGTCACCTTTGAACCCAATCGCTGAGCGACCCAAACAAACATTGTCCTTAGGGCCATTACTGTTTAATGAAAGGCTTGTCATAAACCCGCTACATTAACCAGACTGTCTGGTGACTCAGTAACGACTCGCTAGGCTCGGCGGCACGAAATAAAAAAATAAATAAAAAGAAAGGGCCGCAATCTTATCGCGGCCGTCACACGGCTCCTGATTGAAGAGAAATCGATTTCAAAAAACAGACTTCGGTCTCGAAGGGGGAGGGAGCGATTGTGGAATTGGCAAAGGAGCAGAGAATACACTTAGAGGTGGGCTTTAACCACTTAGATTATGCAACTGCCCCACCAAACACAATGGCATGCAAAACAACCCACAATATTTCAAATTATTATTTCATGCTTATTATGCTTATATTTAAAATGATTTGAAACACTACGACTGCTACTAACTAACTACAGCTGTGTCACCACTAAACCAACAGCATTTCATCATTGAAAACAGAAAACTCTCTGAGTCAGACCTCTAGCTTTATGCATGCTGCGTGTCTGCTGCAACTTAATACTGATTTGTATTGATGCTTATTCTTGCCTAATACAAGTCCTGTAACTGAAAATGGTATTGGTGCGGCTTCAAGCCGATGAAGCCCCATGACATTTTCTCCTGCCCCCCCCCCCAATTAGGAAATGCTACATCCACCCCTGCATTTACATCGCGTCGATGCCAAAGGCTGTGCCTCGCCTACACACGGTATCTAACACAAGGTCAACATGTTTGACACCGTGTTAGATCCTTGACCTGGTTGTCAAGATGCAAATTTATCCAGCAGCGCATTGGTAAAAACAGTGAGCTCATCAATCTGATAGTTTAGCCTTTATATAATTTCTTTTTTTCAAACCGGTGACATTGTTGTTGTTTTTTTCCTTTAAAGGGGAACTCCACCCATTTTCAATATTTTACTATGTCATTGATGTACCTTAGAGGTGCTGGATGGACATGATAAAAAAGTTCCCCCATTCTGTGTTCCCAAGAAATGGAGGTCTGAAGAAAGTCATTAACATGGTGAAACATCTTGATGACAGCGTGAAGGTGTATTTTCACCATGTTAATGGATTTCTTTAGACGCTTCTTGAAAATGAAAATGGGTGGAAAATGAAAATGGGTGGAATTCCCCTTTAATGCCATGCATGCCCAAAATAAGAATGCCATATAACAAGTTGTTCATTGTCCGATCCCCAAGGCCTTGGAGTTACACCAGGCCACAGATAGATGATAACCATTACCAGATAGAAATGATTAACGGCTAATTTACGGCTCCAATAAATACACATAAGAAACACCGCGCAGATGTGTAAGCCTGGAGGCTAGTAGACACACAGGGCTTGTCTTACTGACCTACAATGAAGGTTATTTATGTTGCTCACAACACTAACAACGAGAAAATGTGACCCTTGGGGCACGTAAAGTCTACACCGGATAGGACTTTTCCCCTCTCTCTCTCTCTGTTTATGACTTATGGCATATTGTTCAAAACGGAGCACTCTGGAAGTCGATCTTAGCCAATCAGGATGGAGTATCAAAAGTCTGAAAGACCTGTTTTCAGGAGGGCCGAAATCATCGGTCGTTTGCGACCGATGGCCCAACAGTCATGGCATCCCCGCGGTAAATGAGTCACGCATGCGCGCAGCTTGCATTTCGCGCTACAGGCAAAAAGCTTCTTGTAAGCTGGCCCTAGTGCGGGGGTCAGCAACCTGCGGCTCAGGAGCCGCATGCGGCTCTAGAACACAGCCCTAGTGGCTCCCTGGCTGTAGCAGCATTATACATACACATTAGGGCGATCCGCCAACATAATATAACATTTCAGTCACCCAAAACGCGTTGCGCTGTCTGACAGTTGCCAGTTAAAGTAGCACTTGGCCATGTCAAAAAAGCCCAGCAGTTATGAGAGCTGGAGCTTTCACTCTGAACCAGCCATTTTCAACTGTTTACTCAGTTTACTATGTCATTAATATACCTTAGAGATGTTGTGTGGACTAGAAATGGAGTTCTGAAAGACTCCTTTATTTTTTTTGGAATCTCCATTTCTGAAGAAAGGTTGTGTTTCACCATGTTAATGATTTTACTTTTAGGACCTTTTTTTCTGAGTGTACAAATGGAACCAAATGGACCCGCCAGGGTCCATTTGGTTCACATTTGTACACTCTCAGGAAAAAAAATAAATAAAATGGGCGAACTTCACCTTTTAAGCACTTATTAGGCTTACATTTTTGCGGCTCCAGACATATTTAGAATTTAATTTTTGGTCGAAAGTGGCTCTTTCAACATCTTGGGTTGCCGACCCCTGCCCTAGTGTAACATGCAAGCTGCACACAAGCGTGTCACGCTTGATCGTGTCAGTGTGTTTTTTTTACGTCCGTGCGCTCCCAATGTGCTCACACCTTATGGACGGCAGGATGACTTGTGTAACGGGGGTTGAGTTTGACTGTGACACAGCTATATATTGCTATTTACATGATTAATCATCTGTTTATTCAAAAACTAAACATGACCGGCAATAAAGCACATATAGTATGCATGTTAATGGTATAATTTATTGATTTTTGTACATTTTTAACAGCCATATCTCAAGTCATATCCCACTCATCGAAGGCCATTGAGGACAAAATAGGCAGTGTCTACTGAATAAAAGCAAGATCATTTCTGATATGAAGATAAAATCCATGTAATGTTTACGTAACATCAAAGAGAACCAAAGGGAACTTTCAATTGATGAAAAAATATTTTCAAAAGAGCTTTTGGTGAATCAATAAAAAGAAAAAAAATACAGGTGAAACGGTCAAAGGGAGTGCAAATCCGACTTGTTTCGTGGAACGACTCAAAAGCAGATTTATTTAATCTCCAAACCATTACAAATATTGCTCATTCGGTAAACGTAATCCATCCAATTCCATGAGTTGTCCAGATAGAACCACTTCAAAACACTACTGTTCCAAGAAAAAAATAGTGAATGTCATCAAGTTTTTCCTCCAGGATTGCATATAAGGGACGCCGTCTGAACCAATAGAAACTTTATTTAGCAACGTTTCCGTCCTAACATCAGAGCTTCCTCAGGCATAATGATGACGGACTGCTAAATAAAGTTTCTGTTGGTGAAGACAGTGTGGCCCTAACCCTGAGCTTCCGCCACCCATGGTTGAAAATGAAAACAAAACATCTGAACACTTTGTGTATATGTTTTCTTTGAAGGAATCTTCCTACTTCACTACTTATTTCATGATTATTCTTTTATGTGGCCAGTCTGCTCACACACCCACCACCACCACCACCAGTTTGTTAATATCTCTTGACTGGAAAATACAAGTCTTAGTAGGAATGAAACAAACATTCCCCCATGCAAGTTTCACTGACTGTTAGGCTTGGGCATTCTGACAAGACTGCTTGTGTGCGAACCTACTACAACTACTACTACTAACTACGTGACAACCGGCAGCTTTCCTGTCATGTGTGTCTGAATCACCGGGTCCTTGTTGCCTCACACTGAAACAGAACAGGGCCAGTTCCATCTAGTCGAATGCAGAACCGAGACAAAAGGAAACCTGCCCTTTAAAGTATTTGGGAGGGGCATCATAGTAAGAGAGTCGGGAAGGAGGAATGCTCAAACAATTCCATTGAGAAGAAATGTTTACCCCCCCCTCCGCTCTACGGCAAAGCCATGCTTGTATTACATCATAATCTGTTTGCTTATACTCTCCCTGGATTAAGTCTTATTTGTTTTTTCTCTTTTTTTTGTTGCCATCGTTGTCATAATGGTTAATTTTCAAGATCAAATTGTGCTAGGATCAATTAGAGCATTTATTGACCCCCGTCAATATACAGTTTACAATGTAGGCATTTAGCAGACCCTCTCCAGAGTGCAATACACCATATGCATACGGATTAGTTGAATTTACAAGTTACAAGCAGAATTTACAATATACTATACTATGCTATCTAGGTTGGTACTGCAAGTGCTATGGTTTTATTGACATTTTTTGTAAATTAAAAATTTACAATTTAGGAATTTAGCAGGCACTCTTAATCCAGACAGGGTGACATTGCAATACATCATATGCATACAGACAGATTAGTTGGAATTACATTTTTTTAAGCAGAAGGTACTTTACAAGGTAATTTACTATGTAAGCGCACTGAAACATGGCAATGCATTAGACATTCTATATAGGTCACTCACTACTATCTAAGTACACTGATGTGCCATCTAAACTACTGCAAGTACTATGGGTTGATATGTAATACAAGTGCTATGAGCTGAGATGGAGTCTGAAGAGGTGTGTTTTCAGACTGCGGTGGAAGATAGGGAGTGAGTCTGTGGTTCTGATGGCAATGGGAAGTGTATTCCATAGTTTTGGAGCCAGAAGGGAGAAGAGCTTGGGGCGAGTGGAGCGTTGGCCAGGCCTGATCGGAGTGCACAGGAGAGTTCGTAGGAAGCTATGAGGTTAGCAAGACATGGTGGTGACAATCATTTTGGTTGCTTTGAATGCAACTTGAACTCTGTGCGTACATCGTCCAGGAGTCAATACATACAAGTACTACTAGGACAGGGGTTTTCAACAGCTGGTCCGGGGACCACCAGTGGTCCCTGAGAGGGTTCCAGGTGTTCCCCAGCTAAGTTGGTTAACCAGATGTAACTCTTGAGAACGTAAGAATGAAACCAAATGGACCCTTGGCTTGCGGGTCCATTTGGTTTCATTTTTACACTCTCAAGAGTTAAAATATTCATCATCTGAATTGGTCATTTTGGAATGTATGTTTTGCTTGTTTTGTTTCCCAAATCCAGCCTGGAATTGTGGACAAAAGCAAAATTAATCTTTAGATTTGGGGTCTGTGGGGCTAAAATATCCTCAAATGGTGGTCCGTGGCTCAAATGCTGAATAAATGGTGGTCCCTGCTGTCAAAAAGGTTGAAAACCCCTGTAATAGGACATGAAAAGAGTAATCAAATTTCATACCAGGATCTTTACCACTATTTGTAGTGAGCAGCTGAATCCACACCCTGGAGTCATAAAGCGAATGGCAGGAGTTTGATCAAACACTGATGAAACCGTTTGGGGGGGATGGATGGTCAGTGTTGCCATGTCTATGTATTGTAAGCAACTTTGGGCTTGCTTTTGTGTAAAGATGCTTTTTTAAGTGCGATCCAAGTTGCCCCATGGAAAGTGGACTGTGAAGCAGTCATTCCATCATTCGAAACAGAAAACTCTCGAAGTCAGACCTTTAGCTTTATGCATGCTGCACGTCTGTTGCAACTTCAACAACAACTGATGTTATTATTATTGCTTTCTTGCCTAATATAAGTCCTGTAAGCGAATGGTGGGTGCGTCTTCATCGCCCGTGGCGCGAAGCCATTCCCATACCATTTCTTTCCTGCCCCCCGATTGAGAAATGTTACATCCACCCCTGGTCTCCCGACCGTCCTAGTACTTTTCCAAGTGGTTTACGTACATGCGATCTGTCAGGTAGCTCATGCATGTTCACATGCCTTGCTTAGTATCTAAGTCTAAGATAATGATTACAAGCCTGGCAAAGCGCGAAGACGCCGCCTGGCCTTGTTCTCTTTTAGTGTGCCCTGGATTGGCAGAAGAAACCTCACACATGCAGGCAGGGCTGCAATCAGCCCTGGTGAAAGTCCATGCAACCTTATCAACTATTGATCCGCCCCCGCGACCCACATACGATACCAAACGCACTAAAACCTTTGCCGTCTCACTTGTATGCTATCTAACTATAACCTACTACAGCTCACAAGCAGGTTTGTTGCAAGATTACAAGGATCTTTATAATTTTTTTTATCCCCCACAATTTTGTATCCCAGTTGTTATCACACAGTGATCCTAATGTGATCTTGGGCTGTACACAGCCTCCACCAACCTGGGCAGGCAGCGGATTGGCCTCATGCTTCCTTCAGCGCATGAGGAGTCGGGCCGTCTTCTTTTCACCTGACAGGGGGGGGGGGGGGTTTCCCTGCAGAAAGGCCCTTTTACGGAGGAGACGCGCTTATCAGCACCCGCATTCAATCGAACACAGGACCTTCTAGCAGTGAAGCGACAGCACTCACTGCATGGTGACACCACTGTGTCACCGTGCTCCCAAGATTATAACATCAATTTTGCGTTTTGTGCTTGTAGATCTTCCGTCTCCGTTTCCGTGTCACATCAATAATATCCTTGTGTGCATGATGACAGTTTGTCAGTTTCGAGGAACTCAATTTGAAACCGCACACATGGGCCTTGGAAGAATTAGAGCCCGACCGATGCCATATTTTTGTGGCCGATGCCGATACCGATTTTTGGAAAAAACTGCACCGATGTTACCGATGTTTGGGACCGATGTATAATAATTAATTAAAATAATTAAAAATACATTTGAAAAACTTCTAAACGTCAAATTTATTCTCTCTTTCAAGTAAACAATAGAATACGACATTGACATCATTTACTTTTGTGAAATAATTCCATTTGCTGTGTTTCTTTTTCTGTTCCAGGCAAATAACGGCCGATATATCGGCCGATGTTACCGAAATATGGGCAGATTTTACCGATATAATGGCCAATGTATCGACCGATATATCGGTACGAATATCACCGATACCGATGCCGATATATCGGTATCGATATCGGCCGATATATCGGTACGACAGATATATCGGTCGGGCTCTAGGCAGAATGTTCCCAGACCAAAAAAGGACATCGACATCAACAACAACAACACAAGCTCGTCTGTGATCTGTCCGTCCATCCGAGCACTGGACTCAGTCATTCAGAGTGTGTGCGCACGCACACACACACACACGCGCTGTCGTAAAGTGACTCGTCTTGAAACGAGCGTGCTGGTGGTGGTGGCGGTGATGTTTTTCGCTCTGTTCCTCCAATGCGTCCATTGTACTGCGTGCTCCTATCCGACAGCCTCTTGCTGCACGTTACCAGACCACAGTGCAGCCATTGTATCTTCACAAGGGACCTTATACACAAAATCATGCCAAATAGTAGGCTGGCCGGGCCTTTTTTATACTGCACAATGTTCACTGTCAGCCAAAATGGATCCGATCTGATCCATCCGCCGCGCAAATGGTGGAAACTTTCCACAACATCCACTGATAATACGTTATGTGTAAAAAAAAAAAAAAAAAAAGAAAGAAAGAAAGTCTGGAATGACTTCACATCATCATCAGATCGCATCTGCATCTGCCCTAAAAAAAAAAAGATCAAAGAAGGAGCTATTATTTATACAATGTTTGTGGCATGCACAAAACTTTGGCACCCAAGGCAAAGGTCATGCCCTATTTGCACATTAGCACACAGTATACTCCAGTCCGTATGCAAAGGTAACAGGGTGCAACTGTTCCAGTGACATAATGAGGGTCGTGCTCTACATCTGAGGATAACTCGCAAGAGAGGGAAATGTGCATGGCGTCTCTGTCGAGTTTCAACTCGCAAAAGGTAGATTTGGATAGCTTAGGTACTCATAATTACCCTATATAGATTTCTATATAGATTTCAGACTGTTGGGCCTACTTTCTTAGCTGATGTATGATTCACACACAATTTTGTGTGCATACTGTATGTATTACCATGTTTTATTTGTGTTCATGCTTAATGTAATGCATTCTGGATTACTAAATAAGTAAATCTGTCCAAAAACGGGTTATTTTTCAGGATTCCAACTCAAAAAATAGCAAAAGCTCCACACAGAAAAGTTAGAATACAGAGATAGGAGGTTTCTGCATGGCGACAGTAATATCACTGAAGGAAACGATCGCAACTCTCTATCCTAAAAAAGTTTCCCTGGCTAATATGACAAACTTGCCCTCTATAGCTAAAACATAAGCATAAAAGCACCTTAAATATTTTATATATTTCATGAATATAGAATGATTCACTCAATAGGGGCTGCTCCTGCATGTCGCAGGTTGATGATGTCATATGTCCAGCCCTATGGACTTATGGAATGCACATGCCACTAAAAATATTTTAAAAGGTATTGCTTTGATGCTTATATTAACTTTATGAAGTATTAAGTTGCGTTTTACTAAGATACCCCTTCCACAATTCCAAAGGGCTAGACCACCCACTGGCATATGACATCATCAACATGCGACCGGAGCGGTCCCTTTTGAGTCGAGGATTCGCTGTTTTTGAACGAAATACAATATGTAAGACAAATTATTTTGGTCATTTTAGTTGTAGAGGACCAGTATAATGTATTAACGCACATCTATCTCATTAGCCAGGGATCCGTTTAAGGTTCCTACACCCTGAAGCGATGGGCCAGCCACAGGGAAATGAAACAAAAAACAAAAAACAAAAATGGCTTCAATCGTCACGTTTGAACAAAGCGAGGAGGGAAAAAAAAAAGCCAAAGCGAGCTCTGATTAAACAATAGCCGTGGTGGTGTGCAACAAAGGAGGGACTGTATATAACATGGACCGTGGGATGGGCTTCCCCTTTGTGCAGACTTTTTTTTTTTATCTCCCGTGGTGGAATCCAACAACACCATGGCCTGCCTGCATTGCTGGCTGCATTCCTAGTCATTCTCTTCTTCTTGGCCTCATGTATCGCCTCGCATGAACTGACTGCTGCTGGAGAGGTTGCATTTGGGGGAGAGTAGTTTTTTTTTTTTTTTTTTTTTTTTTTTTAAGAAGGAAACACACACACACACACACACACACACACACACACACACACACACACACACACACACACACTCAGAGTCCATACTGCTTTAAAGGTATTATTATAGGCAACGTTTTAGCCAAAAATCTAAATGTACAGCATATATGTTTTCTTCTGCGTCGCTACAGCCCAGACATTTTTGTTGTTGTCAACAAATAATTGACGTCGGGCTTGTGATAAGGTGGTGCTAGTGTGTGTGTGTGTGTGTGGGGTCAGGGGGGGTCAACCAATCACAGTGCCGCAGTCTCCAGCGGTCTCATAACGAGCCAATAGAGTGGAGGAGAGGTGGAGTCAGGTTCAAATCTGTTTACAAACACAAAGTTTGTAGACACTAAAGTTTCCTATAATACCGTGTTTCCTATAAGTCAAAACTAATGAAAATGTCATTCAGTAATTCGAGTAGGACTTTTATTTTGTTGACGCTGCGGTCACATACTTTGGCTAGAGAATCTTTTCCCTCTTTTTAACAGGGTAGAAAACAAAGGTTTTTATCAAAATGTGGTCCATAACCTAGAAGATAGTTGTGGCCCAAAACTAATTTAACAGCTCTGAGGAAAAGCAGGCAGAGTGTGAGACAGAATGATGAGAGATCCATGTGTGTGGTCTAACTTACTGTATTGTAGCAGCGATTAGCATAAAGCCCCAAAAGATGTTGCAAAAACATATTTTTTAGAGAGTATATATCCCCTCCAAATTAACTTACACACGGTCACAGGGGTGCCTTGACATTGTAATTGGCTATCAAAGTTAGTGGGAGAGGCCTATATTTGCAGGGCAACCACATCTCTCTCTCTCTCAGACCTGACTGATTGCACCTCAAAATACACATCCATTATATAATGCAGGGGTAGGCAACCTTTTTGAGATGAAGTGACGTGGCTTAATTTACTGTCGGTGTGCCATGTAGACATTGTGTTAAATTAAGGCAACAGATCAAAATTATTTCCATACGATTCTACTGCAAACTTTGCATTTTTGATGGTAGTGAGTGAGTTTGAATGAATGGCTTAAAGATACATCGCATGGATGCAACTGGGACGTATCCTCAGTGATGTATCCCAAGGTCATCGGGGTTTCGGGTCTCGCAACATCATACCCCTCACTCAGGCGACCCAGCCGGGGTTGATCAAGTCCCGACTTACGTCCCAGTAGCTACTCTCGGTCAGTCCACTAGGGAAAGACCCAAGGCCACACAATCCACCGCTCGAGAACTACTCTGCCAGGACTGGGAGAACCATACTCTGGCACATGGAAGGACTAGGCTCTGTGGATTGACTCCTGTCCAGACCCCTCCTACGTCTCACCAGGTCTGCTCCTGCTCTCACCAGGTTGGCACAGGACCTGTGCGTTGCACCAGACTCCCAACACCAGCATTTCATTCAGGAGCAGTGAATCATAATGGCCCTCCTAACCACCCGCTTCGACCTCTATCCATCGATTGAATAGACACTTATCAACAGAAATGTTACGATCCAATCGTGCCGGTATAGCAGATATTCAGATACCCGCCGGGCAAGTAGATATTTTGTATTCATTGCATCGGTGGATCACGGATACTACTAGTAGGGCGGGGCGAAGGAAGTTTTACTGAAGTTATGGTTAGGGTTAGGTTAGGTTTAGGCATAAGTTTACTGAGGTTAAGTTTAGGGTTGGGGTTAGGTGTAGGCATAGCCTAGTTTTACTGGGGTTATGTTTAGGGTTTAGGATTAGGCTAGGGTTAGGGTTAGACGGTGCTTTATGCGGTAACTAACCCTAAACAAAACTTCAGTAAAACTATGCTTCGCCCCGCCCTACTAGTAGTATCCGTGATCCACCGATGCAATGAATACAAAATATCTACTTGCCCGGCGGGTATCTGAATATCTGCTATACCGGCACGATTGGATCGTAACATTTCTGTTGATAAGTGTCTATTCAATCGATGGATAGAGGTCGAAGCGGCTGTCCTAACGGCCTCACCAAGGTTTTTGGGCTTCCTCCTCACGGAGGACACAGGCTGGGGCGCTAACCCATACTGCTCACCCGGGTGCCGTCTACATTCCGGCTGTCACCCGTCTCTCCGGTGGTCACCAGACTATACCTGGTTGTCACATAGTCTATTCCTATGAGCCACTATAAATAGAAACTAAAGGCTTAAAGATACATCGCATGGATGCAACTGGGACGTACTCATCAGCAGTGTTGGGAATATTACTTTACCTTGTCAATATATTACTTATTAATTATTACCTTCATTTTAAAGCAATATATTATATTACAATATTACGGTCTGAGCAAGTGTAATATATTAATATTACTATTACATATTACTTACAAAAACAATTTTTACAAAATATATAATGACATATTTAGTATCACTATTAATCAAATATTGCGTAGACCAGTGGCATACCTACAATAAAGCAAGCACACATGCTATCTGGCCAAATCCATATGAAATCAACTTGAAACGTCAACTTGAAACGTCACTCCTGATAAATAATTTGATGACAAATGATAGAAAATAAGTAATTATTCAACTTTTGCAGTTGTCAATATGATTTCACAAGAGCATTTTCAATGAGACAGATTGACAGAAAGTAATATTGAAAGTAATGCAGTAATGCAGAAAGAAAAGTATAATATATTAGATTGTTTTAGTTAAGTAATATATTTATATTACAAGTTACTGCATTTTGGTAATATATTATGTAATATATTAAGTTACGTAGTGCACATGTCCCAACACTGATCCTCAGTGATGTATCCCAAGGTCATCGGGGTTTCGGGTCTCGCAACATCATACCCCTCACTCAGGTGACCCAGCCGGGGTTGATCAAGTCCCAACTTACGTCCCAGTAGCTACTCTCGGTCAGTCCACTAGGGAAAGACCCAAGGCCACACAATGTAGAATCATGTGCAGGATGTAATTGACATAGAGATGTGAATGGACTTCATTTAAATGTACATTTTTTTTATATATATATATATATATATATATATATATATCTTGAAAACTCATCCCTCTCACACTGTGAGGGATATGCACACACTTGTGTGCATATGTTTGAACGGGTATTATGGACTAATCGTAAAATACTATGCAACATGGATACATCTAGCTGAGTCTGTTGCAGAACTCGATAAGACAGACAAATGATAGTGGAGTTAGTGCTGCAAGTGTCCATCCCATATCTAGTCGTATCTTTTTATAAGTACAATAAATCTACTAACTAGTGCAGACACAAAAAGACATGGCTGGATGGCAACAAACCAAAACTAGAGAACACATAAGCCTTTTGAGTTTGAGTAATAAAGGACACAAATTAAGGGGCCTCTCTCTTCTGAAGGAATACTCAATTTAAGCCCAGCGCTCTCTTAAAAGTTTGTCATTTAATATAGACCTACTGTACACACAAAAACAAGGGAAATAGCCTACGGGGTTTCACCTTGTATGCCACTAACGCTTGTATTATTAGTCTAGTCTAGTCTAGAAGGATAACTCCCTTGAAGTCCACCGTCTCATTTTAGAGGGGGGGTCGACCTCTACACTAAGTTACAATTCAGTTTTATTAGGACACATCTGTGCAACCAGACATTGACAACAAGAAATACATCCATGCCGACAAACAAAACAAGTGCTCTCCCAAAGCCGGTCCCGCCCCCTGAGTAGCGAAATTGATATGGAACCATATCCCATATAACACAGTTGTCCCTTTGTCTTTTGTATGCATAGATTAAATTACGTTTTAAGAGAATGGCGTGCTTAAATGGAGTATATATGAGAGGCCCTATAACATGACCTTTATGAGTCAACTCAAAAGGCTGGTATTTTCAATTTTCCAGTCTTAGTTTGTCTTCCATTCAAAGAATAAGTCTTTTCTGTAGCAAATTTTGTGCATCATTGTGTTCTTAATACTCATGAAGAGCTGGTTACGATTTGCCAAATGACCAAATTAAGGTAGGCAAATCTGTGTTAAAAAAGCACGACAAGATCGGCATGAGAAGCAACCTATACTGGGAATTGTCGCTCGATTTTAGAATCGAGCGACAATGGTAGAAACGGCAATCCAGAGAGAGAAGAGCCTGGAGCTTTCCGGTGGAACTGTTGTCCCCTGCGGCCCGACTACGGATAAGCGGTCGAAGATGATTGGATGCATTCCGTTTAACTTGCTTCCACTACTGATAAATATTGTGTAGAAATACCCTCACCACAAGCCCATACTGTAGTTCGGCCACTTTCACAATATTTGCCTCTTGTAATCATGCATACTGCATGTTGGTATTTGCACGATTAGGGGGCAATTACCCATACCCTCCAAAAATAATGAGGCAGAGTGACTGGCTTCCCACTGAGAGAGTTCCACTTGACTCTGTGTCACGTACGAATCAGTCACAGATCACCAGGTCTGTCTCATGCAACTCCATGGCAATAGATCCAGCCAGTATGATCTGATCTAACAGTGAGCCTGTATTGCCCAATACTCTCTCTCTGTGGAGAGAGAGAGAGAGAGAGAGAGAGAGAGAGAGAGAGAGAGAGAGAGAGAGGATGTAACGTTTCCCAAGGGGGGGGGGGGGGGGGGGGGGGGGGGCAGGAGAGAATGGTATGGGGGTGGCTTCATCGGCCATACCAAGTCGCACCCATACCATTTTCTGTTACAGGACTTTTATTAGGCAAGTAAAGCATCAATAATGACATCAATTCTATAGTTGAAGTTGCAACAGACACGCAACATGCATAATGCTAAAGGTCTGACTCAGAGAGTTCTCTGTTTTCAATGATGAAATGCTGTTGGTTTAGTCGTGACACAACTGTAGTTAGTTAGCAGCAGTAGTAGTGTTTCAAATCCTTAAATATAAGCACTTTAATGTGAAATATCTTGGGTTGTTTTGCATGCCATGCCATCATGTTTGGTGCGGGGGCAGACTGGGCGTTTAGGCATTGCATTGCAATGCCCCCCTCCCATGCCTAGATCCGCCCCTGGACTAGTGGAGTAGAAGGGAAGGGAAACGGGCAGGGCAACGCCCCCCAAGCCTTTATATCTATGACATTCCCTGATACATCCGCGTAGCACACGTACTGTCTGTGGCTAGGAACGGAACGGAACGGCACGCACGTACTGTAGTAATAGTAAAGGAACGCCTTGTCAGCAAAGAGAGAGAGAGAGAGAGAGAGAGAGAGAGAGAGAGAGAGAGAGAGAGAGATCAGAGACTTTTACTAAACTGACACGATGAAGAGAAAGTTTGTTTTCGAGGACTGAGTGATCATCCCTCCCGTTTGTTTCGCGCGAGAAGAAAGAGAAGCAGCAGTTTTTAAAAAAGCTACAGGTAGGTTCGAGTTTCAAATAACTTTTTTGATTTGCACGGGATTCATCCATTTATTGTTGTTAACAGGTGGTCCGGGGACCACCAGACAGTGTGGTCCTTGATCAGAGTTCCAGGTGGTCCCCATCCAGGCTAAATAATGATGGAAAGCTGGTTAACCAGATGTAACTCTTGAGAACGTAAAAAATGAAACCAAATGGACCCTGGCGGGTCCATTTGGTTTCATTTTCACACTCTCAAGAGTTAAAACATTCATCAGAATTATTAGCACTATTTAATTAAGAATTTGACACTGTTTTTGTTTGCAAAATAAATCCAGCCTGGAATTGTGAACGAAAACGAAAAGAATTCTTCTAGTTTTAGGTCTTTGGAGCTAAAATGTCATCAAATGGTGGTCCGTGGCTCAAATGCTGAATAAATGGTGGTCCCTCATGGTGTCAAAAAGGTTGAAAACCCCTGCTGTATTAGTGATCGAGTTTGTTTATGACTGCTGGCTGTTAGTTTTCTTGGGTGTTTCTGTTGTGTGAGTGTCAGAGAGCCGTGCAGGCTGTTGCTGCTCCGTACGTGTTGCTTCTTGCATTCTTTGCAGAGTCATCTAGTAGAAGAGTCGCGACATTGAGGGGTCAGAAAACAGTCTGGTCACGTGGTTCATGTACTCGCCCCGCGAGCCCATAGGCTTCAATGCGTTCAGTAACTTTCGGCTGTCACTCTTCGTGTCACTATCCAACAGAACTCTATGTAGATGGGCTGGCCCCATGACGTGAACGGAGTTGTCGTAACTCTGTCTGTTTCCAAGGCTCTGATTCTTTGGATGTCAACGCATTAATGACGTCTCTTCTCAAGTTATAAATCATGCATCGCAAAGGCTATACGTAGTAGTAGTAGTAGTAGTAGTAGTGCATGGAGAGTAAACTGGCATGCTGTTTTATTTCACCACGTGTCCAAGAAAGAAGTGTGCAGGAGGAGGCAATGTCCGCTGTTATTTTAAAGAGCGTTTCCACCCATTTTCAACATTTTACTATGTCATTAATGCACCTCAGAGTCGGAGTTGCGTGGACATGATAAAAAGGTCCCCCATTCCATGTTTCCTGGGGAAAAAAAAGAAAAAACATTAACATGGTGGAAAAAAAAATATTAAAGGGGTATTCCACCCATTTTCAACATTTTACCATGTCATTAATAATATACCTTTAGAGGTGTGGGCATGATAAAAAAAGTTCCCCCATTCTGTGTTTCCTAGAAATGGAGGGCTGAATGAATTAAAAAAATAACATTTTGTTTTAGGACATCCATTTGGTTCCATTTGTACACTCAAAGGAAAAATGATAAATGGGTCGCCAATTCTCTTTCAGGGGGAGAAAAAGACATTAACATGGTGAAAACAAAAAATCATTACCATGGTGAAACACATTTTGATGGCGTCATAAAGTTGTGTTTCATCACCATGTTAATGATTGATTGATTGATTGATTTATTTTCATTTTATGAGCTTTTTTTTTACTGAGTGTACAAATTGAACTAAATGGACTCGTTAAGGTTCATTTGGTTCCATTTGTACACCCCCAGAAAAAAAAATGTTGAAAATGGGTGTAAGTCCCCCTTAAATTGAATAATTGGTATCATGGTACATGCTGCCAGCCCATTGGAACACTGATAGGCTACATTGACATTTGACCACTTGTTGCCTCTTGTTTACAACTGTCAAAGAAGCTCAAGTTATAAAGTCAACTCTACATGATTGTACATGCTTAAAATTTGACAGCTAAGGTATACAATATGTCTACAATTTCCCACAAAACCTGTCCATCCAGTCATGCATTAGTTTCCAATGTTTTACATGTCAATATTTTTGACAAAATAGCCACTTTTACACTCGTACATTCAAGTGCCCAGATGTCCCTAGTGTCCATTTATCATTGATATACTGTACATGTCATTTTGCATGTCCACTACTAGTCCGTGGACAAGAAAAGGCAAAAAGCAACCTTTTTTCTCAGAGAAGAGTAACTTTTGCTCAATAGATAAACGCAACATTACTGTTGTCTTAGTAATGTAGGCCAACATTCAGGTATTTTCGGTTGTGATGATTTATGCAGTACTCAACCTGTTCTCAACCTGCATGTGGATCTGCTCCAATCTTTGGAGGGATGTGTTCAAGGGAGAAAGATGTGGCAATGTAAAGTTAAAAACCATTACAGAATTAAAAGCAATCAACAAACTGCTATACAATCAATAAAATAGGTCCATTAATATCCCTGGCTAAGTGACAATATAAGAAACGTGGGGGAAAAAAATGTAAAAATAGCCTGCAGTTGTACTCTTATGAGTTTGTTGATATGAAATACTATATTTCCAGTGCTAGTAGTCAGGGTATGGTGGTGGTCAAATATGATTTGGGGGTCAAAGCCTAGTAGGGTTGATAATCACTGCCTCATGGTCTAGTGAGTTAATATTTGCCTGTCTGCCTGTAAAATATTAAAAGATGCACCGCTATCGGTCCTCGCAATGGATCTGATATCGGGGATGGGCTGTAAGGTCAGTAAGGCTAAGGGAGTTTAAGGGATATTTCACTCATTTTTTCCCCACTATTTTCAGTAGATTCAGTATTTTAGATATTTGATGTTCATTTTAGCCCCCCCACCCACTTCCCATACAACCCCATTGTAACTTAAAAAGTCCATTTCAACTAAGACAAAATACCAGTCACCAGAACAAAAAGTGGTTTGTATAGGAAGGGGGCGTTGCAGCCAAAATGAACCCGAACTATCTAAATCAGGGGTTTTGAACAGGTGGTCTGGGGACCACCTGTGGTCCTTGAGAGGGTTCCAGGTGGTCCCCAGGCTAAATGATGCAAAGTTGGTTAACCAGATGTAACTCTTGAGAATGTAAAAATGAAACCAAATGGACCCTTGCGGGTCCATTTGGTTTCATTTTCACACTCTCAAGAGTTAAAATATTCATCATCTGAATTGGCACCACTTTAATTAAGAAGTTTACACCGTTTTGTTGGCAAAATACAGCCTGGAATTGTGGACAAAACCAAATAGAATTCTTTAATTTTAGGTCTTCTGGGGTGAAAACGGTCATCATCCCAAAGACCTGGAAAATGGTCATCAAATGGTGGTCCGTGGCTCAAATGCTGAATAAATGGTGGTCCCTGGAGTCAAAAAGGTTGAAAACCCCTGATCTAAATACTGAATCAAGTCATGTCAAAACACTCTGCCCAAGTAGATGAGGTGATGTAATGACATAATGATATAATAATGGTAATCTCCACTATCTATAGGCGCACAGCAAACAAAGTATAAGAAAAAAAGCTTGTGGCTAAATGCAGGGAGTTTAGCTGATCTAAGCACATATGGCTGTAAGCACACAGCTGGCCGTGTGATTGATAGATCCCACGACGACCGTGATGTAACCACGACTGTTTGGGATCATGTGATCTGGTCTTGTGTGTGTGTGTGTGTGTGTGTGTGTGTGTGTGTGTGTGTGTGTGTGTGTGTGTGTGTGTGTGTGTGTGTGTTAGGGTGACCAGATCCAAACTGTTCATTTGAGGGACAGAAGTGTTGCATGTGTGGGATTGTAAATCAGCTATTTTTGATACGAAAGTATGCGATGTGGCCTCTCTAGAGTTGAGTGTGGAAATATAGTGGTACCATATGTGGGAATTATTAAAAAAAAAACATAGCAAGAAATTATACAACAGCAATCCAACTATTAGGGCACTACAAATTATTAGGGCATTTTGAACACTGATGTCTGTCACAATGTGGGACAGAGTCTCAATTTGTGGGACGCTTCAAAAATCTTGAAAATGAGGGACCTTCCCACGCAAAGAGGGACATCTGGTCACCCTAGTGTGTGTGTGTGTGTGTGTGTGTGTGTGTGTGTGTGTGTGTGTGTGTGTGTGTGTGTGTGTGTGTGTCACTACTAAAGCACCGTTTGAGCCCTTCCTGCTGTGACACTCACCATACCAATCTCTCCTCTCCTCTCTCTCTCTCTCTCTCTCTCCCTCCCTCTCTCTCTCTCTCTCTCTCTCTCTCTCTCTCTCTCTCTCTCTCTCTCTCTCTCTCTCTCTCTCTCTTCTCTCTCTCTCTCTCTCTCTCCCCTCTCTCTCTTCTCTCTCTCTCTCTCTCTCTCTCTCTCTCCCCTCTCTCTCCCCTCTCTCTCTTCTCTCTCTCTCTCTCTCTCTCTCTCTCTCTCTCTCTCTCTCTCTCTCTCTCTGTGGGTTTGTGGATGGAAGGCAAGGAAATTTAAACACATTTCAGTGACAAGGCAATTTGATGTGCTTTCACATCAAACATCAAGCAAAGGAAAACGGTCCAACGGATGATTTTGCAATGTCATTAGAATGCATGCAACAAAATGTTAAGCATTATGGTATTACTTTAACAGTTGAAAAATAGCAGATCTACAAGCTCATAGAGAACAAGCTCTATGAGTTTGTATAATAATAAAAAAACAACTTAATGCTTTCTTTGAGCAATGTATTTTAAGTAATTTCGTTAGCATGTGATTACATACATTCCATTGGGCTGGACCACATGTGAACCTATATGACATCATCAACTTGCGACAGGGGAGCACTAGTTCCATTGCGTGAATGATTCTCGTTTTACAAAAGAAATAAAGCATTGAAGGTGTTTTTTATCTTCACGTTTTAGTCATAGAACACGGCAAGCATAGTGTTTTAGGGCATATTTGTCTTATTAAACATATCTGGTACATCCTACACCACAGACAGAAAGAAAAGTAATTTGGTCAAAGGCAGCGTCAAGCTGTCACTGCAGTTTTCTGTGAGTTTGCTCCACATACTGAATGGGGTGTATACAAAAATGAAATGCCGCTTCCCCACGTTGTATTTATGTATTCATTTTTTGTTTTAGAAGGAGAGAAATTCAGACTGTTTAATATTTCACAATCTGCTCAACAACGTCGAGCTGTGTGCCAGCACCAGCCTGCTGCTACTACCTACTGCCGCATGCTGTTGTTTATATTTCGGAACCACCCCCGGATCAGACGATCTGGGACAGATGGATTAAAGCGAAAGTCCGCAAAGATTAGGAAGAAACAGCAGCGATTGGATTTTTTTTTCTATTCTTGGTGCAGATGAATCCTGAGATGAACTGGATATATACATTCGGTGAAGGGTGGATGTATATGGCCTAGCTTTGCTGGCTCTCTAGCAGTCTAAAAATGGAAATCCAACCAGCCTCCAAAATTAAATCATCACATATGTTTTTGTTTTTCTCCGTCTCTCTTTCTGTCGCACTCAGATACTGTAGGGAAACGCCACGTGGGTTTGTTTTCTAACTGGGATTGACCGTATGTTTTGGATCATCGTTGTACGTTTTTTTGTATGACTTAACCAGATATTACCAAAAATAGCAGATCTAGTAGACGGGGGCGGATCTAGGCATGGACTAAATGCCCTGACTGCCCCACCAAACATGATGGCATGCAAAACAACCCAATATATTTCAAACTAAAGTGCTTATATTTAAAATGATTTGAAACACTACTACTGCTACTAACTGACTACAGCTGTGGCACCACTAAACCAACAGCATTTCATCATTGAAAACAGAAAACACTCTGAGTCAGACCTTTAGCTTTATGCATGCTGCGTGTCTGTTGCAACTTCAACAACAACTGATGTTATTATTGATGCTTTACTTGCCTAATAAAAGTCCTGTAACTGAAAATGGTATAGGTGTGAAGCCGCCCCAATACCATTTTCTCCTGCCCCCCCCCCCCCCCCCCCATTTGGAAATGTTACATCCGCCCCTGCTTGCAGATCAGCTGTTTGATTTACTACTTTCTCATTTCATTTTTCAAAGTGGTGCTTTGTGAGGCCCACGGTGCAGGAAACTGAGCTTTGACGATGCATTTTCAGTTTTGAATCCCTGCAGTTTCATCTTTGGATTTTTCTGGCTATTAAGGGACCGTAATTTTTTTTCTTTTTTTTTTTTTTTTTGAGGAGGAGGATTACTTTTTTGCTGTTTTCCACAGAACATCCTCATAAACCGGTGCCAATAAACCGGTCCGGACCTTGACTTGTATTCCCACATTTTGGCCCGGTGTGTATTTGAGTCTGACACCCCTATAGCCTTACTTGAGCATACTGCAGCGCCACAACAAAATAATCAAAAGGAACAGATCCATAAGCTCAAACCTGCCGTTTTGACTGCATGTCAGGCTTGCAGAATCTGTTGTTTTTGCTGTTGTTGATTGAATCCTGAAAAGTTGTGGACAATGAGATTTCCCAACCGACAGGCGATTACGTGTGCAGAAGAATCGGGTTAATCTTTGACCCTACGTCAATCTTTGCACAGCTCAGGGTCTCCCAGGGTCTGCTAGTTTGGCTGAATGTCCTCCTGTTTTGTTTGCAGAATGCTCACAAGTTAGGGAAATTTATGAAAACCTGTGAACTATATCGTTACAAACACATTTCTTCACCAATGTGTTTGTAATGGTGCCGCATAGCATGTACTAAAATGATAGACTTCAACTCCCGGGGGAAACCTCATAAAAATCGGATCAAAGGCGGGGTACTAGGCACAACCTATAGGATGCAAAACATGCAAAATGTTACCGTGCTTTAGCATGCTTTATGTCTAACCAGGGGGTTTTCATGATGCTGAATTCAGACCTACCCTTCATCAATGTGCTTAGTCTGGGCAAGTGTTATGACCGTTTTCAGCCGGACTGTTGTGTGTTTTTCAAAAACTAATGCTAAACTAAACTTGGAATATGGATATGGATATGTCTAGACCTCTAGTTAGACATATCCCATGCTACGTAAAGCATGCTGACATTTTGCTTGTTTTTAGATCCTTGTTTTTAGTAAGGTTTCCCACACGAGTTGAATTTCAACATTTTAGTACATGTTCTTAGACTCCACTAGAAACACATTGGTGAAGACATTTCTTGTTCACAAGTTAATTCCCAGATCGGTCACCTACCTAGCTAAAAATTCCCTGACCACTAATAATATGACTTGCCCAAACTAGGGATGGTAACTTTCATCAGTTTGTGTGACGTGAATATGAATATTTATAGACATCAGAATGGAACGGTATTGTATTCCTTAATGCGGTTCAAGTCCGTTATTATCGAACCATTCATCATATAATAGCCCTTGTTTGACAACTGTGTATTTATTGTTAATTGTTCTGTCAGATTTAGTGACATGGATACACCAATGATAAGGTATGTGTTTAAACCAATGCAGTCGAGCGCGGCGTCCGTTGGGAACGCATAAATATAAATAACTCCACCGACTGGCTTAGGAAGTATTTTCCTTTTGTTTTATGCTGCGTGGTTTGGTCGCAGCCCAATTTTTTTTGGCTTCACCGGTTCCATATCCTTCCCTTATTTCCTGTTTAGTGATTGCGCAACTCGCTGTCACTTCTGCCAAAGCTAGGGGTTTTTTCTTGCTATATCCAAAAATAGCCTGCCTTATTTAGCACTTCATCGCAAAGGCTGTGTCGTATGAGCCAACATACAAGCCCGCCACCGAGATTACAAGCTTGGATTGTTGTGTGCTTCTAAATCTGCTATGTACATTGCATGGTTGACAGGGGCCGATGTAACATTTCCCAATTGGGGGGCATGAAGCCTGTGTCACTTCATGCCACGGGCGATGAAGCTGCCCCCATACGGGCAAGTAAGCATTAATAATAACATCAGTTGTTGTTGAAGTTGCAACAGACACGCAGCATGCATAAAGCTAAAGGTCTGACTCGGAGAGTTTTCTGTTTTCAATGATGAAATGCTGTTGGTTTAGTGGTGCCATAACTGTAGTTAGTTAGTAGCAGCAGTAGAGTTTCACATCATTTTAAATAAAAGCACTTTAATTTGAAATGCCTTGGGTTTGGTTTTTATGCCATCATGTTTGGTGCGGCAGATTGGGCATTTAGTGGGGCATTTCCCCCCCCATGCCTATGCCTAGATTCACCCCTGATGGTCGAGCACCTTGTTGTGTTCATGCCCGTTTGTCTAGGAACACAAAAGTTAGACAGACAGACACACACACACACACGTTTAAAAACATTGGACACTGTAGGTTGGATTTAATGCGTACATACAGGCATGCCCACAAACAATATTTCTATACTTGTGCAGACAGCCGGACACAAGATTCTAGAGGTTCTTGTGAAAACCATCCTCCTAAAAATGACTACAGTAATGTCAAATTCTACTGTAAACTGGCAACCAGACTTTGGGTATTATTTCGTCCACCTCAATCGGCATTGCATCTTTATATTGTTTTTAATCGTTGATTAGTCCCTTTTACTACAACAAGGTATGGTGTGTACAGATCGGAGCAACACTGCTAAATGTGTAGGTTGCAAATGTGGCAGGATAAAATGTTGTTTTGTGGCATTCGTTTTTTTTTTTTTTAACAGTGACTGTGACAGTCACAGGTGTGACTGTCCCTGGCACACAAGTATGCGGTCCTGTCACTTTCTTGACTTTGTTTATGCTGATTACGACCCTGTATCTTCAGAATCTGCCTCGTTCTGCCTAAAATTTGCCATTTTGGCAGAGGTATCAGGGGGTGCAGCAACCCTGACACTAAGGTCTCCGAGGCACTTGCCCATCGGGCAAGTGCAAGTCAGGTTCTACTTGCCCTCAGGTCATGGTCACTTGCCCCCCAGGTTCCAAGTTGGTTAACCAGATGTAACTCTTGAGAACGTAAAAATGAAACCAAATGGACGCTTGCGGGTCCATTTAGTTTCATTTTTACACTCTCAAGAGTTAAAATTCATCATCTTAATTAGCCCAGGTCTACAGTGTAGAAGATTAATGGTCATTTTGATGTGTTTGCCTGTTTTGTTTCCCAAATCCAGCCTGGAATTGCGGATAGCTAGAAAGCAGGGAAAGACACAGAGGCAGAGCGCAATGACTTCAAGTCAAACTCCACCTGGCTGTGAGAGGCTGTGGAAAAGTACACACAGCCTCTAAAATTTATCTTGTGTTGTGTTATAGTGCACTAAGTTGCACACTTGCCCGATCGGGCAACCAGGTAGCAGTCTTCACTTGCCCCACCATTTTTTTTTACT
This sequence comes from Benthosema pterotum, assembly GCA_039105355.1. Lineage (NCBI taxonomy): Eukaryota > Metazoa > Chordata > Actinopteri > Myctophiformes > Myctophidae > Benthosema > Benthosema pterotum. The sequence continues at coordinate 12,545,610 of CM076970.1, forward strand.
TGCCCCGGGCAAGCGGGCAAGTGTTAGTGTAAAGCCCTGGGTATTGAGGGGTGCAGCAACCCTAACCCTAACCCCACGCGTTTATCATGTGTTAATCATTCCAGGAACGTCTGATTGCTACACGCCGTAGGGACTGATCAATAATTAAAACGATATAAGATACAATACAAAATGGTATTATTATTATTATTATTATTATTATTATTATTAAGGTGCAGAAAATAATTCAAACTTTCAAACTTATGTGGGCCAGTTGCCCACTTTATATTACTATACTTGTGAGGACAACGTTTCCACACAAAGACACACACACACACACACACACACACACACACACACACACACACACACACACACACACACACTTCTGAGAGAGAGAGCTGCAATGCCTCCTGTGCATCGCTGTTGCCAGTGACACACCAAAGCAAGCCAATATGGCCCACTGTTTAAATAAAGCCATCTGCCACACCAGTGTGTGAGATGAGATAGGAGAATAATCCAGCGTTTTTTTTTTCTCTTCTTGTTGGTTTTCATGATGATTGATTCTCATCGTGATGACGCACAAGAAGGGAGGGAGGGTGCAAGAAAATGGACCGGAAATCGAAAGATGGCCAAAAAAAAAAAAAAAAAAAAAATGTTGCATAAGCAAGAAATGACGGCAGGCCATGTTCGAATTGATTCTCTTGGAGGAAGTGCTTAAGTGCTGGAAGTTCAGAAGTTCAACAGTTTTATACACTCGCTGTGCCTTGTTGGGAGCTTGTAGATCTGCGATTATCAAGCTCAGTGGCCATGACCAGTTCAGTGACTTTGTGGTTAGAGTGTCCGCCCTGAGACTGGGAGGTTCGATTCCCGGCTGGGTCATACCAAAGACTCAAAAAATGGGACCCAATGCCTCCCTGCTTGGCACTCAGTGTAAAAAATTGGATTGGGGTACCCGGGTAAGTCCCTGTGACATATACAGTGCTAGCGTCATGTTCAGGGGTTGTACTTGTACATCAAAGCTGCCTCATGCTACATGCCCTATGGGCCTCATGACTGGGCCGAGCCTCAGTCATTCATGGTGGCAACATTGTATCTTAACAGCAAATCGGAGAAAAAAAATCGGTTAAATAAATTAATTCAAAATTCCCCAAGTCCTGATTTCCCAGGATTCAATGCCGCAAAAAACAAAGGCTACATGCCGTCTCTGTCGATTCTGTCAAACTCTTGTCCAAAACGGCTACTTTTCATTCAAATTAAAAAGCTTGCAAAAGTAGAACATTGGGCAAGTTGTGATTTTGCTACACTGATACTTTTGGTGTTCTTCTGTTTCACTGTGTTGTATGATTTAAAACCCAAACGACCGGTTTATCCCTGACAGCAATGATGCCTTATACTGTACATGATCCCCTCAGAGTTCAATAGTTCAGTTTGACCACACAAACGTACTGCTTTGAGTGCTTTCCCCTGTGTTGTCATGGAATATAACAAACAAGTTGTGATCACATGGGCTACAGAGATTGCGTGTATTTTGCAGAAATCACCCTCGTGGTGGCACTATAACTGGATACAATGTGGAAAATGCTGACCATTGGCCTATAAATGATCGTTAGCTTGCGTCTTTAACCCTATGAAGGCTGTAGACGACTAAAGCGTAATTTATTCATTTTGAGATGCCAGCTGCAAACGTAATAAACGTAATTCTGTTTTTATTGGTGCTTAGGCTAGAGGGACCCTAAGCTAGCTTGTCACAAAGATCCATGTAGCTGCCATCATGGGTTTGCTCAAAATTTATCATATAGCCCACTACAGTACAAAAAAGTTACCAAAGTTACCCAAAATAGAGAGAGATCTATCTGTCTTTTAAACACTAGTGCTAAAACACGATCGTCTGGCCTCCGTGGACTGTGGCAAGCATCGTTCAGCCTTACACACCTCCCTTGCTTTGTATCAGAATGTCCTGAATGCTAATCACTTCTCAAGCCAACAGAGAAAAACAAAACAACACAGGGGACCCCGGGGACCCCCGGGGACCCCCAGGGACCCCCCGGGGACCCCCCCCCCCACAACACAGGGTCCCCCCCCCACAACACCTCCACAATAACATAACAAAGCCAAGCCAAAAAGAGAAACAAAACAACCCTGGGGACCCCCCCCCCCCCCCCCACAGCACAGGGACCCCCCACAACTGAGGGACCCCCCCACAACACCTCCACAATACCATAACAAAACGCCATAAGAGCACAATATATGCTGGTGGTGGGGGCTTAGTTGCATGTTTCCCGGAAAGCCTCACAATCCAAAACACAGATAAAATGTAGATGTTTTTTTTGCACATCACATCAAATAGAAAAAAAAACAACAACTTGTTTTTGTCTACGGAGGTATAGGCAAGGCAAAACAAGCACTCAGAGTTGATAAACAACGCCCAAGAATCACAGAAAACCAAAACAAGCCATCACATATAAAATGGGGTGTTCTTTTCTCACCGTTCTGCAGTCCTGTGTTGTCCAGACTAAGCAATCCGTTTGTTTGTCCGTGTTTGAACACCATGCCAGGGTAAAGCAACTCCGTGGTCCGTGGAGACATGATTCCCATTTCCCAAAAAAATAAATCACAGCCTGGTTCGTGCTCCTGGCCTCCTGCTGTCCTGGCCACTCATTCATCATCATCCACTACTTCAGCTGGGGTCCGGGGACCACCAGTGGTCCCCGAGAGGGTTCTAGGTGGTCCCCAGACTAAATGATGTAAAGTTGGCAGGTGTAACTCTTTGAGAGCATAAACCAAATGGATCCTTGCTGCACGTAAAGCACCTCCGTGGTGGTGGTGGGTGGTGGAGGAGACAAATGAGGAGAAAAATTAACCACAGCCTGGTCCCGGCCGCTCGATCATCATCACCACTTCTACAGCTGGGGTCCGGGGACCACCAGTGGTCCTTGAGAGAGTTCCAGGTGGTCCCCAGACTAAATGATGTAACGTTGGCTAACCAGGTGTAACTCTTTGAGAGTGTAAACATGAAACCAAATGGATCCTTGCGGGTCCATTTGGTTTCATTTTTACGCTCTCAAGAGTTAAAATATTCATCATCTGAATCAGCCCAAATCTACACGACTAGAAATCTAGGTTTGCCTGTCATGTTTCCGAAATGCAGGCTAGAATTGTAGATAAAAACAGAGAGTTTTGGGTCTGTGAGACTAAAATGTCATCAGATGGTGGTCCGTGGCTCAAATGCCGAATAAATGGTGGTCCCTGGTATCAAAAAGGTGGTACTACAGCGATTCCATTTTGCGCGTGCGTTCCGGCCCGTTCCTTTGTTCCAAACAGAAAAACAACTGCGCAGTGATCTGGCTTCGTCTTCCCAATGTGTCCATTCAAGTATCCATTTTGAGGGGAAGTGTTGCCAACTCCAAAATGCACTAGTGGCACTTCCAAAATGCATGCAAAATGCATGCTAGAGCAGTGTTTTTTAGCCCAACTCACCAGCAAAAAAGCACTAGATTTTCCTCCATGAGTTTTTCAATAATTTTGGCGCTAGGGGGGTCTGGAAAAAATAACTAAATATAGTGACAAATGTGCCAAGTTGGCAACACTGTGAAGAGAAATTCATGCGACATTGTGACATCTAGCAGGGATATTCAGGGGTCAAAAAGTTTTGTCCCCATTCAATAGAAGTCTATGTACAAGAGCCACCATTGGACTGGCCCCTTGAAGTGAACAGACAATAGGTTTGAATGGCAAATCAAGTTTATAGACTAGATTCTAGAGCAGGGGTTTTCAACCGGTGGTCCGGGGACCACCAGTGGTCCCTGAGAGGGTTCCAGGTGGTCCCCAGCTAAATTGTTTACCCAGATGTAACTCTTGAGAATGTAGAAATGAAACCAAATGGACCCTGAAACCAAATGGACCCTGGCGGGTCCATTTGGTTTCAGGGTCCATTTGGTTTCATTTTTACACCCTCAAGAGTTAAAGTATTCATCATGTGAATTACAGTAGTCCTAATCTATACAATCATGGACAGAAGCAAAGGAAATCTTTAGTTTGGGGGGGGGGGGGCTGTGGGGCTAAAATGTCCTCAAATGGTGGTCCGTGGCTCAAATGCTGAATAAATGGTGGGCCCTGGGATGAAAAAGGTCGAAAAACCCTGTTCTAGAGGCAATTGGTGCATGTACTGGGATATAAAAAGATACATTTTATATAAAAATATTATTTTCCCAAACCATGGTGTATGCAACTCAAAGCATGGAGCATGATGATGATGATGATGATTCCTGGCTTGATACTGTATACATGTCACAACTTTTTTGTGGGACCTGAAAAAAGCCTTTTTTAGTCAGTGTATGGTGTATTGTAAGCCCCCCCAAAGATGAATGCAACATGGTATAAACATGATTCCTTTTTTCAGAGTAAAGTAGACAGATGCAGCTTTCAAATGAGGTATTGTGTGATAATGTAGACCATTCCCACAGTGTCCTATGGGCAGAGAAAGAAAAAAAAAACTAAAGACAGCTGTATCTCAGAATGACCTCTCAGCAGGGCATTTTCTGGTCTAACCAACCAGGTATTAGAATGCTCATAAGTAAATAACGGTACATGCTAGAGTGATAATTTTTTTTTCTGTGTAAACTGGAGACCTGTACCTTTCAAATGAGACATTTTTGTTAAGTTTTGGTCATATCACACATTATTCTATAGATATTCAAATATTTAGATTATGTATTGATTGAGATGGCCTGATAAGGTAATTGAATAATTAGGGCGTGGCCATCAAAGGGTTAACTTAACGTCTTAACGTTCAGGCGTCCCTCTCGTACTTAGCTTCCGTCCCATTTGCACCGTGGCTGCCTGAAGTCCTCCATCTTTTTCCACCCATTAACCTCTTCTTCTGGGTCATGCCATGTAAAAGATTAGCCTGGCTGGCAGGCAGGCAGGCTGGCTGGCTGGGTCAGGGATCCACTCGACCCGCGGTGAGTTCACTGGACACATGGTGTCAGTAGGTGACCTAGTTGTGTGTCTGTGTCGGACGGCAGGGGCGGATTGGCCATCTGGAGTACAGGGAGTTTTCCCGGTGGCCTGCGCCACCTAGTGGCCTGCTGGACAAGATCCAAAATGCACTAGTGGCACTTCCAAAATGCACTAGAATGCGCTAGATGCTCGCCTGGAACATACAGATCAAAATGACCATTAATCTTCTACATTCTCTAGTTGTGTTGACTAAGTTGGGCTAATTCACATGATGAATATTTTAACTCTTGAGAGCGTAAAAATGAAACCAAATGGACCCTTGCGGGTCCATTTGGTTTCATTTTTACGAGAGAAAGAGTTACATCTGGTTAACCAGCTGCCCCCCCCCCCCAGGGTAGCCTGGCAAAGGCAAAATTGTCCCGGTGGGAAAATATGTGCCAATCCGCCCCTGTTGGACGGCGTGTTGTTGCCCATTGCCCAGCCAGAACCTTTCCGCTTGGCTGCTGCTGTGCTGCCAATGGGTTTAACAGGTGGCAGGAGAGAGGATACTGTGTGCGTGTGCGTGTGCGTGTGCGTGTGTGTGTGTGTGTGTGTGTGCGCACACAAACTGGCTTTATTCCTTAAAGGGGAATTACACCCATTTTCAGCATTTTACAATGTCATTAATATACCTTAGAGATGTTATGTGCACATTATAAAAAGTTCATCCCATCCTGTGTTTCTTAGAAATGGGGGTCTAAAAAAAATCATTAACATGGTGAAACACAACTTGATGACATCAGTGGTGGTGTTTCACCATGTTAATAATATTTCATTTTTTTGTACAAATGGGACCAAATGGACCCTAGCGGGTCCATTTGGTCCCATTTGTACATTCTCAAGAAAAATATTGAAAATGGGTGGTGTTCCTCTTGAAAAGAGAATTCAGCGATTTGGGGAAGAAAAAAAAAACAAGATGTCATGCATGCGCTCTTCAGTGGAGCCCTGCTAGATCCTAATTTTTGGAAGCACCACCCCCTCCCCTCCTCCACTATCCTGATTGGATGAAGGCTTTGCCACCCAAAGCCATAAACTGAAACAATGTTTTTACAACCCTGCGGTTCACTGGGGACAGAGAGGAACTCCTTATACAGGTCCATTCCAAAAAAATTGAATATTTATGGCTGTTATTGAAGCAAAACTGGGCTTCCATAACACCTCAACAGTGCCACAGGTTGATCAGCTCCATGCCACGCCCAATTAATGAAATAATTTGTTCTAAAGTAGCCCAGACAAAGTACTAACTGCATAGATTAATATACTTTTCAGATAGTCAGCATTTCTGGTTTAAAACACATATTTTTAGTGAAAAGGAAGCTGGAAGCCAAAACTGTGTAAAAAATAAACAAATAAATACTTGAAATCATTTGCAATGTGAGCACTGGATCTATGATTAATGAAAGTTCGGGTTTTTGAATGGAATTGTGGAAATAAACCAACTTTTCCTTGATATTCAATTTTTTTGGAATGGACCTATATGATTGGAGCGCTCTATAGTAGGGAGTATTATTAAAAAAAAGGGGGGGGGGGGTGATATCTTCTGTACTGTACTTGTGGTGTTTTGACTGTCATTGAAAAATAGATGTTTAAGTATTAATTTCATATTTACATGTGTTCTGTGGCCTCTGACATTACACCTATAGCTACATGTATTTCATATTTACATGCCAAATTCAGCTCTTTTATTCATTTCAGACGTGCTCTAGTTCTAGTATGTGGACTGTGCTATTAACTCATTTTGCCTCAGTTAGAATTGGTCACATTTTCTGTTTTGTGGAGAAAGCCTTCGCTGAAAGATACCGGAGGGCTGAACTTTCCCTTTCTTGGCATCAATAAAACCGAAGGTCAATCCATCCGTCCGACCTGACACCGAACTTGGCAACGGCACATAACTCGAGGGCTCTGGGTCCTACTCGCTGGTATTGTTCTGAACACCACGGATGGTGGTCAGTGTGACCGAGGTCTTATTCTGGCCGTGTCACATGGCGTTCGGAATGCCTGCGGGGGCCGATTCCTGTGCGAATCCCCCTCACCCCCCCCGGCCTCCGTCTCGGACACAAAGCGCCTGCAGTGTGAAGAAAAAGACGGCCATGTTTCTGAAGGAAAAATGACTCCGTTGTTTGATTCTCTTTTTTTTTTCCTCTCCTCTGTGCTATTGTGAGGTCTGGCTCACTCTGCTGTCTGCCCCCCCCCCCCCTCCAGTGGGAGAGAACTAATACAAGTCTTTGTGCGTGTGCACATGCACATGCTCTTGGCATGTATCTGTTCTTGCTGTCCAGTCCTGGCCGGATGTCCACATTTAACATCTCTAATGACGAACCTCTTTAGTTCTTAACTCTCGCTCCCATTAGTCTCAATAGCAACGCAATAATTTATAGAAGATCCTCTATTGTGAATTTGTGCAAATGAATGATATTCAAAGACAGCTTACGCTGTCTAGTTTAAGGGAAAAAATGAAATGTGTTGATCATCTGTTTTACTTGTCTTTAAATACATTGGACAAAACAGCCCGTCTTTTCACATTTCACTCATTCACAGATGCATGCATTTAAAGTTATATAATGTATCATTCCTCAATTATAGGTGTAAAGTGCGCAAGGTGTTTTCTGGGTTTTGTAGTGCAATACAACTTAAAGGACTTCATGAGGTGGTGTGTGCAGTGAGTTAATGAGCTTGTTAATAAAACATAGCCTAAAACGACTTTCGGAGTGATAAGCAGACAACGGAATAATCAATCACTCCTAAAGTCTTGGTAAATCTGTCAAGGAGTTAACAAGGTTAAAGAGTCGATAAAGGCGTCTGCTAAGCCATTCCTAGAGAAGAGGTTCTTGGGGCGGGCACAATATTGGCCATTCAAGCTATGTGGGCAGATTTTTGGCTTTAGGTTTGTGCTTTCAACTAGACTATGTTTTATTCAGGTCCGTCCAAAGTAACGACTGCAAGACAGCAGTGCTGAATAAAGTTTGTCTTTAGCTGCATTATGTAATTGCATGTGCCCAACTGTTGCTATCTCTCTCTCTTTGCACACGTACAACACCAATACCTCTTTCATAAACAGAAAGGAAAAACCCTGTAGCATGCATGTACCCAACTGCTATCTCTCCCTTGCACATGTAAAATACCTTTCAAGTCTTTTTTTGGAAAATGGTGAAAATGTTCCGCAAATCTTGAAATCCTTTTTTTAGGCTAAAATAGATTAAAAAACAAGTTTGTGTGGGAAAATCAAACATCATCCTAGAGCAAAAAAAAAAAAAAAAACGGTGACAAACACATGGCGACGGAGCCAAAGACGGGCGACAAACAAATAACCAACAGGGGCGGATCTAGGCATGGGCATGGGGGGCAATGCCCCCGTAAATATCCAGTCTGCCCCCCCAAACACGATGGCATGCAAAACAACCCAAGATATTTCAAATTAAAGTGCTTATATTTAAAATGATTTGAAACACTACTACTAACTAACTACAGCTGTGGCACCACTAAACCAACAGCATTTCATCATTGAAAACAGAAAACTCTCTGAGTCAGACCTTTAGCTTTATGCATGCTGCGTGTCTGTTGCAACTTCAACAACAACTGATGTTATTATTGATGCTTTACTTGACTAAAAGTCCTGTAACCGAAAATGGTATGGGTGCAGCTTCATCGGGCGATGAAGCCGCACCCATACCATTTTCTCTTGCCCCTCCAACATGTTCTCTTGCCCCCCCCCCCCCCCCCCCCCCCCCCCCCCCCCCCCCCTCCTCAAACAAACAACATATCAATCACAATCCACAGCTACATTTCAACCTAATCATGCCCCGCCTACCTGTTGGAATAGATAGGCTCCTGGCCAGACGGATTTTTGAAGTGACGTTTCAGATGTGCCGAACGCAAGCGAATCGGACTGGATCCCAGCCTACACTCGATCCTGATTGGAGGACGTCCCCCCTCTTATCTTGATTGGACAAAAGGCTTTTCTCCCAAAATCCTAACTGAAAACTAGAGTTTTCTTTTTTGACCCAACAGGCTCACTGTGGACAGGGAACTTATGAGCCAAAAATAACAATATTTGAATTAAGTGATATCAGTTACTATACCTTTTTTTTCAGGCATACAGTAGTTTGACTTGGGTAAGATTTATGAATAAGGCTAGGGCAGTGGTTTTCAACCTTTTTGACACCAGGGCCCACTATTTATTCACAATTTGAGCCACAGACCACCATTTGATGGCATTTTTAGCCCCACAGACCCCAAAACTCAAGATTTCCTTTGCTTTTGTCCACAATTCCAGGCTGGATTTGGGATACAAAACAGTCACACATACAGATCGAAATGACCCGCAAGGGTCCATTTGATTTAATTTTTACGCTCTCAAAGAGTTGCATCCGGTTAACCAAACTTTGCATCCTTTAGCTGGAGACCACCAGGAACTCTCTCAAGGACCATTGGTGGTCCCCAGACGGTCCACTGGTTGAAAACCACTGGGTTAGGGCTAGGCATGGTGTGTTACTGGCTTTTCACGTTGGCATAACTAGTTGACCCGTGGGCGAGTGAGCCTATTTTGGGGCAAGCAATCCTTGTGTCTGTGACTTCCGGCGAGGGTGTGTGCGTGTGTGTGTGTCAGTGTGTGTGTGTGTGTGTGGGCCTGTTCATGAGCAGAGAAACGGGGGGAGAGAGACAATCCTAGCTGCCGGACCAGCCCAGCCCAGCCCGGTCGGGGCCGGCCCGGGACCCTTAGCTGCTTGCTTGGACAAAGAGCTCTCTGAATTGTCCTGATTTTTTTTTTTTAGATTTGCATTCAGCCCCAGCCTACACAGCCCCCGGCCTGTTTCCTCTTGCCATGATACACCATCGGCAACAATCTGACGCCAACACTTTTTCTTCTTCTTCTGGGTTCCCCCGCTTTTCCTCGCTGTCCCACTCTCTCTGTCTCTCTTTCTCTCTCTCTCTCTCTCTCTCTCTCTCTCTGGCTGGTGTCTTGTCATCTCTCTCTCTCTCTCCTCCCTTGCCCTTTACTTTTCCTGTTGACAGTCAGTAGCTGAATAGGGGCTTTTGGTGCGATAGTTCAAAGCAATTTGGAGGGTTTTTTTGGACATGTTTTGCAGTCTCCATTTTATTATTCATTTTTTGTTCCCAAGCCCTTCAGAGCAAGTTGAGAGAAACGGGGACACGCCGTTTCTTTTTCTTGTTTAAAGCTACAATGCATAATGGCCTACATGGGATGCATTTCCAGGCTCCATGCAGTAGCCTCTCGTCAGCAACCAGTAGTGGTCCTATCTGGCACGTCGTTGGTTGCCGCTGATAAGCAAATGTGCTTATCTCCCATGTTTTTTGAACATTTCTCATAAATGTACGGTCAACTTAAAGGGATAGTTCAGGATAGTTCGGGATTAATGGATGGCCAGAGTCCCATGGTGGGAGTTCTGCTCTGGTTTCGGTGAAATATGAAGTAGTTCCAGTCGCTGGGGCCACGCAGTAAAAGTAAATGAATTAAAAAAAAAAAATCTTTTGTATAGTTGACCCATTTCTAAAATATTGGCACCTCCTTTGTTCATTGTTGAGCCCTCTATCACAGTGAACTATGCATTTTGTGTCCATATCACTACGCTCAAAAGGTAGTTCCATGTAATGGGGGGGTCAAAATGAACAAAGGAGGTACTAATATTTTAGAAATAATTCAGTAATATAAATGACATTAGTTTTGCTGATTAATTTATGTATTATGTATTAATGTAAAGTATTAAGCCATGTAATAAAGCCGTATAACACCATTTGAACTGCTTAGTTGTTTCCTAATAACTTTATTAGGAAACAACTCACTGGTTCGTCGGGTGTTATCCCTTACTTGGCGTACTCTATTCCGTTAAAATGTATGGATTGTAGTTTTTTTTCTGTTATCGCATAAGGGTGTTCCAAGCGGCTCACTTGCTTAGTGTGCAGAATCCGGCGTGGGAATCATGTAGTTGGCATGTAAAAGTTGGTTAGGAAAGCGCTACGTTGCTATGCGTGTTTCCTATATTTGCAGCCAAAACAGAGCAGGTGTTACATATGCTACCGATGAACCGCTGTCCCATTTTCAACCAAGCGCAAGTCGTGGCTTGCCCCTGCACTGTCGTTCCGCCGCGCGTATAATATAATAGACTTTATGTACATAAGGAAAAGAGAGCGCGCGCGGAAACCAAACATGTGCAGGCGTGTCTGGCTGCTGTGGCCGCCGGGCCTACGACGGATGAATCATCGATTTAAAATTTCTCCTTATCTTATTGGACAGACGAAAGCATTTTAAAAAAAAAAGGTAGATAGTCAGTCAGTCTGCAGTAGTGAATGGCTGAATTGTCCGTCTAACTCTTGTACTTTATCTTGACGTCTTGTTACATAAGAGTAACACTTATTTTTGTTTGGCTTAGTTCCCACAATGCAGCAGCCTAGGCGACAGTCAAGCGACAAGACGCGGCAAGCACAGCCAACCCAAGGATAGGATAAAAAGCCTCTTTTCTACTTGCTGGGAAGGTCGATTATCCCAAAAAAGAAGACAAAAATAACAATATTTTCATAAATGGATTGAAGTGAAATCCCTTGCTAACCATACCTATGGTCAATTATCACCATGACATGTCCCCTGTTGTTTACACAGGGACAATGATTTATCACATTACAAACATTTAAAATATGCAAATTAGGCATTAGGCTTATATAGGGAGATTTGCAAAAAAAAAGTCAAATATGAAATGGCTAACTACTGTGAAAGGGTCATCATGAAATATTGTACTTATATTGACCCTATATAAACAATTCAACATGGGTATTTCTGTTTCTACTGTATTCTATTCAATTAATGTTCCAATTTTGGAGACCCGCCTCACAGACTACAAACAGGTTCCCAACCTGGTGGAAAGCGGGTCAGACGAAGTTGCAAATGTAGTAAAATAAAGTTATCATGTGATGTGTACATACATACTGTATGTTTATGTTCATGTGTATGTCTTGGAGGTGTCCCAAGCCCCGAGGTGCTTGTTTCGCTGAACCGGAGGCGACACGTCTTTCTGTGTGGCTGGTTCACCCCCTCCTTCTGGAATGCACTCAGCAAACATAAACACTCCCTATACACCTTCAAAACACACCTGTTTACAATTGCCTTTCTGAGTTGGTTATTTGGTTCGTTAATTAGTTAAAGGTGATATAGGCAACTGTAGTGCGTGCAAGCTCTGTGTTTGTAAACACATTTGATTGAATCTAACTCCACTCGCCTCCGTTCTATTGGCTCGTTATGAAACGGCTGCGCTGTGATTGGCTAAAACACTGCCCCACCCCCCCACCCCTCCACGGGCCTGCCGAAAACTACCTGTATTGTCCCAAATATAAGACGACTTGTTCATAAGACGGCCCTCATTTTTCAAGACCCATTCACAGAAAAAAGAACATTGAATGTCAAACAGTATGGCCCCTGAATATAAGACGACTCCATTTTTGGGATATTTCCATTGGGAAAAAACATAGTCTTATATTCAGGCCGATAGGGTATTTGTTGACAACAACAAAAGTTCTGGACCGTCTGCAGGGCAAAGCAAGTATCTGTCTGCAGGGAAACGGCTCCAGCATCAAAGTAGAAGCGACATAGAGGGTTAAACAGCAAAAAATATAGATCTATTCTGTATATATTCTGATTTTTGGCTAGAAAATTGCCTATAATACTTTTAACAGAAAAGGTATTGGTTGAATTAGCTTATTATGGCCACCTTTGTGTCAACTGTTGTTTTTTTTTTTAGTATTTTATTGCGTTGAATTCTTATCTTGCTTATCTTGCCAATAAAACGTTGTTGCGTTTGCCCTCCACTTGGCCCCTGTAAAGGGACTTTGTGAAGTTACAAAAGCGCTGTATTGTGTGGCTTCTTGCCTCTCTGCTATATTCGCTCGATGCTGCGGTGTCTACCGTGGTTGCCCTTGTCTCTTGGTTTGCCTATATGTATGTGTGTGGTGTGGGTGTTTATATCTAATCACCCCCCCCCCCAAAAAAAATAGCAAATCTGCAAGCCTCACGACGATGCTGGCTTCAGACAGCAACAACACCGCGTGCGTGTGGGAGGGGAGGGGAACGGTACTCTGCTATCAAGTTCAGGCCATCTATCATTTTGGTTGTCTGTGTCTGTCATGCGTTTTTTGTTTTCAAGTTTTTTTGTTTTAAAAGAAGCTAGCCAGCAAACCAACCTCCCTATGTGTCAAACCTCCGCTGATCTTTATTTTTTCATTTTTCTTTTCCTTTTGGTGGAGTTTTTGAGATAGTCCAGGAATGCATGATCAACACACTGCAGTCAGGGAGGGAATAAAAGCGATAGTGGAACTGGAATGGGGTGGGACTTTTTTTTCCGCACAAAATAATGAGCCCCTTAATTCTTTCATGCTCTTGGAAGTCCTCCTACGAGTTCTTTAGAACAGGAAAAAATAAAAGAAAAGCGTATCGGACAAAAACGTTTTGTGTGAAACGCGACACTGTCTATGAGGTTCTTCACAAAAAAAGCATTAGAAAGCACAGAGAAATGCTTCTTTTTAGACTGGTCCGACCAGTCAGAGACTTTGTTTGCTATAAAGGGACCACCTGCTTAATACCCAGTGGCAGAAAGTAACAAAGTAGAATTACTCAAGTAGTGTGTACTTAAAAGGTAAGGGAGGCAACTTTAGTGTGTACACTGTGTTATTGAACAGATTTGTTCAAAAACAGAATCTAACTCCACCTCACCTCCACTGCATTGGCTCATTATGAATCTGCTGGAGACTTTGGAGCTTTGCTATGATTGGCTAAAACGCTGTCACACAATCCCCCTCGCCCTCACAAATTAGCACCGCCTTTCCTGAGCACGATATGTCTGTCAAAAGTCAATCAAAGTAGAAGCAACATAGAGGGGGGAGAGGCAAAAATATAGCTATATACTGTATCTATTCTGATTTTTGGCCAAAAAGCTGCTTCTATTACCTTTAAGCACATATTTTTTTTGTTGTTTCCAGTTTCCATTCCAATACCTTTTCTTCTGCTCAACTATACAGTATCTCTGAGGCAAATATTGTACTTTTACTCCACAACATTTATTTGAAAACATTTGTTACTACTGACTTCCCCAGATTCTGATGTTTACAACCATGTACGCTTCAGCCATGGTGCTTTTATGGTTTGGAAACTTGAAATGGCATGTTTTGCGTAATGAGTACTTTCAGCACATGTTGTACACTTTGTACAACATACTTTGTTAAAAGTAAAAGTCTGGAATTCAAAGTGTCCTTGAGAAAGAGAGAAGAAAGAGGTTCTATATTGCAATATTGGTGTTTAAGAAGTACTTTTTTTTTTTTTACCCAACTGGACCCGCCTTTCCGTTTCTGTCTCTGTTTTTTTGTACCACAGTCTACCAACAGAATTTGAAGCTTGTGCCACAAAGCATTTCCCCCCACTATTTGTACACCAAACCTGCATGTCTGTGTCGTGACAATACGTTTATTTGACTTGACTGTTGACTCTATTTCTCTTTCTCTACGCACCTCTTTCTACCAGTCTCTCTATTCAATTACATTTAATAGCTGTGAGAAAACGCATGTTAACATTGCCTAGGGCTAGGTAAAAGTGGGATGATACATTCAAATAATTTACAGTGCGTACAACTGATAGCGAATGATGCACGCAGAGCCATCGCAATGCAGCTGAGGGACGGAGAACTTATGAAGCCATGAGAATTTGCTATCAGAAATGGTTCAAATCAAACTTTATTTCTCTCACACTTTTACAATAGCCAAAAACTGACCAAAGCCGTTCAAAGCATCAATACTGCATAAACATCCATGGCAAGAAAACACAATAACATGCATTGACGAAGAGCAAAAATACAAAGACAGAAGAGCTCGAGTTAAATTTAAAGCTATTATAGGCAACGTTAAGTCGGAGGGATATGGTGGTGAGAGAGGCTGTGACGTGAGTTAAAAACAAATAAAAAATAACCTTAAAATCAATTCTAAGCGTATCAGGGAGCCAGCAGAGATGGGCCAGAACTGCAGTAATGTGGAACTGTTTTTTTTTAGTACCTGTGAGAAGGCGGGCAGCTTCTCTGCGCACTAGTAGTTGGCCTGTACTCCACATAGGAAAGGTTGACTCGGTGTAGGCCTTTGCAGAGGTTGTACACAAAAAGCACTTGTTTTTCAAATGTGTTTTTATAGGTTATTTTTTTCTATGGACATATTTCCTAAAAAATGTCTTTCTTTACCTCTCTCTTGTCCCACAGGCTCTCCCCTAGCTCGCTGAAATGGACGATATCGTAGTGGAATCCAAACCACTGATGGCCGACCCCCTGCCGGTATGTGACTGGAAACAAGTGCCTTAAGATACCATTATCTGTGGCCATTTTGGATCCTCGATAATGATAATATCACGATATACCAACTACGCTGTATGTCCACATGACGTTTTCAAGAATACTAAGACTTTGTATTTACTGTCCTCATATGTATCAGTAGTATATTATCACTTTAGACCAAATACACCTCAAGTAGAAATAGTACATTATTGACCCACGAATGTGGAGATAGTTATGTCCATCATTGACTGGAATGGGGAGAAAGTCAAAGAAGAATTCAATGACTTACGAGGTTTAGTCAGAAGGCACTTATATAGGAATACTTTAGGAATACTTTTCATGGTTTCAATATTTGGATAACCCACACTTAAAGGGTGTAACATTGATTTATGGAGGGGGGGAAAAAGGGAAAGAAAAGTATTGCATAACATCCCCCGGCAGCGACGTTACGCAATATACTGAATCACAATATTGACACAAAAAAAATCCTCTGCACCAAAGATGTGGATAGGATCTAGCCTGATGTCGCTGCGTTCCGCACAACTGAAACGTCACTTCCCAATTCTGTCTGGCCAGAGCCTTGCTTGATTTCCATTTCCCATGATGTCACCAGTGTTGTAGTGGGACTTTTAGAAGTGGGGGTGTGCCTCTTAAAGGGGGGGGAGCGTACAAATGTGAACCAAATGGACCAAATGGACCCTAGCGACCCTAGCGGGTCCATTTGGTTCCATTTGTACGCTCTCAGAAAAAAGGGTGAAACATGGTGGAAAAAACTATGGTGAAACACATCTTGATGATGTCATCAACATGTATTTCACCATGCTGATGATTTTTTTCAGACCTCCATTTCTAGGAAACACATGTCCACACAACATCTCTAAGGTATATTATTGACATAGTAAAATATTGAAAATGACTGGAATTCCCTTCAAGACACACACTTGCATGCACACTTGCATTTGCGTGCACCTGCGCAACACACACAGACACGCTATTAAAACAAGTAGAGCAAATTGAGAAATATTGTTTTCCATACCTAATTGTATCCATAGTATCCAAGAAAATGACAAGACAAAAAAACATAGGCTTACTTTTACTTTACATTCTAGATTCTTTTTTACATTCTAGATGTGAGAAGTGGGGGGACGCCGCCGCCCCCCTGCGTCCCCCCTGCACTACACCCCTGGATGTCACCTGTTAACGTAGCCACGTTGTTTTCTGATTGGACGGGCTCCTCAAACGATCCGCAGACCAATCAGAATCCTCGGCTGCATTTCAACCTCCAAATGCCCCGCCTACCTGTGGGGATGGGCCAGACTGATTTGCAAAGTGACATTTCATGGCACGGAACGCAGCAAAAAAAAAAAACAAAAAAAAAAAAAAAAACTCCATGACTTTATAATATTTCTCAGAATATTAGATGAATCCATATTGGGCGGGACACATTTTGGTATGCTAAGCATTATTAGCATTACTTAGCATTTTAGCATTACTTAGCATTATTAGCATTAGTAACAAGGCTTAGCATTATTGACATTATTAACACTACTAAGCATTAGCATTACTTAACATTATTAACAACACGTAGCATTAGCATTACTTACTTAGCATTATTAGCATTACTTAGCATTATGCACATTATTAACAACACTCAGCATTAGCATTACTACATTAGTTAACATTATTAGCATTACTTAAACTTAGCATTATTGGCATTACCTTAGCTATAAAAAAGCTAAAAAATATCAGATCTTCAAGCTCAAAGCGTGCCACCGGGTGGCATGCTCTGAGCTTGTAGATCTGATTTTTTTTTTTGGAAAATGGTGAAAATGTGCCACTAATCTTTGAATCATTTCAAGTCAAAATAGATTAAATGCATTGCATTTATTTCACAACTGTTTTCTCTCTTTTTTTTTCGTCAGGGCTTGAGGGAGGCTGTGATGCAGCTTGTGGTCAAGGTATGTACAATACAGAACACCGATGAGATGTCAAACACATTTACTGCCTTTTCCTTTCTATTTTTTTTTTTTGCTTTGGGCTTGGGGGGCTGATATTGTTGCTGTTCTCAGGGTCGGATTTAGCCAGCCCTACTAGGGTGGGCACGAAGAATGGCAGGGTGGGCAACTCCCAAGTTTTTCATATGTAGTTTCAATCTTTTTGACACCAGGGCCCACTATTTATTCAGCATTTGAGCCACGGACAACCATTGGATGACATTTTAGCCCCACAGACCCCAAAACTAAAGATTTATTTTGATTTTGTCCACAATACCAGGCTGGATTTAGTAGACAAAACAGTCAAACATACAGATAAAAGTGAGCATTAATCTTCCACGTTCTCTAGTTGTGTAGATTGGGCTAATCCTGTTGATGAATATTTTAACTCTTTGAGAGCGTAAAAATGAAACCAAATGGACCCGCAAGGGTCCATTTGGTTTCATTTTTACGCTCTCAAAGAGTTACCTCTGTTTAACCGACTTTCCACAACTCTCTCAAGGACCACTGGTTGAAAACCACTGATATTACCTTTCATTGGGTGGGCATACAGGATGCACATTTGGGTGGGCCCTGCCCACCCTGCCCCCCCTCTAGATCCGGCCCTGGCTGCTCTTATTGACCACATTATTATATTAGCATTATCTAGTACCCTCTAGTGGCCGATAGGGAGAAATGCTCACCTGCTAACTGACAAAACATCTGTTGTTGTTGTTGTCTGTCTGGCCTGCAGTTTGGCCTGGTTCTTTCTGGGAGGTGATGACCTTTTGTCCGCTTTGATGTTTAATAGCGGGGAAATCTAATTGGCTCGTCCACTGATTATATCCCTCCGCTGTGGAAGGAACCGATGAATCACACTTGAGATTGCTTTGAGCGATTATCGTATCCACGCACAAGCACACACACACCAGGAGCGGATGCAACATTTCCCAATTGGGGGGGCAGGAGAAAATGGTATGGGTGCACACCACACCATTTTCAGTTACAGGACTTTTATTAGGCAGTTGAGCATCAATAATAACATCAGTTGTTGTTGAAGTTGCAACAGACACGCAGCATGCATAAAGCTAAAGGTCTGACTGAGAGAGTTTTCTGTTTTCAATGATGAAATGCTGTTGGTTTAGTGCTGCCAGAATTGTAGTTAGTCAGTAGCAGTAGTAGTAGTGTTTCAAATCATTGTAATTATAAACACTTTAATTCGAAATGTCCGGGGTTGTTTTGCATGCCATCGTGTTTGGTGGGGCAATCAGGACATTTAGGGGGGCATTGCCCCCCATAATGTGCCTTGATCCGCCCCTGACACACACACATGCATACACACACACAGTCGTCCTCCCTCGGATGTCTTCCACAGGAAACATCCTGTCAATTGATTAGTTTCAGATTAGAGAGTATCTGTCTCCGAAGAATCAGCAGTGGAATAACATGTTCAGATTAAGCATCGATCTCGGAAATGTAAAAAGCAAAAGGTTAAAGGTAATGGAGGCAACTTTAGTGTGTACAAATACTCACCTCTACTCTATTGGGTCATTCTGAATCTGCTGGAGACTGCTGTGCTGTGATAGGCTAAAATGCTGCCTCACCCCCCCACAAAATAGCCACGCCTGTCCTGAGCCCGACAAATGTTTTGTTTCCATGATTTGTGGACAACAACAAAGTTCTGCAGGACGTCTGCAGGACGAAGCAAGCGTCTGTCTGCAGGGAAACAGCTGCAGCATCAAAGTAGTAGAAGCAACATGGAGGGGGGGAAAAAATACAGGTATATATCTATTGTGATTTTTGGCTAAAAAGTTGCCTCTATTATTACCTTTAAAGCAGGGGTGGGCAAATTTTTTTTCCCAAGGGGCCAAATGAGATACATAAAATAGTGTGGAGGGCCAAGACTAAAGGCTGAACTAAAGTCTGTGTAATATTAATGTCATTTCAAGATAAAAGTAAGAGCAACCATTTTGACACCAGGGCCCTCTATTTATTACTCTATGTATTTGAGCCACGGACCACCATTTGATGACATTTTAGCCCCACAGAACCCCAAACTAAAGATTTCTTTTGCTTTTGTCCACAATTCCAGGCTGGATTTCACAAGCAAAACAGGCAAGCCTAGATCAGATTCTTTTACATTCTCTGGCTAATTCAGATAAATAGTTTAACTCTTGAGAGCGTAAAAATGAAACCAAAATGAAACCAAATGGACCCTTGCGGGTCCATTTGGTTTCATTTTTACGCTCTCAAAGAGTTACATCTGGTTAACCAACTTTTCCATATTTAACTGGAACTCTCTCAAGGACCACTGGTGGCCCGGCCCCCGGGCCGGTCAGGGGCAGCCAAAGGGCCGCATTTGGCCCCCGGGCCGCATAACGCCCAGGTGTGCTTTGAAGCCTCAAGCCATTTCCAACCCCCATCTTCAGGTTGGCTGTATAGGCACCATGGACTGGTGACGTTTTTGTAGCTTGTGCAAAACATGTGCTTTCATGTTTATAATCCGTACAGCATCCCTGAACGATTTCGCTCCGAATCCAAGTAAATCGTGAATATCAAAGTCAAAGACACACCAAGCCAAAATAGGAAACATAGCCGGTGCAATAGCCGTCATAAATGGGAGATTATAACGCGTCCTTGAGTGGGTTAAAAGCAAGATAAATGCAAAGATGAATCCGCACGCATCAAAAACTGAAGAATGCGCTGTTAAAGTTTCGTTTCCTGTTCTATGATCCTCACCAAGCACACTGCTTTGTCATAGTAAAACAAATGGAAAGTAGATCAATTAAAATTGACAAAGTATAACAATTCGCTGGATTCAATTCTCATCACATTGTGTACAAAGATAACATGGGGCCGAAGTTAATTCATTTGCAGGACTGATTTGGCCTCGAGTTTGACATTTATGACTGAGATAGATAAAAAAAAAGGCCACCCTGAACAGCTATTGGCTTTTAGCTCAATAAGGTTTCTTCTGTTCATGGTGTCTCTTTTTAAAAAAGGCCTTTGTTCACCATTCATGCTACAGCCTTCTGTAGTGGCCGCTATGTCCAGGGGTGTTTTTGCCATTAGGCAGACTAGACAGTTACCTGGGACGCCATGAGGGATGTGGGGCACCGTGGCGACCACCAGACATGCTTTAAAAGGAGGCTAATAAGTCTCATATGGATAAATACATTATACTTGTTCTCTAAACAGTGGTTTTCGACTTTTTTGACACCAGGGGCCACTATTTATTCAGCATTGGAGCCACGGACCGCCATTTGAGGACATTTTAGCCACACAGACCCCAAAACTTGTCCACAATTCCAGGCTTGGATTTCGGAGAAAACAAAACGGTCAAACATACAGATCAATTATTCTCTAATTTTGTAGACTTGGGGCTAATTCAGACGGTGAATATTTTAACCCTTGAGCAGGGCTTCGAACCGGTTCAAAGAACGAAAACCGAAACGAACAGAATTCTAGGGGATTTTTCAAGGAACGGAAACGAAAACGGAAACAAAATGGTCTTCAACTGTTCCGGAACGAAACGCTATTCTGAAATCCACAAAACCGGTTAATAACGTTTTTTTTTTTTCGTTCTCAATCAATGATAAATTAAGGTACTCGCAACTATCTAAGTTGCGTTTTTTTTTTAATAAACACGCATATCGTGACTGTTATATTTACCACCGGCTTTTTTTGAGTCAAAATGTTAGAGCCGGGCCTGCCGAGGGACCGAGGCTGTGCGTATGGCTATTGTCAATCCAGCACGCTAAAAGGCCCGGGCCAGCCATTAGAACATAGCAACAGCCTGCACGCCAGAACAATGAGGAAATATGAAGTCTAACAGGCACATCATCAGAATACAATGTAGGCTATTTCCTTGATTTCATATTACAGCGGGCATTTTACTTGAATTCCTCCTCCTCCTGCTCGTCCTAAAAAAATCCACACATCTGGAACCCGCTCCTTTTCTGAGGCTGAGCCATTCAGCAAATAAAACATCAGCCTAAACGAGAATGCGCTCTGAGAAGTAACTGTTCCTCGCGTCCCGTGCGTAATGCGAAACCAAGACAAGACGGTCTTTATAACACGGCGGGTGGTGGTGGGTTACGTTTGGAGATAATGTTTGCGCGATGGTGATATTTCTCTGGCACTGTGCAGCTGGCTGCAGCCTCTCAGTTAGGACGCACGCGAGCCCAGCTGCGGTCAGATGTTAATTAAGGCTGAACTCCGATACAATTGGAAAGGAATTAAGAATGACTTATGTCTGTGATAATAACCAATATATGCTATAGTTGATTACTGTACACCGGCGTCGCACACATAGAGCAACGATATATGGGAAAACAAAGGTAAATGTTTAATTTTCCCCTTTCCTCCTTTTCCAGAGACATGCGTAATCGCCATATAGCCATGCATGTGCGCTGCGGGTGCCGTCGTGATGCAGACAGACAGACAGCGCAATGGCCTTACTGACATCCATAAAATAAAACTAAAGGCTTACAGATAGTTATTTGACCAAAGTTTAATGAACACTCAGTGGCTGCTGCAGCGCACGCACTCTGCTCCTGTGGCTAGTAGGGTAATAATGTGGATGAAAATCAATAGTCCAGTGTGCCCCGAGAGCCACGTGCGCTTGATGTTTGTAAACAACTTCACATGTATCCGCAAAACTACCGGAACGATAAGAACGAACGTAATTTTTCCGTTCCGAACCGGTTCGAACCGGTTTGGTTTGGTGCTGGAACGATTGCCAGAACGAAAACGTTAAATATAGATCTACCCGAACCGGTTTTGAACCGTTCCTGAAAAATAATTTCGTTTCCAAGCCCTGCTCTTGAGAGTGTAAAAATGAAACTAAATGGACTCACAAGGGTCCACCTTGGTTTCATGTTTACGCTCTCAAAGAATTACATCTGGTTAACCGACTTTGCATCATATTATATCACATAAAAAATAGTTCATATTTATATCCGATCCAGGGCTCCAGGGCTCCAGGGAAAATAATGCCTAGGTGCTCCGAATTGCTTAGAAACGCCACCACCCTATGGCGGCCAACGTGGAGGTGACCTCGGGTATCCAGCCCCGACGCGTTGAATGGCACACAGGCGTCTTGAGCTTAGCGGAGGTAGTTAGTGACGTCTGGGCCTTCTGCGAAGGAGGAGCGTGTGTATGTGTGTGTGTGTGTGTGTGTGTGTGTGTGCGTGTGTGTGTGTGTGTGTGTGTGTGTGTGTGCCGTGCCATCTGGCTAATATCTCTGGGCTTTCTGCTCGAGGCATTCACGGTAAACACCTCTTGCACGCACGCATACACACAGCACGTACGCACACACACGCACACACACACACACACACACACACACACACACACAGCACGTACGCACACACACACACAGCACGTACGCACACACACACACCAGCCTCGAATTGTGTAGCCGCCTTAGAGGAGGGGATTATCTGACCGCGTAACTGTGGCCGATACTTAACTAACTGACCCGCTCTGTAAAGATGTGCTGCAGCCGTGCAGCGCATCCATTATATACAATGTTAACCCATTGTGTCCTATCTAATTTCTGAAGAACATAATATTCAAAGATTTCACCACGTTTTCACGATTTTTCAAAAATAGCAGAGATACAAGCTCATAGCGCGCCACTCGGTGGCGCGCTATGAGCTTGTAGATCTGCTATTTTTCAATAGTTAAAACAGAATGCAGAGAACACCAAAACGCGTTCAGTACACTAAGGGTTTTAATTTAAAGCAGGGGTTTTCAACCTTTTTGACACCAGCATTTGAGCCACGGACCACCATTTGACGACATTTCAGCCCCAAAGAGGCTAAAACTAAAGAATTCCTCTGGTTTGGTTCACAATTTCAGGCTGGATTTGGGGAAACTAAACAGTGTAGACGTCTTACTTAAATAGTGCCAATTCAGATGATGAATATTTTAACTCTTGAGAGTGTGAAAACGAAACCAAATGGACCCGCAAGGGTCCATTTGGTTTCGGTTTTTACATTCTCAAGAGTTACATCTGGTTAACCAACTGTCCATCATTTAGCCTGGGGACCACCTGGAATCCTCTCAAGGACCACTGGTGGTCCCTGGACCACCTGTTGAAAACCCCTGGTTTAAAGGTAAAAGAGGCAACTTTTTTAGCCAAAATAAAAATAGATACAATATATAGCTATATATTTTTTTTTGCCTTTTTCCCCTCAACGTTGCTTCTATTTGCTATGCTATAGCTGTTTCCCTGCAGACAGACGCTTGCTTTGTCCTGCAGATGGCCCAGAACTTTGTTGTGGTTTGTCGACAAACCATGAAAACAAAACATTCGTCGGGCTCAGGACAGGCGTGACTAATGTGTGAGGGGGAGCGGGGTTGTGTGGGGGTAAGGCAGGGTTTTGGCCAATCGCAGTCTCCAGCAGTTTCATTATGAGCCAATAGAGTGGAGGTGAGGTGGAGTTAGATTCTTTGTGTCGTCAAAATATTGTCTTAGGCACATGTAAATGAATAAATGCATTTAAACGAATTTAAATGAATTTAAATAAATATATTGAATTGAAGTCTCTGGACTGGATGAGTATTTCATAGTTTTCTTTCATTGTTTTATTCCTGAATATGCGTAGTAATAGCATTTTTATTCAGAGGTTTGGAGTTTTGAAAACTCCACCACCACCGCTAGTCCAAACCAGCAGCCATTTACCTGAGGTCACGTTTAACCCTTCTAAGCCACTTAACCCTTTGACCGTGACCTGCTCCAGCCCACACGTGTGCGCTTGCTTTCACCTTTGTAGTGAAAATGGCCGACCTACCAGCTCAAAGTGGCTGGAGCGCCATGTGCTGTGAGTGTGTACAGTAGAACAGCCATTTTCGGGGGGAAATTTTTGGAAAGGTTTGAAATGTTGTCGGGAGTATCTCTGTCAGAATTTATATTTGAACGTCTTTGTATCTAAATAAGGATGTGCGCAAAAATAGGAATGCCCGTGGTGAATGCACTTTCGCCTTTTCCTCAAAAGGTTAGTTTAAAGGGATTATGACACAAAAACAAAACAAAACAGTTTTTGTAAATTTTGTTCCTATGGGTTTGTAGGAGCTCAATTGTACCGATAAAACTTGAACTTTAGTAGGTTTGTCTGTCCCAAACAAGCGCTCTGAATTCCCTGCTGTTTGTGAGGTCACAGCCTGCACATCCCCCAATATGCCATTTGCCTGTTTTCATTGCAGCTCTAAAGCCTTCCAAACCCCCACAGAAAAAAACCTCCAAATAAAAGAAAATCCACTGAATGTGCAAAGTTCAGCTTTTTTTGGTGTGATTACGATCATAAAATGTAGGGAACCTTTAAGAAAGTAGACAAATTGAGGTCATCCGTGCGGTCCAGTTAGTCACATTGTCCTATTGGTACAAGGCTGTACTGGAAGGGAAGAGTGACCCCGCCTTTTCGCATTGTTCGGAAAACACCACGTGGGTTCCATTTGTCTCACAGCTGTTGTTGTTGTTGTTGTTATGAAATAATTCATAACACACTGTACGGTACAGTGTTGCAGTGTGACAGTACAGCAGGTGATTTCCTTAATCACCTCTCTGCCCATTCGTCGACGGCCGTGTTTTCCCATGGATCACATGACCTCCCCCTGGGCGATGTGGGCCACTAACCCCCCACCCCCCCCACCCCCACCCCCCCGCCCCATGCTGTGTCTGACATTGTCTGATCCAATTTAGGGATCTCATCAACCAGGGGAGCTGGAATTAGCTTGTTTTGACCGGTCCTGCTGCTGCAAGGCACCATGGGAGGCCATGGGGAGATTATTGTGTGTGTGTGAGCGCAGAGCAACGACACAGGGGCAGGGAGGGTTGCCATGTCTGCTTGTTGCCAGACAGTGTTGTGTCGTCTAGTTTTGTTTTGTTTTTTGTGTCTTTTCTTTCAGGGTTGCATTTTTTCAGGGCTTGTTTTTAAGCATTCACAGGCCTAGATTTTCGTCACCGCTAAACCCCTTATCCCTTAACTTTGTTTGCCTTTTTTAAACTATTAAAAAAAAAAAAAAAAAAAAAACATGTTTCAATAGGCCAGTCTACAAGCTCACCCCAGATAGCAAAATGCATTGATTCAACCAAAATTCAACGTTGAATCAATGCATTTTGCATTGATTCAACCAAAATTCAACGTTGAATCAATGCATTTTGCTAGCTCACAATGTGTCAGTAGATTGGCACATTGAACTATTCCAAAAAGTTTTTCAAAATAGTAAAAAAGGGACAAGGGGTTTAGAGTGTAATGAAAATAGAGCCCTCAGTCTTGCTTTGAAACGCAAACAAGCCAACATTTCTTTGATGTATATGCCACGACTTAAAGGCACATTTCACCATTTCTGCAAAACAATACAGTATAGGTTAAAGGTATACTATAGGTATTTTTTCCCCATTAGAACAAATCTTAAATGTGATATCCATGATGACCAGCATATGTGTCACATAAGCCATTCCCTGAATTTCAGCCCTCAAAGCATGTTCTAAATATGTTTTCTATCGAAAATGTGATGGAGTTTTCCCAGGAAACGATGTTACACACAACTAATTGTTCCTTGATTACAAGGACCAATCAGAATGCGACTTAAACATGCGAGGGGTGCCGGGTAACGTGGGACTCGATCTAAAAACTGCAGTGCCGGCAGTATACCTTTTAATGACACAAACACGATTTAGAACATTTTCCTGGGGGTCTTTATGTGTTTTTTAATGTTAGCAGTTATCCCAGTGTCTTGGATGTCACAGATGCTACTTCTGCACTACATGTTGTCTTAGTAAGACAGCCCTCCGTCCTATCCCCTAAGGAGGTGTAGGGCACCAAAGCATCATGGGAATTGCGGTCCAGTGTGTCAGTGACATCGAAGACACTGGACTCGCTGCGACAATCTAAAAGCAGACATTACACACACAAAGATTCCCAGGAAAGTGAAAAATATTCTACTCTTCATTCCCATATATATTTTTGTGTCCCTTTTAATAAATTTGTAATAGTATGATAAAGGACCAAAATTCATGAGGATTATTTGCCTACTATTTATTATTGAGCTTGTTTTGGCTTGTTGTTTTCGAGGGGAGATTTGGCATAATAAGAGTTACAAGAGAAAGAGAGTCTTGTTTTTTTTTTTGGAAGCAGGGGTTGGCTTACTTCTCTCCCCAGTAGCTGGCAACACCCTGTAACGACGAGGGGGGTATAAAGCCTGGCTCAACGGCGCGGGCGGCCCTAACCTGAGGATTAACACCAGGCAAATTGGATCTAAACCGCCAGGCAGTCGTTTGTGCGTACAGCAATACAGTATACACCCGGAGGCCGCTGCTATATTTACTATTAACTCATTTCATTGCTAGCGAGGTCCTACTTAACCGCACAACTGGCTGAAAAAATGGTTTTGGAGGATTCCTCCGACGTGGAAATGGTGGTCTGTGAGTTAGAAACCAGCGTGAGTACATTGGCGTTTCTTTTTCTTTTAAAAAGTGTGCCGGTTTGTACCGTGGAGTAGCTGTTGCTTTGTTCAGTAGGTTTGGGGGGGCGGAGGCTTCGTTCTCTTGTCAGATAATGGGTTAAAGTCTCTACAAATTGTTTGGCATTTGGTATTCCATAGACCACATGTGTCAAAGTCAAGGCCCGCGGGCCAGATCCGGCCCGCGAGATGATTTAATTCGGCCCCAGGCTTGTAGAGCAAAAATGTCTGAGTCTATTAAAAAAAAGTAAGTCTCTAGCACGTTCCTATCAAAAGTTATGATCGTTTAAAGAAATGCTTTTGAGCTCTCTTCTGAACGGCATGTTGTCCAGCAGGGGGAGTCGTTTTACCAGGCTAGGCTGCTGGCACTGCAAAGTGAGAACTATACTTCAGCAGTACAAGGGTGTGTAACCGAGAGAACTATACTTCAGCAGTACAAGGGTGTATAACCGAGAACTATACTTAGTTAACTATACATACTTACTTAAATTAAGTATTTGAAATTTAAATTCTATTTTTGTATGGTTTATTGATGCTCTGTAAATAAAAAAATAGCATCTTTCATAGCAAATGTCTTAATCTAGGCTACAAGTATAAAACCAATAATGAAAAGTCATTAATATGGGGGGCTCCGGCCCCCATGAAGTCACATTAAGTCCAATGCGGCCCCCACCCCAAATGACTTTGACACCACTGCCATAGACTCATGATCCTCTGTGGAAGTATGTTGCACAGCGAAAATATGTGACCTGCAAGCTCTCTCAAGTGCACTTACAGGATAAGTTCACCCTTTTTGCAACCAGAGCTTATTTTAATGATGTTTAGGACACATTAAACACGTGTTGTTTTTTATGTGTAAGGTATTATTATTATCATTTTTTAGATATTTTACCAATGAACGGATGTTCATCCAGGAACTTTCTTCCTGGACTACAAAGTCCCACCTTGAGTGTATCTTAAAAAAATTACAAAACCCCAACAAAGTGTTCCGTGTGTCCTAAACATCATTAAAATAAGCTCTGGTTGCTGAAGGGATGAAATGGCCATTTAAGTTATAGATCGACAACTTTCATATTTCATTTTCACGTTTAGATTTAGAGCATGTGAAGTTCATGTGTTCTGTTCTGTAGAATACATAATCCATGACATTGTAATCGCCTCAGTGCTTTACATATTGTTTAATGGTTTAGGAAACTATGTAGTGGGGCACATGGCATGGGTTCACAGATCACACATTATGACTAGCAAATGTTCAGTACTTCAGTTGTACGATTGAGCTTGTAGAAACACACAGGGAAAGGAGAAGTTCTGTTTCTGTTGATGGCAGTATTAAGACTTTTTGGGGAAAAAGTTGTTGGGTGAATGGTTTAGTAATAGTCAGTGCTTAGTGATAGCTGAGCCCAGTGCTTTCCGCTTTTTAAAAGGCCCCTGCCTACTACAAATGCTGATCATTTCCCAAAGCAAAACCACCGTTGTTTTGGTTCCTTAATCTCTAAGAAACCACTGGTTTCCATTTATGTCAGTTTCAGATTGATTTGAGAACTCTTGGCCGACAAAAGCTTCCAGGACAAACCTCTTCTTATTGATCATAACATGCTGATAAATTCTATTAACACAGTCTATCAATGGATATTTGAGTAAGCGTACAGTATCACCTGTGATTTGATGTACGTCGCAATCATGGTGGTGTGAACAGCAACATGAAGAAACGGATAACCTAAACTAAAAAAAAAAAAAAAAACGGTGTTGTGATTAAACTAAAAATGCACTAGACTTGTTTACATCAGCGTACTGCATCTTCAATTCAGAACATGGACATTCATCAGAATATGACAGAATGGGGAAAAAACACGCTTTGTGGAGAATTATTAGCTGTAACTTAAAGCATAGTACCTGACTTGGGGTCAAAGGGGAAAGCATACAAAAAAAAAACTGACGGTTGTTTCTTTTTTAGCAAAAAGTGAAAAGCACATCCATGGAATTTATGATTGCTTCAATCTGCCCTGGAATCTGAACTATGGTATTACCGTATGACAGTGGTCCTTGAGAGGGTTCCAGGTGGTCCCCAGGCTAAATGATGGAGAGTTGGTTAACCAGATGTAACTCTTTGAGACTCTTTGAAACCAAATGGACCCTTGCGGGTCCATTTGGTTTCATGTTTACACTCTCAAGAGTTAAAATATTCACCCTCTGAATTAGCCCCAAGTCTACACAACTAGAAATCTTTAATTTTGGAGGTCTGTGTGGGGCTAAAATGTCATCAAATGGTGGTCCTCCTCCGTGGCTCAAATGCTGAATAAATAGTGGGCCCTGGTATCAAACCTCTGCCCGCTGTATGATATTCCATTGTAGGAAGTTGTCGGCACGCGGCCAATGTTTTCCCCTCAACCCGTTTCCTCCTGACGCATGATGTAAACTAAAGCTGCACAGACAGCGGATGTTTACCTCCTCCTGGCAGATGTACTGCAGATCCACAAGCTCACAACAACGCGTCACGCTTGCGGCGCGCCGTGAGCTGCTATTTACGGAGCGCGTCTGCTGTCACCGCGCAGCCTTAAGCGTGAGTCAGGAACGAGGGTGGAAGTTAAAGTTCTTTGCCGTATTAATGGCTGCTGACGGAGGGTTTTGATCAGTTTATATCTCGTCTGGTAAAGCCATGACGAACAATGTCAATCAAATACCATTTTTCTGTGAGGAAAATGAAATAAAAAGTAAGCTACGATGACTAAATTATGTCCTATACAGTATACTGTGATCTATCTTTTTTTGTAAAATAAAAATCTCCTGAAAATGTCGTAACTGCAAGATCACAGCATACGTCGATGACACTGTGAGAGCTTGTAGATCTGCTATTTTTTCCCCATTTGGGCAGGCGTGCATCTGGCGATACAATGCCAAAATGCAATTTAGTTGGGTAACTGGAGACTGCGGTAGTTTTAATTGACATCCCTATCATATGTATTCCACTAAAAAAAAAAGGGGCGGATGTAACATTCCCCATTTTGGGGAAGCTAAAGTTCTGACTCAAAGAGTTTTCTGTTTTCAATGATGAAATGCTGTTGGTTTAGTGGTGGCACAACTGTAGTTAGTTAGTAGCAGTAGCCTAGTAGTGTTTCAAATAATTTCAAATAAAGGCACTTTAATTTGAAATATCTTGCGTTGTTTTGCATGCCATCGTGTTTGATGAGGCAGACTGGGCATTTAGGGGGGGCATTGTCCCCCCATGCCTAGAACGACAACATATCAGATGACCTGGCATTTTATACATGCGACTAAAACGACATCAACATGTGGTGGCAAAATGAACTGTGATGTTAATGTCTTTGTGTGTGTGTTTTGTGTAGGAGCACGATGTGGAAACGCCGTACGGAAGAGTCCACTGCACCATGAAGGGGGTCCCAAAGGGAGACCGGCCGGTCATCCTGACCTTCCATGACATCGGACTCAACCGTAAGCATTCCTCCTTTTTGCCTGTCCAAACACTGTTGCCAGAGAGAGAGAGAGATAAACAAGCAGAGCTTTGAAATCAACCCTTAGTGTCCTGAACGCGTTTTGGTGTTTTTATCTGTTGAAAAATAGCAGATCACCAAGCTCATGTCGCGCCACCGAGTGGCGCGACATGAGCTTGTTGTTCTGCTATTTTTGGAAAAATTGTGAAAATTTGCTGCAAATCTCTGAATGCATTATTTTGGAAGCAAACATTTTTATCTCAATTTTTCGCTTCTGGGGAACCCCGAGAACTACATGTTTTCAGATGGCGGTCTGCAGCCAAATATGGATAATTCTGGTGGTCCTTGGCTAGAAATATGTTAGCATCACTGACACAGGAGCACAGATTTTTCAGAAAAACTAGAATCTAGTGTCAAAAACTCGACTCTAGCGTCAGAAAGTAGATTCTAGTGTCAAAAAGGAGATCCTAGCATCAGAAACTATCATTTAGTGTCAATAACTAGAATCTAGTGTCGAAAACTACTGTATAATCTAGCGTCAAAAGCTAGAATGTTGCTGCTGCTATAATCTGGTGTCAGGAACTACTGTATAATCTGGTGTCAGAAACTCAAATCGAGGGTCAGGGCACAATGGGTTAAGCTTTAAAGGTAACATACTGGTAGGCAACTTTATTGTGTACAAAAACAAATTTGAATCTTAACTCCACCTCACCTCCACTCTATTGGCTCCTTATGAAACTGCTGGAAACTGCTGGAGACTGCGGCACTGTGATTGGCTTAAGACGCCGCCTCACTCCCCACAACCCCCCCCCCCCCACACTCTAGCACTGCCATGTCATGAGCTGAATGTGATAAAAACAAGTATTTGTAGACAACAACAAAAGCTCTGGACCGTATTTAATTTTTGGCTAAAAAAGTTGCCTATCATACCTTTAACGAAAACAAGCGAGTAACCTATGAGCACTTTTACACCAATATACAAATTAGCAGTTTCAAGTTAACCATTGGCGGCAACAATAACAACTCATGGGGGTCAAAGTCAAAATCCAAATCACGATAGAGAGAAAGGGAGAGACGTGCAGCAAAGGTGGCCAACACGTAGCTCTCTGTCAGTCCTGGGCAATATACCGGTATTACCGCTTATCGCGATATTGGAAATCAATACCGAGTAATATCGTTGGGTCTATAAAAAATATCGAATACCGAATATCGTCAGATACCGGTATTATACTGTATTCTATTAAAATATGAGCAATGAAACTTTTAATTGTAACTATACAAACAATTTTCATGTTACACACATGCCTAAACTAGCCCTTATTTGGGCTAGGCTTTTTGGAAACGATGTATTTCCAACTCCAGTTTGTCCCTATTTAGTCTGCTTGAACAGCAGAGCGCTCAGTTTCTGACCCCTCAATGTCACAATTCTGAGAAGTAGGTGACTGGTGGAAGTGTTCAGCTCTGATTGCACACCATTGCCATCTAGTGGTCAATACCGGTAATATCGAATATCAAGCTAATTAACACATTATCAATACCGATATTAAAAAATCAATACTGCCCAAGACCAGCCTGGACCACTAGGCCAGCGAGCACCGCAAGATGGGGAGGGTCTTGGTCTTTGAACAACAGGTTTAAACTATTTTGGAAGCAAGCACCAAATAAGCACCTCAGAAACGAGGCAAAAAAATGCAACCCAAAACTAACAGAATTTACCGTTAAGCAACATAGAAAACCTCAGAAAAGCCCAAAGTCTGTCTGTCTACTGCCCCGCCCACTTCCCAACAACACAGCTACTGTACGTCAAAACCACGACGTGACTCCCATTGAAAACGAATTGGCGAACTGCTCTGAAGTGGAACCCCGACGCTCACCCAGGACAGCGAGAGAGCACCGTGTCTTATATGTGTGAGCGATGCCATAAGCCGTTGGTTTGACTGTTTTGTTTCTGAAATCCAGCCTGGAATTGTGGACAAAAGCAAAACTTTAGTTTTGGGCGTCTGCGGGGCTAAAATGACATCAAATGGTGGTCCTCCGTGGCTCAAATTCTGAATAAATAGTGGGCCCTGGTATGGGAAAAAAGGTTGAAAACCATTGCCATAAGCAGCCATGGCCGTATCCACACTGTTGCGCACATGCGTTGTTGTTGTTGTGGCTTTGTAAACATGCCGTGGCGCGGCCGGCCAAAGATCAACTTCGATCATTAAACCCTAACCCTACGGAAAAAAAAAAAAATGTGACTTCCACCCATGAAAACCTCGGGGAGTTTCTACAAAAAAAAATACCTTCTTAAAATCACACCTGCGTGAAGTGAGTGGTGCAGCCGTACCGTGTGTGGCTCCCCCCACCGGGGCTGTCCCCGGCTCCCCCAGGTTCTGCAGGAACGCCTCTTAACCCGTTGTGTCCGGTCTAGATTTCTAGACAATATTCAAAGATTTGCACCACGTTTTCACGATTTTTCAAAAATAGCAGAGGTACAAGCTCATAGCGCGCCACTCGGTGGCGCGCTATGAGCTTGTAGATCTGCTATTTTTCAATAGTTAAAACACAGCAACCTTTGTGGCCTGTCTAGATTTCTAGTTTCTGAATAACATGATATTCAAAGATTTGCACCACGTTTTCACAATTTTTCAAAAATAGCAGAGATAAAAGCTCATAGCGCGCCACTCGGTGGCGCGCTATGAGCTTGTAGATCTGCTATTTTTCAATAGTTAAAACAGAATGCTTAGAACACACAAAACGCGTTCAGTGCACTAAGCGTTAAATGATAGTTAATGTGTCGTAGCTTTCCGTGCTCGGACATTCAAACCCAGGGATAGACACGGGGACAAACACACGAACGTTCACACATTTCGGTTTAACGGAGTGGTTTGGCGACGCCTCGGAAATAACACAAAATCAAAACGAATAGAATGTCGCCGTTGGACTGAAACCTTCATACCGGCCATATTTTAACGTTTCGCTAAGCAAGTTTTTGGACATATGAGGTTTCCACCCTGTACCGAGGACGATAAAAATGCATAGCAAAGATTCCCTGTGGGTTCATCATGTTGAAGCCACACTCCATAATTCTTATGTCCTACAACCATTATGCAAGAATTAAAAAAAAAGCTCATTTGGACAGTAGTTATTTTGAGCTTTGAATCAATGCGATTTATAAACAAGTGGTGGCCACTGCACTGGTATTGGTTACATATCGCATCAACATGCTCTATATCAGTGGTTTTTCAACCTTTTTAATACCAAGGGCCCACTATTTATTCAGCATTTGAGCCACGGAGGACCACCGTTTGATGATATTTTAGCCCCACAGACCCAAAAACGATTTCTTTTTTTTATTTTTTATCTCCAATTCCAGGCTGGATTGCGCAAACCATAATAAGGCAAAGCAAACATAGATCTCTAGTTGGGTAGATTTGGGGGAATATTTTAACTCTTGAGAGTGTAAAAATGAAACCAAATGGACCCTTGCGGGTCCATTTGGTTTCATTTTTACACTCTCAAAGAGTTACATCTGGTTAAGCAACTTTCCATCATTTAGCCTGGGGACCACCTGGAACCCTGTCAAGGACCACTGGTGGTCCCCGGACCACTGGTTGAAAACCACTGCTCTACAGAAGCTAACATCATGTTTGTATTCACACAAAAGTGAACGGATTGGACTTTCGAAGAACCGTGTTCAAATGGACCACGATTGTCATCGGTCCATGCTTTATGTTAAAGACTCTAGAGGCTCCAATGACCTGTCACATCTCTCTCTCTCTCTCTCTCTCTCTCTCTCTCTCTCTCTCTCTCTCTCTCTCTCTCTCTCTCTCTCTCTCTCTCTCTCTCTCTCTCTCGCACACATGTATGCACACATGTACTAGGCCCTCATATGCACAGCTTTGTGTGTACGGGTGCAAGCACATTGTTGCAACGAAAGGCGGTAAGGCTAGGTGCTTTTTTGATGCGAGGATGATGTGTCTTCTCTGTTAGCTCGAGCACAGAATCGACTCATCTGATTGGCTGAGCACCGATTGCGATGTATGATGATAATATTGCCCCTCACTTAACACTAGTGTGATTTATTTTTTCCCCAACACACAGGGACACTTGAATTCATGGGTATTTTTTTTTTTTTTTTTTTAACTTTTTGACACAATTCCTAAGGTGATAACTTAATGCGCAACAGTAGTTCTCTAGACCAGTGGTCCTTGAGAGGATTCCAGGTGGTCTCCAAGTAAATGATGGACAGTTGGTAACCAAGTGGATCCTTAGAAATCCATTTGGTTTCATTTTACGCTCTACAAAATTAAATTATATTTAAACATCTGAATTACTAAATTATCAAGAATCTACACAATGTAGAAAACGTATTAGAATTGTTGGCCTGTTATCTCTCATAAATTGTGGACACAAACTTGAAAAACGTAAGTTTTGGGTTCGAGAGACTAAACTTGACATCAAATGGTCCTCTGTGGCTAAAACCAGGGGCGGATTGGCACATATTTTCCCACCGGGACAATTTTGCCTTTGCCAGGCCACCCTGGGGGGGGGGGGGCAGCTGGTTAACCAGATGTAACTCTTTGAGAGCGTAAAAATGAAACCAAATGGACCCTCCATTTGGTTTCATTTTTACACCCTCAAGAGTTAAATATTCATCATGTGAATTAGCCCAACTTAGTCTACACAACTAGAGAATGTAGAAGATTAATGGTCATTTTGATCTGTATGTTCCAGGCGAGCATCTAGCACATTCTAGTGCATTTTGGAAGTGCCACTTGTGCATTTTGGATCTTGTCCAGCAGGCCACTAGGTGGCGCAGGCCACCAGGAAAACTCCCTGTACTCCAGATGGCCAATCCGCCCCTGGCTAAAACGCAGAATAAATAGTGAGAGCTGGTGTGAAAATGGTTGAAAACTACTGCTATGTGGAGACGCAAAGTGTCTCCTTCGCCTCTCCATAGGGAGCTTGGTCATCGAATTATTGGCTTAGGGAATTGGACAACAAGAAATATCCCTGAATTCAACTCTCCATGGGGTTATATTTTGTGTATTTCTGTGTAAAGAACCAAACCACACAAGCAAGACTGTCTGAACGTCCTTGTTTACAGGCTAACAGATTTGCTACTTTCTGAATTGAATCTACTGTTCCATGTTCACAGTCTGATCAAAATGTCAACGTTCTGTCCCAATTTCTTACTTAACCAATCATCTCAATAGACATTTAGGTACGCCCCGCTCTCTTGTCCACCCTAGGACACTTTCCAGCCGGGCTCATGGACTTAACACAATAAATACTGATTCAGTTTTGGAACCAGACCTTCAAAATCTCAACAAATCCAACAACATTGTTTTTTTTCTCTTTTTTTTTTGTTTTTTTTTTTATAAATGTCATAATGTTCTATCATATAGGAAAGCTATTGGTGGAGAGATTTGTCTCTCACATGTTATGCTTAGCTGTGATTGAAACCATAGCAGTTTTGGGAGGGCCTTACCTTAAACGTCTATTGGAATTGTATTGCTTTTAATGGGGGATTAGATGTGACAGTGTGAGGTAGGAATATAACAGCGTTTTCCCCTGATTTGTCTCTATGAAAATGAGCATCCAACCTGCTTCCGGTCTCTCCTAAAAAAGACGTCCGCTCCACTTCACACAGTTAACAGGAAGTAAACCCGGAGATGGCCAGTCTTGAGCTATTCCCGTCTTTGACCTGCCCTCCACTCACTTCCTTTTATAAGACCTCCAGACCGGATTCTACAAAATGTTTTCCAAATCACGACCGTTTCCTGAAAAGCGTCTTTCTAAGTCAATCGGGTCTCAAACTACTTCCAAAGATTTGTGAATGGTCACTGACCTCCGTTTGAAAAATATGTTGTTCCAAGGTCACAGATAAGCAAATTATTGAGTTAAAAAATGTTTGTGGTGAATGAATATATACTCAAAGATTTGCTCACATTTTCAAGAGCTAATAACAACAACAACAACGACAATACTAGCTCAGATGTATGTAGGACTTTCCTAAATACCCAAAGCAAGTACAAGAACAAGTAGGTTAAAAGTATGTTTAAAAAAAGTGTGAACAGGATGAGGCTTGGAGATCTGCTAAAAATAGCTGCTTTAAAAACAGTTAAAGGGGAATTCCACACAGAAAAGGGTAACTTTTTACTGTGTCCACACAGCATCTCTAAGGTATATTAATGACATGGTAAAATGTTGAAAATGGGTGGAATTCCCCTTTTTAAATCTACGACGACGCAGCATCCTCACAGGTCTAGAAATTAGCTTAAAGATGGCGTGCCATGATTTTTTCTACGCTAAAACATGATCATCAGGTATTATTGTTATATGAAGTGTAAGATTTTGCTCTTCAAGATTGTGCTGTGTTTGCTAAACTGTCATTTTTATGATTCCACCCTACCAGTTCATTAAGTATGCCTGGTTTGCCTGGTGGGTGGTGATGGGTGGAGATCCACCTGAACTGAAGCCACGCCCACAGCTTTAGTTGCATGATAAAGGGGGAGGAGTTAGGGGAGTGGCTGACCACGTGATGTCACTATATTGCATTTTTTTTTTCATTGGTACGTTGATACAAAAGGAAGACATCATTGCACATAAAAAAAACACACACACACCAAGTGGTCTATTTACATACTGTCACCTCTTAAACATGCACGTGTAAATTGGAAAAAAAAAATACAAAAATCACGGCACTCCCTCTTTAATTTCTATGATTTTCTTTTGTTTTGTGTTTTTCCCCAGACAAGACATGCTGGGAGAGCCTGTTCCAGCACGAGGACATGCAGGAGATCATGACACATTTTGCCGTGTGTCACGTTGATGCGCCAGGCCAGCAGGAGGGAGCCAGCACCTTCTCTACCGGGTAAGAGAGAGAGAGAGAGAGAGAGAGCAGGGGCGGGTCTAGGCATGGGTATGGGGGGGGCAATGCCCCACCAGACATAATTGCATGCAAAACAACCCAAATTTCAAAGATATCTCAAATGAAAGTGCTTATATTTAAAATGATTTGAAACACCACTACGGCTACTAACTACAGCCAAAGGGCCCCCCTACAACGGATGGTCTATCTGCCTGGTGCGGCGGCATGATGGTTTAGGACATTTTGGGCTATTTTAGTGACACAAAATTAGTAAACCCATTGTTAATAAGGACCGTGTGCACCAGTATTATTCACTTTCACCCCTTTTTTGGGTGGGCACTGAGCTTGAGCCTCTTAGTGATCACACGGACATTCAAGCTCATGTGCCCCTTGGCTCAGGGGCCCCTGGGCCTGGGCCTAACGTGCCCGTTGGATAATCCTTCCCTGAGTTATAGTTCATGGTCTTGGACGTGTTTGGCAAAACCTGTTTTGTTCAGTTACTGTATTTGCAGTCGTTGCTGCCAGTTCCCACCTGAGGTCGTGTGGGAGTTCCGTCTGCTCCAGACTGTGCTGAATAACTCCTAGTTTGCATAAAGTCTTTAGACTAGGGTTCAAGTCTAAGATGTACAGATGTCGACAGTCATTTTTCCTAAAGACAACAACGCGTTCTCCCATCATGGAACAGTACCTCATCTCAACCACATATGGTCGTTTCCCATTGGTTTTAACCACCTTCCAGGAGAAGGTCTCTGGATTGAGTTTCCACATGTCATTCCTGCCCCGGCCACCACCTATGTACAGCTCCCCTCTGTAGGCAAAGGATGCATGACCACATCGTTGTCCAGGATGAAGCTGGGTAGAAGGTGTGTCCAGCCAGTGGTCATTCTCTGTGTCAAACACTCTAACGCTGGTGTTTTTTTGATGCCCGTTGTAGCCTCCTAATACAAACATCTTCGTCCCGATGATGGTAGCAGAGTGATATGTTGAAGCAGGAGGTGAAATTCCTCTAATGTTGATCAAAGTCCAGACCATGGTGCTGGTGTCCAACTTGTATGTGTCATTAGTACGTATACACACCCAGCGGTGTCCTCCATGGACATACATCACCTTCCCCAAGACACAGGCTGAGCAGTAACTCCTCCCCTCTGGGAGAGTCCCAGAAACCTGTGGTTTGAACCATCTGTGGGCGTCGACATCAAATCCATAAAGCACATTGTTGTACTTTTCATCCAGCCGGCCTCCCCAGATGAGGACTGTATCTTGCACCAGCACAGCTGTGTAGCCATACCGCATGGAGGGAACATCTGCGCGGCGTTCACTTCCTGTTGCCACTGAGGTCAACTTCCTCCAGGTCAAAGCCACTGTGTTGAAGATGTGCCCATCGATCGGCTGCCAGTTGCTTCCAAAGCAGTACACACAGTGCCTCACTGTCACAGCAGTGAGATACATGAAGTCTGGTCCTCTGAGCCGCAGCACCCATCGAAACATTGCTCACAAAAGCGGATAAAACCGCATTAGTCGATCTATTGGGAAAAATAGCTTATATCGTTTTGTGAATACAATGGTTTGGGTCGGCCAATCAAGGAAGCTGAGACTTTATAATAGGGCACATTGGCCATTTAAAAAATGATACAAAAGATACAAAGCCACGCGGCATAAGGTGCCTCAAAGTACTCTAATTGGCCAGTTAAGGTGTGAGTAAGAGACCTTTATAGCTAATGTCTTGAGTATACGCTTGCTTCGCTCGCACAAGTAGGTCATGGCCTACTTGTGCACAACACGCAAGTTTGCACTCTACAGAGATGATGTGCATCTGAAGTTCTGTTTTTGACAACCTATTTGTGACATGTTGATCAGTTCCTCATTTTTGTGTGCATTTATACTGCCTATCCTCCTCCTGTGCAAATAAAATCTCAACTAGGAGTTATTTGCGATGGCAGCTCCTTGTTTGAATTATTGCCCGGCCCTTGATCTTGACTTGGTAGATCTCGGCATGCCATCAACTTTAAAAGTAGATCTTGGTTAAAAAAAGGTTGGGCACCCCTGATCTATAGTATGCCGTGTTTCATTGTTTTTGAGGATTTTCGAAAAATGTCGAAATCAAGAAAAAACGACATACTATAGTATGTTGAAAATGTTCGTTTGCGAGGATTTACAAAAAAATTACAACATCGAAGAAAAACGACAGGCTATAGTACATGGTCTCAGACAACATGCTATAGTATGACGTTTTTCATCGTTTTTGAGGATTTTTGAAAAATGTCGAAAAAGAGAATTTTCGACATACTATAGCATGCCGTTTTTCATCGTTTTTGAGGATTTTCGACATAGTATAGTATGTCGAAAATGGTCATTTTTGATGACTTTTGAAAAATGTCAAAATCAAGAAAAAACGACATACTGTAGTATGCCGAAAATGTTTTTTGAGGATTTTCAAAAAATGACAAAACCTGGGAAAAAAGCAGGGTATAGTACATGGTCTTGGAAAACATACTAAACTACCTCATGCCATTTTTTTTTTTCCGTTTTAGAGGATTTTCAAAAAATGACAAAATCGAGGAAATACAACATGCTATAGTACATGGTCTTGGACAACATGATATAGTATGCTGATCTAGTTAAAATAATGGTTTCAGTTTAAAAAATGTCGAAATCGAGAAAAAAGCGGCATACGATAGTATGTCGCTTTTCATTTTTTTAAAGGAAAAATGTCGAATTCAAAGAAAGAGAAAAGGTACACGGTCTCGGAGACATACTATAGTATGCCTTTTTCATTGTTTTTGAGGATTTTTGAGACTTGAGGATTTGAGGATTTGTTTGAGAACTGTCCAGACCATGAAATCGACGATTTCATGGTCTCCAAAACCCTTTCAAGGGTTTTATTTAGACCCAAAATCCTGAACCATGTGCATATAATACAGTGAACCGAAAAAACTGCGAAAATAACATTGGCCAAATACACAAAAGAAAGAACCGAGGAAAACTTAAGGCAAACTGAGGACAAACGACAAAAAAACAATCAGAAATGCACTACTAGGCTATGCCCAAGTACAGGCCCTACTAACTAGGGCACTACTAGCATGCACGCACGCACGCACGCATGCACGCACGCACGCACGCACGCACGCACGCACGCAAAAAATGACAACATCGAAGAAAAACGACAGGCTATAGTACATGGTCTCAGACAACATGCTATAGTATAATGTTTTTCATCGTTTTTGAGGATTTTTGAAAAATGTCGAAATAGAGAATTTTCTATATACTATAGCATGCGGTTTTTCATCGTTTTTGAGGATTTTCGACATAGTATAGTATGTCGAAAATGGTCATTTTTGATGACTTTTGAAAAATTTCAAAATCAAGAAAAAAACGAGATACTGTAGTATGTCAAAGGGCCCCCCTACAACGGATGGTCTATCTGCCTGGTGCAGCGGCATGATGGTTTGGGACATTTTGGGCTATTTTAGTGACACAAAATTAGTAAACCCATTTTTAATAAGGACCGTGTGCACCAGTATTATTCACTTTCACCCCTTTTTTGGGTGGGCACTGAGCTTGAGCCTCTTAGTGATCACACGGACATTCAAGCTCATGGGCCCCTTGGCTCACGGGCCCCTGGGCCTGGGCCCAACGTGCCCGTTGGATAATCCTTCCCTGGTTGCGCCGAATGCGCTCTTACGCCGCACGCGCGCACGATGTGCGTGATGGGGCCTTTTGATTTGGCGTAACGCCGGGGCCCTTGCAGAGAGGGTTAATTTGACACGTACTCTACGTACACACACACACACACACACACACACACACACACACACACACGAGTAATGCTAAGAATGAGATGTAATGTACGCTAAGCCGCTAACCCGCGAGGCTTAGCTCTCAAGAGGGTAAACAGGTAAATAATCACTGTGGTGATCCCTGGGGGAGGAGAGGAGGGGTGAGGGGGGTTTACCCTATTGGCCTGAATAATAAGACTTTTTTTTTATCCCAATGGAAACAAATGAGGTCGACTTCATATTCGGGATCACTGGCGATTTAATGGCCAAAAAAAGTAGGAAAAAAAACGTTATATATAACAAAATGTTTGTTGTCAGTTGTAACTTCTCATTGACGTTGTAAATAAATCACATAGTGTCTAGAAGAACAAGTACTTGTACCATTTTCATTCCAGGGCCCCCTATTTATTCTGCATTTTAGCCACGGACCACCGTTTGATGCCAATTTTAGTCTCTCTCGTGGAAAGTTTTTGTCCACAATTTAGGAGAGATAACTGGCAAAATGCTGGTCAAAAATAACAATTCTTCTTGAAAATTATGTAATTTAGATGTTTACATATAATAATGAAACCGAATGAACTTGTAAGGGTCCATTTCATTTTGCGCTCTCATGAGTTTCAGGTCTATAAAAGGTTGCACCCACACCACTTTCGGTTACAGGACTTACAGTATATTAGGCATCAATAATAACATCAGCTGTTGTTGAAGTTACAACAGACACGCAGCATGCATAAAGCTAAAGGTCTGACTCAGAGAGTTTTCTGTTTTCAATGATGAAATGCTGTTGGTTTAGTGGTGACACAGCTGTAGTTAGTTAGTAGCAGTGGTAGTGTTTCAAATCATTTGCACTTTTATATATATGTTATATATAAGCACTTTAATTTGAAATATCTTGGTTTGTTTTGCTTACCATTATGTTTGGGGCAGTCTGGGCATTTGGGTAGGGGGGGGTGTGCATTGCCCATGCATAGATCCGCCCTTGCACTACGATCAGCCAGTAAATGCAATGTTATTCAAAGGGCCGCCCGTGACTAGAACTCATATAGTGCCGTCAAAATCAACACTTGAGATAAGTGACTCACACTTTGCCCACTGGCTTGATAAGGACTGAGACGATAAAGTGCTGCGACACCTTGACCCAAATGACAACCCATTTGTGTCCTGACCCTCGATTCGACTTTTCGACACCAGATTATACAGTAGTTCCTGACACCAGATTACAGCTGCAGCAACATTCTAGATTTTGACGCTAGATTCTACAGTAGACTCCGACCCTAGATTCTAGTTATTGACAGTAAATTATAGTTTCTGATGCTAGGATCTACTTTTGACACTAGAATCTCGTTTCTGCCGCTAGAATCGAGTTTTTGACACTAGATTCTATAGTTTCTGACACTAGATTCTAGTTTTTCTGAAAAATCTGTGTTCCTGTGTCAGTAATGCTATCATATTTCAAGCCAAGGACCACCAGAATTATCCATATTTGGCTGCAGACCCCCCATCTGAACACATGTTGTTCTAGGGATCCCCCAAAAGCAAAAATTTGAGCTAAAATGTTTGCTTCCAAAATAATGTATTCAGAGATTTGCAGCACATTTTCACAATTTATCAACAGCTAAAACACCAAAACGTGTGTATTAATTGCTGTCCACAGTCCCATGGTGGGAGTTCTGCTATGGTTTTGTGCGAAATATGAAGTAGTTCCGTTCATTTTGTGGGGGTCACTTTGGGCCATGCAGTAAATGAATAAAAAAAAAACGAACTTCCTTTGTATCATTAGATTATTTCTAAAATTATTAGGACCTCATCCTTCGTTAATTTTTGACCCCTCTATCACAGGGAACTATGTATTTTGTGTCCATATCACTACGCCCAAAAAGTAGTTCCATGTGACAGGAGGGTCAAAAATGAACCAAGGAGGTCCTAATATTTTAGAAATAATTCAACAATAGAAATGATGTTAGTTAACCAAAACATGAGCAGAACTCCCACCACGCGACTCTGGCAATCAATTAATACACTTGATACCACTATGTTAATAATGGGCATCATTTACATTTTTCGAACTTAAGTTCCAAAAATTGGAACCCTTTGAAGGGACACTTCAAAATAGTGATAGACCGATTATCGGCCGCGGCCGATTATCGAATTTGATATTCATGATTTTATTAATAATCGGTATCGGTGCTCAAAATAAATAATCGAAAAAAGAGCAGCCGATTATTTGTATTTATTATAAATGTTCAAAAATGGTACATCGACCACTTTCATTGAAGATCCGCTAGATTGTGGGGGTAAGGAGATATATAGCTGTGTGTCTCTGACTCTATCACCTCATGTATTTATAGATTTATCCAAATTATCCAAAATGTATTTTCTCTTTTTCTTTTATGTCTGAAGCTCTGTGCCTGTACTTGAATTAAAAATATGCATTTGATGGAGGGGAAACTGAAACACTTTTGCTGCTTCCGCACTTTTATTCTATTAAAGTAAATAATAATCGTATCGGCTGATATCGGCTATCGGCCTTTTTGATGTTCCACTAATCGGTGATTGGAAACATCGGCCAAAAGTCTGATCGGTCGATCTCTACTTCAAAATACACATGTAAAGACATTTAGAAGATTTAGAATTTGTAATATGTGATTTTAGATTGTTTAGATTTTAGTGTGTTTAGTGTCATCGAGAATTGTTCCGCAGCCAAAACATGCGTCCAAACCCACTATTTGGGAGGCATTGACCTAAACCCCTAACAACGGATTTCATTTTTCTCTGTGTCTCTGAACATACTATATAATATATTGTCATCTCCCTTCCAGATATGAGTACCCATCTATGGACCAGGTTTCTGAGACCCTTCCCCATGTCCTGAAGCAGTTCGGGTAGGTCCGCCTTGACGTCAACTCATGGACTTAAAGGGGAACTCCACCCATTTTCAACATTTTAATATGTCATTAATTTACCTTAGAAATGTGTGGACATGATAAAAAAAAAGTTCCCGTATTTCCTAAAAATGGAGGTCTGAAAAAATCATTAACATGGTGAAATACATCTGATGACATCATCAAGATGTATTTCACCACGTCAATGATTATTCTTTTAGACCCCTTTTTTCCTGAGAGGGTACAAATGGAACCAAATGGACCCGCTAGGGTCCATTTGGTTCACATTTGTATCCTCTCAGGAAAAATTGAAAAATGGGTGGAATTCCCCTTTAAGTTCTCAGTCACTATGACTGATTTGTTTTTGTTTTATTTGTTTCAGTCATTTGGATTTCATTGCAAGCAACGTGTACCCTGCTCGTAGAACTAGAGGAAAAAGATGTTTCAGTCATGAGATTTTTAGCTTTATTCCATGTTAAATGTATACTATTTTTTTCATTGAAACTTTTTTTTTTATATTAAAACAAATCTTAAATTTGATATCCATTACGACTGGCATATGTGTCACATAAGCCATTCGCTGAAGTTCAGCCCTCAAACTCTGTTCTAAATATCTTTTTTTATCAAAAAGTTGCGGGGGTGGTGTTGCCGGGGGAAAATGACT
This sequence comes from Benthosema pterotum, assembly GCA_039105355.1. Lineage (NCBI taxonomy): Eukaryota > Metazoa > Chordata > Actinopteri > Myctophiformes > Myctophidae > Benthosema > Benthosema pterotum. The sequence continues at coordinate 12,589,977 of CM076970.1, forward strand.
TCACTTGCATCTGATTGGTCCTTGATAACGAGGACCAATAAGAATGACTTAAAGCGCAAGGGATGCTGGGAAATGTAGGACCAGCAGTGACCACCAGTCAAAGTTACCTAGTACAGCTTTAACTCCACCACATCCACCACCATGCAGACAAACGCTTCAAAATGTAATTTAGATGGCATGCTATTCTGACATATGCCAGGTTAATTGTCTGTGTGGTGTATCATATCCTATAATTTGAATGTACAGGTTATTTTGATAGTATACCGTTTTAGATTGAGGCCCTACGCTGTATCTCATTTGATTCGCTTATTGTAAGTTGCTCTGGGAAAGGCTAGCCTGGTTAACTCCAAATAAGAGTCCCAAATTGTAAATGAACTGACTGCACAGCTTTCCCGGTTAAGACTTTAGAGGTAACATAGGCAACTTTAGCCTGTACAAAAAAATCTGTGTTTTGTAAACAAATTTGAACCTTAACTCCACCTCACCTCCACTCTATTGGCTCATTATGAAAATGCTGGAGACTGCCGTGCTGTGATTGGCTAAAATGCCGCCTCACCCCGCCCACACAACCCGCTCCTGACGAATGTTTCGAGAACAATAAAGTTCTGGACCGTTTGCAGTGTCTGGTTGCAGGGAAACAGCTGCAGCAACAAAGTAGACGCCCCATAGAGTTGGAAAAGGCAAAACATATTGATTTTTGGCTAAAAAGTTGCCTATAATACCTTTTTTTTAAATAGCTTTTTAGTTATTCCAGTCCCACTAGAAGGATCCTGTCATTAATGACTCTTTTCTCTTTGTTCGTTCCCTGTGTCACCTCAGCATCAAGAGCATCATTGGAATCGGCAGTGGAGCCGGCGCCTACATTCTGACCAGATTCGCTGTGAGTGGAAAAAAACAAATAACACACGACTTCTCGATCTCGGGCGGAATAAATGAAGGGTCTTTAACCCATTGTGTCCTGATCGGATTCGAGTTTCTGATGCTAGACTCTAGTTCACAGCCCTAGATTCTAGTTTCTGACGTTAGATTCTAGTTCCTCATGCTAGATTCTACTCCTCCACGGTAGATTCTAGTTCCTCTCAGTAGATTGTAGTTTCTGAAGTTAGATTCCAGTTTCTGACACTAGATTCTAGTCCATGACACTAAATTCTAGTTTGTGACACTAAATTCTAGTCCCTGGCGTGAGATTCTAATTTTTCTGGAAAAATCTCTCTCTTTCTGTGTCAGTGATGCTTAACATATTTCATAGGAAGGACCCCCAGAAATATCTATTATTTAGCTGCAGAACCTCATCTAAAAAAACATGTTTTTCTAGCTATCCCCCAGAAGCAAAGATTTCAGTTAAAAACGTTTGCTTCCGAAATAATGTATTCAAAGATTTGCACCGCATTTTCACAATTTTTCAAAAAATAGCAGAACTATATGGATCTGCTATTTTTCAACAGCTAAAACGCCACAACGCGTTCAGTACGGAAAAAGGGTTAATCAAACTGGGATTATCAGAGCACACCAAAATGTGTGCGTAACTTAGCGGCCGGCTTTGACCTCGCCGCGCCTCCCCGCGGCTTGATCCTGATGGAATGTTTTGCCTGTGCTCAACACTAACATTGAACTCGGCGGGTGAGAGCCGCTTTGTTGACGAAGACACATAGCGCATAACTTGGGAATGACGAAGAGACATAACCCTGTTTCTTGAAGCCTTCTGTGTCATTCATATCGTGCATTATACTGTATAGGCTGAGTAATCCATGTTAAAGTACAGGGTCGGATCTAGGCCTGGGCTTGGGGGGGCAAGGCCCCCCTAAATGCCCAGTCTGCCCCAACAAACATGTTGGCATGCAAAACCACCCAAATTTCAAAGATATTACAAATTAAAGTGCTTAAAATTGAAATGATCTGAAACCCTATGCTACTAATTAACTACAATTGTCACACCACTAAATCAACAGCATTTCATCATTCAAAACCTTTAGCTTCATGCATGCTGTGTGTCTGTTGTAACCGTTGACAACAACTATGTTATCATTGATGCATATACTTGCCTGATAAAAGTCGTGTAACCGAGAATGGTATGGGGTTGGTTTCATTTCCCGTGGCGAAGCCGCCCCCATACCATTTTTTGAACGATTCCAAATCCGCCAAGAATCAGCAGATTTACAGTTTGATTATATAATAGAAGTTTGTATTTTAATTTAGAATATTGATCAAATCTATTCCATGTGTGTCGTACAGTTGGACTATCCCGGCATGGTGACCGGAGTCATGCTGATGAACATCAACCCAAGTGCCGAGGGCTGGATGGACTGGGCAGCACACAAGGTATACGCAACACTGGAACTGAAATGACTGAAAACTATTAGCCTAGCTCAGGGGTTTTTAAACAGGAGGTCCGGGGACCACCAGTGGTCCTTGAGAGGGTTCCAGGTGTTCCCCAGCTAAGTTGGTTAACAGTGATGGGCAAGCTACTGGGAAAATGTAGTAAGCTACACTACTTGTTACTCTCGAAAAAATGTAACTGAGCTACACTACAAGCTATGCCCAGAAAATTGTAGCAAGCTACATTACAAGCTACACTATATATATATATATATATAGAGAGAGAGAGAGAGAGAGAGAGAGAGAGAGAGAGAAACTTAATGTACAACCTTCTAAATAAGAATCATAATAATAAAATAATATGGGTAAAAATAATAATAATAATAAATTAGTGGTGGGTTTGAACCTGTGATGGTGGCATGTATACGTTTTGGGATGTACAACCCCAATTCCGTTGAAATTGGGACGTTGTGTAAAATGTAAATAAAAACAGAATGCATTGATTTGCAAATCGTTTTCAACCTCTATTCAGTTGAATACACCACAAAGACAATATATTTAATGTTCAAACTGATAAACTTTATTGTTTTTTGAAATTATACAATCTTTTGTAAATTGATCCCTGCAACACGCACCAAAAGAGTTGGGACGGGGGCAACAAAAGACTGGGAAAGGCCATGAATGCACAAATAACGCCTGTTTGGAACATTCCACAGGTAAACAGGTTAATCTTAAACAGTTTAATATCGTGATTGGGTATAACAGGACCATCCCAGTCGTTCACAATCAAAGATGGGACGAGGTTCACCACTTTGTGAACAATTCTGTGAGAAAATCATCCAACGGTATAAAAACAATGTTTCTCAACATTCAATTGCAAGGAATTTGGTGATTTCATCATCTACAGTCCATAATATAATCAAAACGTTCAAAGAATCTGAAGAACTTGCTATACTAAAGCGACAAGGTTGAAAACCAACACAGAATACTTGTGACCTTTGATCCCTCAGGTGGCTCTGCATTAAAAACTGACGTCATTGTGTAAAGGATATTACTGTGAGGACTCAGGAACACTCAGAAAACCATTGTCAGTTTACATAGTTTGTCGCTACACCTGCAAGTGCAAGTTAAAACTCTACCATGCAAAGCAAAGCCATACTTCAGAAAGGTTGGTTTGAAAAAACAACCAGAAAAACAACCAGAAATGCCTTCTCTGGGTACAATATCATTTGAAATGGTTAGACACAAAGTGGAAAAGTGTGCTGTGGTCTGATGAGTCCACATTTCTAATGATAGTGGACCCAGAGAAGGCATTTCTGGTTGTTTTTCTGGTTGTTTTTCAAACCAACCTTTCTGAAGTATGGCTTTGCTTTGCATGGTAGAGTTTTAACTTGCACTTGCAGGTGTAGCGACAAACTATGTAAACTGACAATGGTTTTCTGAGTGTTCCTGAGTCCTCACAGTAATATCCTTTACACAATGACGTCAGTTTTTAATGCAGAGCCACCTGAGGGATCAAAGGTCACAAGTATTCTGTGTTGGTTTTCAACCTTGTCGCTTTAGTATAGCAAGTTCTTCAGATTCTTTGAACGTTTTGATTATATTATGGACTGTAGATGATGAAATCACCAAATTCCTTGCAATTGAATGTTGAGAAACATTGTTTTTATACCGTTGGATGATTTTCTCACAGAATTGTTCACAAAGTGGTGAACCTCGTCCCATCTTTGATTGTGAACGACTGGGATGGTCCTGTTATACCCAATCACGATATTAAACTGTTTAAGATTAACCTGTTTACCTGTGGAATGTTCCAAACAGGCGTTATTTGTGCATTCATGGCCTTTCCCAGTCTTTTGTTGCCCCCGTCCCAACTCTTTTGGTACGTGTTGCAGGGATCAATTTACAAAAGATTGTGTAATTTCAAAAAACAATAAAGTTTATCAGTTTGAACATTAAATATATTGTCTTTGTGGTGTATGAATAGAGGTTGAAAACGATTTGCAAATCAATGCATTCTGTTTTTATTTACATTTTACACAACGTCCCAATTTCAACGGAATTGGGGTTGTATATGAGAGGTTTTCTACCCTTAAAAATGGGTGGAATTTGAAAATGTGTGTGGGAAAATGTAGTAAGCTGCAATCCTTACTCGAAACATTAGTAGTGTAGCTTTATTACAAGCTATTGCCAGAACAAATGTAGTAAGCCACACTACAAGTTACAGGAAGATGTAAGCTATGTAGCTTAGCTACTTGTAACAAGTTACTGCCCATCACTGTTGGTTAACAGATGTAACTCTTGAGAATGTAAAAATGAAACCAAATGGACCCTGGCGGGTCCATTTGGTTTCATTTTTACACTCTCAAGAGTTAAAATATTCATCATGTAAATTAGCCCCAAGTCTACACAACTAGAAGAGAATGGTCAAGGAGAGAAACAATAGAAACCTTTTTGAAACCAGGGACCACCATTTATTCGGTGTTTGAGCCACGGACCACCATTTGATGACACATTAGCCCCAAAGACCTAAAACTAAAGAATTATTTTGTTTTTTTCCACAAACAAAACAGTATAGACTTCTTGTTTAAGTGGTGCTAATTCAGATGATGAATATTTTAACTCTTGAGAGTGTAAAAATGAAACCAAATGGACCCGCAGGGGTCCATTTGGTTTCATTTTTACATTCTCAAGAGTTACATCTGTTTAGCCAACTTTCCATCATTTAGCCTGGGGACCACCTGGAACCCTCTCAGGGGCCACTGGTGGTCCCCGGACCACCTGTTGAAAACCCCTGCAGTAGAGCTATGATAAAAATTCATCTTATGTTTGGTTGCTGCTGTTTGGTTACACATTGTGAGCTTAGAGATCTCCATATGTGGAGTTGACCTGTGCTGGCATTCCATATGTTTTGCCAACAGCCGATTCATTCAACGTCCTTTTTGTGGCCGTTCTACACAGCCGTGGGTCACGCCTCGCATGAATACGTTTCGGATAATCGGCTAAAAACGGCCATAGATACTTGCCCAAATGTGCTGACCTCATCACATTTTCCATGATGTCTATGGCTGATTTTACATGGTTTACAAAAATCTTCACGCAAACGTTCAAAAACTACATTGTGCTACATAACTACATACACTAATCAGACCAAGAACATATAAGCATATAATTAGCAAAAAATATATATATAGTACAAGGTATACTTGTACCTTCATCAAGACTTTTTTTCTGTTTATTTGTTTATTTAAGAGAAAAATGACTCATAATCTTCATGTGTGCACGTTTGTGATGATGATGTTCGTGATGATGTTCTAACGACGGTGTGTGAATGTCCTCCTTGCAGATGACCGGCTGGGCGCACGCCTTGCCAGACATGATCGTCAGTCACCTCTTTGGAAAGGTACGTTCATTCATCGATTTGAAATGATAAATTTGTTAACCGTATGCAGGATATGTACTGTACATTTCAGGCACAACTAAATACAGAAACTGTTAACTCCCGGGAAGCCCTTTTGGTGTTTTTAAGCCTTAGCTAGCTTTAACTATTCACAGTTTTGCAAAAAAATATTATGTATGTTAATAATATTTAGAGGATTTTGAACACTTTCCTGGGGCTAATATGTGTTTTTATATTTTAGACTTCAGCAGCGAGCCTAGTGTTTTTGATGTCATCAACACTACTTCCTGAACTGCATTTCCCACAATTCTATGGTGCGCTGCACCTCCCTGTGGATAGGGGGAGGGGCTGTCTTATTGAGACACCAAGTAGTCCAGGAAGTAGTGTTGATGACATCAGAGATACTGGACTCATTGCTACTGTAAAATGTCTAAAACCACACAAAAGCGCTTGGCAAAAGCGGTGAAATGTTCCTTTTAACATTAGCTTTCTCTATTTAGCTATCTACAAGCTCATAGAGGCCACTCTGAATTCCCGGGACTATATTCTGATGGGGGTCAAAAAACAAATAATTCCAACTCAGTGGCCTTGTGGTTAGAGTGTCTGCCATGAGATTGGAAGTTCGAGGTTTGGTTCTTGGCCGGGTCATACTAGCTTATTAATACTTCAGGTCAGACGTGTTGCAGAATTCTAACCTAAATCCCTTCAGGTGGGACATGGCAGTAATCCTACCGTACGACTGTTAGTAATCCCAGTCTAGCAGAGGCCGCGGCCACACGCACAGGGCAGGGTCGACGCCTGTCCGTGACCCCAAAGGTCACAGGCTGCAGGTCTCTGGGTCACCGTGGAACTGGAACTGGAACGGATTTGTGCTCTCGCGAGCTTGTTTTTGTCCCGTCGACTTTAGATCTTCTTTGGCAGACCGATTAGAACTTGCAGTTAAAGGACAACTTTGTTTTTTTCAACCAAGGCTCAATGTTGTATATTGATTTCTATTATCATTTATGATAATTAACTATAGTCCTATTAGACCCCATGAAATTGCATCTGGCAAGAAAACATTACAGGTGCTACTGAATGTGAAGGAGGTGCCCTCTCCGTGTCACAAGCTCTATGTCAGTGCAGTAGACACGTTCAGTAGATCTCATTATATTTTGCGTCCCGATGTAATTTCCTGGCGTTTATTAGGAATATAGTAAATACTAAACAAAGAAATCTTGATACAGTCTAGTAAAAAAAATAAAAATCTTTCTTTCTTTCTTTCTTTCTTTCTTTCTTTCTTTCTTTCTTTCTTTCTTTCTTTCTTTCTTTCTTTCTTTCTTTCTTTCTTTCTTTCTTTCTTTCTTTCTTTCTTTCTTTCTTTCTTTCTTTCTTTCTTTCTTTCTTTCTTTCTTTCTTTCTTTCTTTCTTTCTTTCTTTCCTAGCATCTTAGGAGACTAATCTTTCTGCAGCTTTGTGCTTGTTTTAGATTTGCGTCTGTGTTGCTTTTTCAATCTGTTTGGAGCTGTGTTTGTGCACATGAAATGTACGTAAAAATAAGGGTGTTGAAAATAGTTAATTAATGGGATTAAATTAATTTTCTTGATTAATCTGATTAAAATTTTTAACTCAATTAACTCATATCCACATTGACTCAACCCATTGAACCATTTTCTCATTGAAGGGAATGGGTAGAGCATGGTTTTACGGAGACATAGCTGTGTGTCTTCCTGTAACCAGAGCCATAGAGTATAGCTGGAGGATCTACAAGCATTGAGGGCTTGTAGATCACCTATTTTGATAAATATTTTAAAGTTAAATGGTTATTTTTTTCACAGATTCTGTTTCTTTTTTAAATGTTGGAATCCTGTACAGGAAAACATGAATATTTTGGACATAGTTCGAATGGTGATTAATCATGATTAAATTAATTTTGAAGCTGTGATTAATTTGATTGAAATTTTTAATCATTCAACAGCCCTAAAAAATATATAAATATTTTCCTCATTTGGTCCATGTGTTAAACAGGACGAGATCCAGAACAACCCTGACATGGTCCTGACCTACCGCCACCACATTCTGAACGGCATGAACCAGTTCAACCTGCAGCTCTTCGTCAAGTCCTACAACAGGTAGAGACGCCACCAAACACTCCTCTCTGTGGCCTAGTAGAAACAACCAAACACTCCTCTCTGTGGCCTAGTAGAAACAACCAAACACTCCTCTCTGTGGCCTAGTAGAAACAACCAAACACTCCTCTCTGTGGCCTAGTAGAAACAACCAAACACTCCTCTCTGTGGCCTAGTAGAAACTAACCAAACACTCCTCTCTGTGGCCTAGTAGAAACAACCAAACACTCCTCTCTGTGGCCTAGTAGAAACAACCAAACACTCCTCTATCTGTGGCCTAGTAGAAACTAACCAAACACTCCTCTCTGTGGCCTAGTAGAAACAACCAAACACTCCTCTCTGTGGCCTAGTAGAAACAACCAAACACTCCTCTATCTGGCCTAGTAGAAACAACCAAACACTCCTCTATCTGGCCTAGTAGAAACAACCAAACACTCCTCTATCTGGCCTAGTAGAAACAACCAAACACTCCTCTCTGTGGCCTAGTAGAAACTAACCAAACACTCCTCTATCTGTGGCCTAGTAGAAACAACCAAACACTCCTCTATCTGGCCTAGTAGAAACAACCAAACACTCCTCTATCTGGCCTAGTAGAAACAACCAAACACTCCTCTCTGTGGCCTAGTAGAAACAACCAAACACTCCTCTCTCTAGCCTAGTAGAAACTAACCAAACACTCCTCTATCTAGCCTAGTAGAAACAACCAAACACTCCTCTATCTAGCCTAGTAGAAACAACCAAACACTCCTCTATCTAGCCTAGTAGAAACAACCAAACACTCCTCTCTGTGGCCTAGTATAAACTAACCAAACACTCCTCTCTATGGCCTAGTACAGTGGTTTTCAACCTTTTTCATCCCAGGGACCACCATTTATTCAGGATTTGAGCCACGGACCACCATTTGAGGATATTTTAGCCCCACAGACCCCAAATCTAAAGATTTATTTTGCTTTTGTCCACAATTCCAGGCTGGATTTGGGGAAACAAAACAAGCAAAACATACATTCCAAAATGTAATTCAGATGATGAATATTTTAACTCTTGAAACCAAATGGACCCGAAAGGGTCCATTTGGTTTCATTTTTACGTTCTCAAGAGTTACAGCTTGTTAACCAACTTAGCTGGGGACCAAAACCTATTGCCAAAACCAAGCAGAAACACACCAAACGGCTGTGGTTCAGGTCGTCCAATGATCCGTGGGTCGGTGGTTCGAATCCCCCGCTCCTCCCGTCTACATGTCGACGTGTCCTTGCTGGTTGATGCCTTTTTTTTAGCAGCACGTTGACGCTTCGTTCTCTCCCTGCAGCCGGAGAGATCTGGAAATCGAGAGGCCGATCCCCGGCAGCAACGTTCACGTCCGGACGCTCAAGTAAGTCAATTTGCTTTTTTTTACTTCCTCTGTGTTCATGTCTGAGCAGTGGCACCAGTGTTTCGAAGTGGCGATTGTATGTATGATGGTATTGCGCTATCTCTGCTATAATATATTCTCTATACTGTAAATTTTCTGTTATAAAATATAACGGAGATGCTGCTACTTACTATTGCGACTTACGACTATGATCGCATCTCGTGTGTGTGTGGACTAGGGATGCACCGATACTGTTTTTTATTTATTTTTTATTTATTTTATTTTATTTTTTCAAATTTCTGATACACTCCCGATATCCGGTATATTGTACATTGCAAAACATGCAAATACAAAATATGCAATAACCAGTGTTGGGAAAGTTCTCTTTTTTTCTGAAATAGTTCAGTTCATCGTTCATACATTTAAAAATGAACTAGTTCCGTTCATAGTTCATTGTTGAACTTTTAGAACTAAAGTTCATGGTTCCAAAAAAAGAACTATTATAGTTCTTTTTCGTTCTTTTTTCCCCTCCCTCTTTTTTTTTGTTCAAAATGGTTGCAGCCCATAGCCATATACAACTGAAGATGTCCTTAGTTGATTTGTGAAGATTTTATTATGAAGGCGCTCAGTTCAGTCCAGCCCTGTGCATCTCTGTGTGCTGAAAATAGAGCAGAAAATATCAGCAGAAATAGAGATCAACAAGCTCAAAGTGCGTCACTGAGTTTGTAGATCTGCTCTATTTTCAGCTCATTCTAGTCTCACTCTTGAACAGGGCTCAATGCTTAGGATTTTTCCAAGTAGGCTACTATTTTACAATATCAATTTATTAACATAGCCAGGTCGACTGAAAGCCCCACCACCAATTAAGCAAATGAGCCTGGGCCGTCGGGTATTGTTTCGGTCGGGTATTCCAACTCTATACAATAGCGCATATTGTTATATTAATAACAATGTGAAAGGGTCCCCCAAATCTTAAGGCCGCCTCTGCTTGTAGTAGGCTAATTGTAGCCTACCGGTAAATAAAAATGAAAACGATCCGACGGCAAATCAGGCAATGATGATAAGAATACACAAGAATACCACGTGCGCGTCCGAGCGCCACGTGGTGCGTTTATGATTAATCACGGGATAGCGGCACAAAAAGGTTGCTGCGCAGACAGTATATGATTTAAATTCACGCATAGCGCAGGAAGATTATTACCAACATGAACAGCATTAGAAGCTCATTCAACGTGTTGGAGAGAAGCGTCCTTCCTTGGTGCTGTCTGATGCTGTGCGCTACTAACAGAGCAGAGGGAGGGGCGGGGCGGTGGGCAAGGAGAACAGATCTTCAAGCTAAGGATGCATCGAGCCTCAACACGTTGTTGGCTTGTATATCTGCTCTATTTTAGCGAACACCGCCGTACTACAGTAATATAAATTGCTCTACTCGCACCGGTGCTATGAACTTTTTACTCACAAATGCGAGCCTGCCGAGCCCTGCTCTTGAACAAAATTGAACGCAAGAAAAGTGGCGTTCACTCACGCCAGAAATGAACGAGTTCACACCGCCGTTCTTCAAGCAGATATAGGGGCCGTTCCGTTCAAGTTCCTTAAAAATATGAACGGTTCAAAGAACTTTCGTTCTTTGAACGCGTTCGGGTACAACTCTGGCAATAACAATAGCAATTGTTTTTGACGGACACAAGCCTCCCCTATAACGGTCGAACCATTTTACTGGCTGACCATTGGCCCAACGGTAGCGACCGTTGGCCCGAAGGGCAACTTCCGTGACAGTTGTCATTCCTTCAATGGTCGCAGCTGTTGGAAATTGGCAAAAATCTGTTGCAACCGCTGGGTCAATGATTGCGACCGATGGTCGCGCTCCTCCTGGATGTATATCAGAGGTGTATCAGAGACGTGAATACAGATAGCGATCAATACTGATAACTTAATTTTATCAGTATCGATAAATCCCATTCGATCGATCAATTCAATTCAATTCCTTTATTGTCTCCGAGGAGAAATTCATCTTGGGCCTCAAGAGACAGCGTTATACAGTACATACACAACAATTCGAACAATACAAAAAATACAAAAAACAGCACTACATCTAATGCCACTCTCCCACAACCCGCGTACGCGTGTTATGAGAGAGCGGCACGCACTCACTCACGCACGCACGCACACACACACACACACACCCTGAGCAACAAAATCCTATCCTACACCACAGTGTGCAAATAGTGCAAATACATCATAGCAGCAGTACAGAATTGCACTCCCCCTCCCTAGGGGGCTCCCTATACCCCCTATCCATAGTTAATGGATCGGTATCGATAAATCCTAGTGTAGCACTAATTTAAGTGTGTGTGTGTGTGTGTGTGTGTGTGTGTGTGTGTGTGTGTGTGTGTGTGTGTGTGTGTGTGTGTGTGTGTGTGTGTGTGTGTGTGTGTGTGTGTGTGTGTGTGTGTGTGTGTGTGTGTGTGTGTGTGTGTGTGTGTGTGTGTGTGTGTGTGTGTGTGTGTGTGTGTGTGTGCGTGCGCGCGTGCGCGTGCGTGCGTGCGCTGCAGGTGTCCGTCCATGCTGGTGGTTGGTGACAGTTCTCCTGCCGTGGATGCCGTGGTGAGTTGAAACGCCGTGCCGGTTCAAAGCGATTTTGAATGATTCGAATATCAATTTCAATACCCTATTGGCCTGAATGTATGTTTTCTTTTCACTGGAAATGTCCTAAAAATGAGGTCATGTTATATTCGGGGGGGCTCAGTGGCGTTTTTGCCATTAGGCAGACTAGGCAGTCGCCTCGGGCGCCATGTAGGGGGGGGGGGGGGGGGGGGGGGGGGTTGGGGACCATCAGACATGCTTTAAAAGGATCCAGGCTAACGAGACTAATATGGATTAATACATTACACTTTGATCCCTTGGGGCGCCATTTTACAGATTTTCCCTGGAGCCCCCCCTTACCAAATGGACCCGTAAGGGTCCCTTTGGGACCTGTAAGGGTCCATTTGGTAAGGGGGGGCTCCAGGGAAAATCTTGCCCAGGGCTCCAAATTGCTTAGAAACGACACTATTGAGTCTATCTATTTGAGTTTTATAATCAGAGTCATCTTATACATGTATATTCGGGACAATACAAAATATTGCAGCCTAATATGCTGTAAAGCATTTAATTTTGATATATATGCTCCGTTTGTGTTTAGGCCACGGTTGGTGCTCAGAAATACGCTCTTTGAGTCTTGCAAGATCAGATTAATGATCTCTTTTTTTTGTATAAATGTTTACTTTACGTGTTTGCTAGTCATCATAATTACAGTTTACGCATCCAGTCTTTAGCTGCTACGGAGAATTGTGTGAATCAATGTCAAAAGTCTGTACAAACTGCGTGTGCAACAGGGGCTGGTTAGACGTGTTGCATAACGCAGGAAAATGATTAACGCCGACCCCGGGGTTGTGCTTCTCACCTCCTAACCCGTACGACATGTCGGACATGTGTTTTTGGTTTGTTATTTAAACCCTCCGGAAACAGGGTTCAAGAAGAACCTTTTTTTCCCCCCAGGATAAAAAATTAACGTAACCGACGAAGTGTTAAAAACAGAAAGCAACATGCCGTGTCGTGTTTTTTTTTTTTTTTTTTTTGCCATGTCATGGCCAATTTATTCAGCGCCTTTTTAACACTAATGTCTTACATCACTATTAATATTCCTACACGTTTCAGGGGTTGGTCTCTGAGGCACTTGCCCATCGGGCAAGTGCAAGTCAGGTTCTACTTGCCCTCAGGTCATGGTCACTTGCCCCCCAAAAATATATTGCAAATTTTGCAAGTTTACTTCCTACTTGGGTGCTTGGGTTCCAGGTGGTCCCCAGTTAAGTTGGTTAACCCGATGTAACTCTTGAGAACGTAAAAATGAAACCAAATGGACCCTTGCGGGTCCATTTGGTTTCATTTTTACACTCTCAAGAGTTAAAATTAATCATCTTAATTAGCCCAGGTCTACACAACTAGAGAATGTAGAAGACTAGGTCATTTTGATCTGTATGTTAATTTGCCTGTTTTGTTTCCCAAATCCAGCCTGGAATTGTGGATAGCTAGAAAGCAGGGAAAGACACAGAGGCAGAGTGCAATGACTGCCTTCAAGACAAATTTATCTTGTGTTGTGTTATAGTACACTAAGTTGCACACTTGCCCCATCGGGCAACCAGGTAGCAGTCTTCACTTGCCCCACCATTTTTTTTTACTTGCCCCAGGCAAGCGGGCAAGTGTTAGTGTCAAGCCCTGCGTTTGCAGTTGAGAGACCCCAGTTAATGGCGACGATAACCTGCATTCGGCGTACTGTATTTGAACTTGAACTGGGTTGAAGTTCAGGTTGTGAACTTGCACTCGCTGTACCCTGTCCCAGTCCCCAAAGCGCTGGTGTTGTATCTAGTTGTGCCCATGCTGATAACTAAACCTGATTGGTTGAAACGGGTCACATGGACTTAATCAATGCAGAGACTTCAGCTCGTGTTTTTCTCTTAAAAATGTTTGCTTCCAAATTAATGTATTCAGAGATTTGCAGCACATTTTCACAATTTTTCAAAAATAGCAGAACTACAAGCTCATATCGCGCCACTCGGTGGCGCGATATGAGCTTGTAGTTCTGCTATTTTTCAACAGCTAAAACACCAAAACGCGTTTAGTACACAAAGGGTTAAGACTGGTTGGCTAGGCTAGCTAGTTTTTATTTTTCAGATTTAAGGGTAAACTGTGGTAGAATAACAATATTATAGAGGTGTTGATGCACACCTTCTTGTGTAATATTGCTTATAGGGGAACTCCACCCATTTTCAACATTTTAATATGTCATTAATATACCTTAGAGATGCTGTGTGGTCATGATAAAAAAAAAAGTTCCCCCAATTCTGTATTTCCTAAAAAAAAATGGAGGTCTGAAAAAAATCATTAACACGGTGAAACACATCTGATGACATCATCAAGATGTATTTCACCATGATAATGATTTTTCTTTCAGACCCATTTTCGAAAATGGGTGGAATTATCCTTTAAGTAGACACTCAATCAAAAAATAACCCCTTATGGGGAATGAAAAGCTAGAAGTTAGAGATTTAAACCATGACATCTTGTTTTTTTTTTTTTTCCACAGGTGGAGTGCAACACCAAGCTGGACCCAACAAAGACCACACTGCTCAAGGTGAGGATGCTTTTACAACCAGAGCTTATTTTAATGATGTTTAGGACACTTTTGTTTTTGGTGCATAAAGCGCAACCGACCCACCAGACCTGGACTTTTTTTTTTGCTTTATTGATTGTTACACTGAAGACAGACTAGGACAGAGGAACAGAGAGAAGGATAGAGACACGCACCAAAAGCATTGTAGCTAATTTTATATTTGTCTTTTAGTTCTAGTCAAATAGAACAGGGGTTTTCAACAGGTGGTCCGGGGACCACCAGTGGTCCCTGAGAAGGTTCCAGGTGGTCCCCAGGCTAAATGATGGAAAGTTGCTTAACCAGATGTAACTCTTGAGAACGTAAAAATGAAACCAAATGGACCCTTGCGGGTCCATTTGGTTTCATTTTTACACTCTCAAGAGTTAAAATATTCATCATCTTAATTAGCCCAAGTCTACACAACTAGAAGATGGACAAAAGCAAAAGAAATCTTTAGTTTTGGGGTCTGTGGGGCTAAAATGTCCTCAAGTGGTGGTCCGTGGCTCACATGCCAAACTAGAACAACAAACTAGAACAACACCGCTATGTCGTCTGGGCCTAGTGGGTACCACTAGGCCACCGGGTGCTTTTATTTATTCACTTGTGCTGTTGCACCTTGAGAAGACCTGCAACCAGTCCTGGAACCAGTCGATGTGCGCGCTTCAACGCTTCCCACTCGGAAAGAACCACTTAGGCTCGCCTCGGGGGGAGGGGTAATAATAGCTTGGCACCGGGAGCCGATAAGATTCCGCTGGCTCAGCATTCGTTCACCTGGTGACACATTAACCCCCCCCTCCAACCAAATGGGACGAGCTCACGGCCGGTTGGGACGGTGGAAGCGCAACAAACTCCTCTTGAGGACGCAATCTTACTGCCGTTGACCTGCTTTTCCTTGGCCTCTGGCACTATTTTTCTTTTTTTTTACGTTGCACAACAACCACCACCTCCTCCGTGCTAAATGGGGCCAGGGGCGGATCTAGGCATGGGCATGGGGGGCAATGCCCCCCTAAATGACCCACCAAACATGATGGCATGATGCAAACGACCCAAATTTCAAATGTATTTCGAATTAAACTGCTTATAATTAAAATGATTTGAAACCCTACTGCTATTTGCTATACTAACTACAATTTTGGCACCACTAACCCAACAGCATTTCATCATTGAAAACAGAAAACTCTCTGAGTCAGACCTTTAGCTTTATGCATGCGGCGTGTCTGTTGCAACTTCAACAACAACTGATGTTATTATTGATGCTTTACTTAACTAATAAAAAGTCATGGAACTGAAAATGGTATGGGGGCGGCTTCATTCGCACCACGGGCGATGAAGCCGCACCCATACCATTTTCTCCTGCCCCTCCAACATGTTCTCTTCACCCCCCCCCCCCCCCCCCCAAATGGGACATGTTAAACGTGCTAAACGGTATGGTAATTTAACCCGTTTCGTGTTTATTTTCCGTTTCACCCCCCTCTAGATGGCTGATTGCGGTGGACTGCCCCAGGTTGACCAGGTGTGTGTAATCATTTATTCCCCTTAATCGTGTGAATGAGAGATTTGAGAGCCTTGGAGAGTTTTGTCGTTTATATATTCTCAATAAAAAAAGACAAAATAAGCAAAGCACAGACATTTGCAATGTATATAATGAATATATTATTTATTTGTTCATGTATTTGTTTTTATGCATTTATTCAAACATTTCCGAAAGTTTCCAAAAATGTCCAAAAAGTGTAGTGTCACTGTATGTTGTAACAGCCTAAAAAAAGGGTTACTGTAAGTTCCTGTAACTGGTAAACTGGTTTCACGATTAAAAAAAAAAGATAATAATTTGTTCAGTCAAAAAGATCTACAAGTTCCCAAGCATTACTTTTTGTACTTTTTGAGGAATCAAACACAGAAATAACACAAGCAGCAGATCTACAAGGCCAAAACAGTTCCGCTTCACACGCCCTTTTTTGGGCTTTTAGATATGATACTGTAGTAGTAGTAGTAGTACAATCAAGTAGGAGGTGTTTCATTTGCTACTGTTGTATTATTATCAAGTATGGGGCATTCAATTGGATACTGTAGTAGTATAATCAAGTATGGGACATTTCATTCGATACTGTAGTAGTATTATCAAGCATTGGGAATTTAAATTGCACACAAAAAAAGTTCAAATGTTAAGATAAGGGTTCTCTGCCCGACAACAATGATATATTTACAGTATACTATAGAACCGGGGTTTTCAACAGGTGGTCCGGGGACCACCAGTGGTCCCTGAGAGGGTTCCACGTGGTCCCCAGCTAAGATGTAACTCTTGAGAACGTAAAAATGAACCCCAAATGGACCCTTGCGGATCCATTTGGTTTCATTTTTATGCTCTCAAGAGTTAAAATATTCATCATCTGAATTAGCCCCAAGACTATACACAACTAGAAGATGGACAAAAGCAAAAGAAATCTGTAGTTTTTGTGGTCGGTGGGGATAAAATGTTCTCAAATGGTGGTCCGTGGCTCACATGCTGAATAAATGGTGGTCCCTGGCATCAAAAAGGTTGAAATAGAATGATGGTCTGAAGTGGATAACTTCTTGGAGAGCAGGCCAGGGATACGGCTATAGATAATCAGTGGGAGCCGGGGTGGGGGTGAGGGGATAGTTTCTGTAAGAAGGCTACCCGCTTAAGAGCATTAGGAAGTAGAGGCAACAGCCTGTGAGCCACCAGTTGGCCTCTGTCGTTCTAATTCACACTGTCCACATCATTAACGAGGGAGAGAGAGAGGCAGCTGTCACAGGCCCCCGCTTTAATGAGAAGACAGCGAAAACAGTCGTATGTAAACAAATAACCACCAGCGGCCCTCGTGTCCCTCGTTTAATCTCTCTCTTTCTCTCTCTCTCTCTCTCTCTCTCTCTCTCTCTCTCTCTCTCTCTCTCTCTCTGTTTCTGCAGCCCGGCAAGCTCATAGAGGCTTTCAAGTACTTCGTTCAGGGCATGGGATACAGTGAGTATATGCATTTTATGCGAGAAACGCCCACAGATAATGCCTTACCTTTTGTCCCAAACTTGACTGTGCACTTGGAATCTTCACAGTTAAATATTTAACCAAGCACACTCACTGTGGGTGTATGTGAAAAGAGAGGATTGTCTGCCACCTAGTGGCGAGAGTTCAGTGCTTCACTCTAGCCTACTTCCCAGAACTAATAGCCTTTATTCATAGCACAGATGTAGGTGAAGAGGTAGCCGCCTATTCGGTGGTCACCAGGGTTATAATAGTTAACTAAAACTAACTAAAGAACGAAAACTAGAACTAACCAGAAAACGAAAAATTCAAAAGACATTGGAGTTAACTGAAACTGTCAAATCAAAATCAAATCAAACTGTATTTATAGAGCACTTTACAACAACGGGATTGCCCAAAGTGCTGTACAGGATATAAAAACGGCAACAAACAAGCTATAAAACTAAAACGTAACCGCGACATTTGACAACAAACTAATAAAAAAATAAATAAATGAATACAAAAAACGATAACTAAACTAAAACTGTAATGTGGGCTCAGAAAACTAACTAAAACTAACTGAAATTATACAATTATAAAGCTTTTAAATTCAAAATGTTTTGTTGACCAGGAGGAGGTGCTTTCAGATCTTCTCTTCACTACTGAATTCCATAAACACTGGGAGTAAAAATTGTTCTTCTGTCAGAGTGCAATCCTACAATCTACCAAGAAACTCAAAGCAAGGGTTGAATACCAACCTTTTCCTACTTTGGCACATTTTTTTTATCCTATACCTGACAACCAAAGCACAGAAAAAAATAAAATAAAACTATAACTAAACTAAAACTAACTAAAACTAAACATTTTCACCAAAATAAAAAACTAAATAAAAACTAGCAAACCTGCTCTGAAAACTAAAACTAACAGAAATAGAAAATAAAATGTCAAAACTAACTAAAACTAAACTAAAATGAAAAGTCCATAACTACAATAACCCTGGTGGCCACTTCTTCAACGTTGGTTCTGATGGCGCCACGCGGCCCATAGTCCCATCACCACGCTCAAATCACGCACTTTTCTGTTACTTTCTGTGACTATTAGGCCTTAAACCTTCCATGTCAGCTCATGTAACAGTAACGCAACAGATTAAGGCAATAAAGTCCTAGATAAAACGATAACTAAACCTAATCACATAAAACAGTGGTTTTCAACCAGTGGTCCGGGGACCAGCAGTGGTCCCTGAGAGGATTTCGGATGGTCTCCATCTAGATGACGGACCCTTATAGATCTGTAACTCTTGACAGCGTGAAATGAAACCAAATGGACCCGTGGAGTTAAATTATAATTTAATGTCTTTTCTACATTTTCTAATTATGTAGTTTCTAGAAAATGAAGTCATCCACATGTTTTTCTCACCAACGTCTCGCCAGTTCTCCTAAATTGTGGACAAAAACTTGAAAGTCCTTTGTTTTGGAGTCCGAGAGACTAAACGAAAGTGGCTAAAATCCAAAATAAATAGTGGGCCCTCGTATGGAAATGGTTGAAAACCACTGATATAAAGTCTAAGGTATTCTAAAGCTAAATACCCTATTGGCCTGAATATAAGACTATGTTTTATATCAATAGAAATATCCACAAAAATGGAGTCGTCTTATATTCGGGGGCCATACTATTTGACATTCAATGTTCTTTTTTCTGTAAATGGGTCTTGAAAAATGAGGGTCGTCTTATAAACGAGTCGTCTTATATTCGGGACAATACGGTAGTAATCTAAATAGTAGTTTTATAAACTACTAGTTTATATATAGGGGTGGGCAAAACAATCGATATGCCATGATTCTTAATGTCATGATGTCAATATCGTATCACAGCTTCAAAATGGTTATTTGATATTTACGATAAAATATCACAATTCACTGATATATCGAATTGAATCACAACATAATTAAGATGGCAATATGAATCGATTTGGCACCCTAAAAATAGCGATATCGGTGTTGTATCGTGAGATAAGTGAATCATCCCACCTGTTGTGGCACAACAGTAGTTACAGGCTCCATTTTCGTTACATGCTAAACCCCTTATGCCTAAGCTTCTTTGCCTTTTTTTTTTTTACTATTTTGGAAAACAATTTTGAATAGTTCAATATTTCTGTTGAACATGGACACCTTGTGAGCTTGTGCACTGGCCATTTTAGCTATTTAGATGTTAATTTCCGCTACTTTTTTTCACATGCCTTTGACCCTGCGTCTTATACAACGGGTCGGCCAATCTATGGATTTTCCAGGTTCCAGGTGGGCTCCGTAGACTAAATGATAGAAAGTTGGTTAACCAGATGTAACTCTTTGAGAGCGTAAAAATGAAACCAAATGGACCCTAGCGGGTCCATTTGGTTTCATGTTTACACTCTCAAGAGTTATGATATTCACCATCTAAATTAGCACCACTTAATTAATAAGCCATGTTCATTTTGGTCTAATTTTGATGTTTTGCCTCTTTTGTTTGCGAAAATCCATCCTGGAATTGTGAACAAAACCAAAAGAAATCTTTAGTTTTGGGGTCTGTGGGGTGAAGATGTTGTTAAATTGTGAAAAAAGTTGAAAACCACTTGCTCTAACATGAAGCTTATTGCCTGGTGCGGCTTATAGTCAGGTGCGGCTTATACAAGGAAAAATCTGTATTTTGCCCCCAATTTAGCTGGTGCGGCTTATATTCAGGTGCGTCTTATAATCCGGAAATTACGGTAGTAAACGAAAGGCAAAGAAGTTTAGGCATAAGGGGTTTACTGCGTAGCACACACACACACATAAAAACCCAGGTCTGCATGGTCGCGTCAAGCCAGGTCCAGTTTCCTCACCCTCTTCCTCCTCCTTTTTTTTTTCTTCCCTCAGTGCCCTCTGCCAGCATGACCCGGCTGGCGCGCTCGCGCACCGCCTCGGGCTCCAGCATCGACGGCAACCGCTCGCGCTCCCACACCAACGAGGGCACCCGCTCGCGCTCGCACACCAACGAGGGCCGCAGCCGCAGCCACACGCACGACGCCGCCACCAAGTCGGCCGAGGTGTCCTGTTAAGGTTTCTCGGGCGGGCGGGCGGCGGGCGCGGGGTTAAGTAGCCGAGTCGGTCAGGAGGGACACTGTGTGGGGGGCGGGGCAAACGAGCAAGCCCCGCCCACCCTCACCAAGCACCCCTACCCACACACACACACACACACACACACACACACACACACACACACACACACACACACACACACACACACACACACACACACACATAACACAACACAACACAACACAAACACGCTGGTTATCTTTTTTTGGGAGGGAGAGACAAAACTCAAAAAGGATTAAAAAAAAAAAAAATATATATATATATATATATATATATATATATATATATATATATATATATATATATATATATATATATATATATATATATATATATATATATATATATATCCCTCGGATGGTCTTGGCTGCGCTGCTTCTAACTCCTGACACACCAACACGCACATTGTTGGGCCTCGTACACACGTAAAGAACAAATTGTCTGCGCTCTATCTTGTGTTTCACGTCTGTGTTTTCGTTGGCCCTCCTCCCCTCCCCATGTCTTCTTCCGTTGGTAAAGCATTGAGCACGGAGACATTTTGTTCTTCATGCGTGTACGAGACCAAAGATGCACGTCGAAAGAACGCAGAGGTGGACCGAGCGTAGAGAGACGGACAGGGCAATAGAGAGACGGACAGGACGATGCCATGCGCATAAAAGAAAAGGTAAAAAAAAGCACCATACGCGACTGTTTTCGAACTACAGCGAGGGACGCGCATACAGTACGGTCCCTGGTTGGGAAAGGAATGCCGTTGTCCACGCCAAAGAGTTAGACGAGGTTCAAATATGGCTCGTTATGTCTCGTTTGTCGGAACCCCGCGTACACGGGAAACGCACTGTCAAAAAATATGAAATGGTACTGCATGTCATCAGTTTCACGAGTTGCACGAGATAAGTTCATTGTAGAACAGCTTCGCTGCCATTAACGAGCTGCCCGAGATATATGCATTTTTATGTTTAAGCCTGGACACGATGGACTATAGTAAATACAACCCTACTATTAAAGTCCCCTACTCTTGGGGGTGGTCTTAGTTTGTTATTTAAAGAAGAGAACGTTGCATAACTCTTCACGAATGTTAATGAAATGCAAAACTACGTTTATAGATCAGCTGTTTCCGCTGTCCATCGCACAACAACGTAATAATATAGAACCGAAGTGGTTGAAATGGAAGGAAGCAATTGGCCTTAATTTGTGTGTCGGTGACGGTCCTGAACGAATCCCGGAGAGAGAGAGAGAGGGCTCAACTCGGTTAATGTAGGGGAGTTAGTTAGTTAGCTGCAGCCATGCGCACACACACACACACACACACACACACACACACACACACACACACACACACACACACACACACACACACACACTCAATGTGGGAGAGAGCAGTGGCTTTGGGAGAGCGAGAGAGAAAAAAAAGTACACCAGCTTGTACAGCTTTTATCTCATTTTAATCTCTTGTGTATAATTTTCTTCGTCTGTCTCTACTGTATACACCCCCATCCATGCCCATTTTTTTAGTCCATAGTGGGTATCACATTGACACAGCTTTTGTTTTGTTTTTCCAAAATATCGCCGTCAGGCAAGAAAGCTCTTATCTCCACATCTTCTAACTTTTTTCCGATCACAACCTCATTGTCACGCGAAAGCATCGAAAGTAGTAGATTAGTTTCCGGCGTTTTTTTTTTTTTTTTGAAGCGAGCTTGTAGGTCTGCTACTTGGTAAAAGTAAACGGTGATCCTGAAAAAGTAACAGTGTTGGACATATGTGGTTTTCACCCGACACGAAGACGGTATACTGTATCTGTATGTTGACTGTAAATGACTCGTTTCATCTTTTTTTTATCATTGTAATTGTGTTTTTTTTTTCTCTCTGATTATTATTAACGCTCATATGTTCCGAATTGATGTCCGAGTAGGCTTGTAGAGGTGAACATATAGCGAGGTATCGGAATAAACAAAAGTTTGTTTTTTGTCTTTGAGAAATTTCTTTTGAAATTAAGGGAACAGAATTGAAGTGTATCGTTTGTTATCACACGTCCTATTCCTGTAATGGTTATGTTTTTTTTTTTTGTTTGTTTGTTTGTTTGTTTTGGGGAGGGGAGTACTTTGAATGTCCCCCTTTTTTGCAGAGTTTTCTGGAACATTTATATATGTATATTTCTTTTATTTTGTCCCATAACAATGTCCAGTTATACGTTCTAATGGTCGTCAGTTAACGCTGCAGCTATGTTGACTTTTTACGGAATCAAACGATTGTAGATTTTGTTTTCATACTTCTAGAACATTCCAGCAAAGATGTGATGCTTCGTGTCATTAATCAAAAAGTGCAACTTGGGGGGGAGAAATAAATTAAAATGGCTTTTTTTTTTGTTGCATTGTACGCTTTTTAACTTACAGTCCTGGCTTTTTAGACGAGAACAAAAAAAATATATATATTATATATCTTTTCTTTTAAAAAGTTATTTCTATGCAATCAAGTACAATGGAACAAATGTTATATTTTCTTCTTTTTTTTTAAATCAGATTCTCAGAATTTATACTGCATGACGGTGTTGCCTGCCAAGAAAACGGCCTACAAACTCACAAACGACTAGTTGGAGACGGATACTTTTTACAGTTGCCTCTATTAACCGTCCAATTCCTTAAGGATTCCCTTTAATGATTCCTATATAGGCCGGGGCGTTCAAAAGGGTTCCAAGTGTGAACAGGAACCAATTGTGATCCCTGGTTCCCTCAATGTTGGATCCGTACGTTCCTTTGAATAAGCGGCATATCATCTGCATATTGTGAGACTTTAGATTTTTGGCATGCAACAATGCGGTCATACGGCAGTGCATACGTGGAAGCCAAGCGTTAATAATAATTGACATGACACACACTCTTATACTCCTCCTTTTACTTGCACTGCACTACAGCAACACTTGCCAGCTCTGTAGAAGAGCACATAACAATGGCTTTGTAAAGGTGCACATCTGCCTAATGATAAATAATGCTAGAGTAAAGCATTAAAGAAAAAGAAACAGCAAAAGGGTTTGTATTTATTAAAAAGAAAACGGCAATAAAAAAAATCCCAAAACTATTAAAATTGTCTTCCTTGATTGATTTATTTTCTCACTTTTCTTCTTTCATTTTCAGTTGAACAGAAATGCTGTTCTTAACCTTACTACTAGGTTGTACTACCAGGATCTATTAAAAATATTGTATTTATGCTAATTAATTTAATTAATTTAACTAATTTCAAAACAATATTTTTGGGGATATCTTTTAATATAATGAATGTACATGTTCTAGACATTCTAATAATCACAAAAATATATTTATTGCAGTCATTTTACATACTTTTATTAGGGTTAAAGGCTAAAGGTTAAAAATCATCAAGAGATTAATTGAAGAGGTAATTTCAGCCTCTTTGGGGGGTATTGGTATGCAAATATCATGACCAATTGCAATAAAATTCTAAACAATCAACCTCAACCATGATATTCATGTAGAAAAAATAAAAACAATAATAACATTTTTTTTTAAATAATTAAAGCCTTAATGTTGCTAAAAAGCGACATTGGGCCTTCTAGGGTTAAATGTACACAGCAAGCTCTGCATTCCTGAGTTATTGATGAAAAATGAATAATAACTACTACTAATGTGTTGGTTGCACATAATGTGGTAAATCTGGTATTATTTTGTCGTGAAGCAGTCCTTTAATAAATTAATTGTTTACAGTACAGATTTATTTTCAGTAGTCTGCCTGAGAAAGAATTGTAATAATTTAAATTATAATAATCATACACAAATCGTATTTAAATACATGGTCAGGTGGCCTGTATGTTGATGGGTTAAATGCAACTGTCATAACCAAGTTGACCAACAGAGAGTGCTAAAACAAAGTTAAATTATTTTGCTTTATTCTTGCTTCTTTGCCATTGGAAAAAAAGGAATGATTGTATTTGTATATTTGTCTAAATTTCATGTATTGCCCTCAAATGTCTAACCCAGAATTGTGTAGCCATGCTACAATAGCTAAGCAATATTAATGCACATCTGGAGAATTCACTTGGTAAAAATCCTCTTCTGCTGGGTTATTTTCTCAATTCAGCCAACTTCATTATACAGGTTTGCGACAATGGTGAGACACACCGTCGGAGGTCCGCGGTAGGTAGAACATTGAACATAAGCCTGTGACATGTCTGTGTGCCTGTGCTCGTTGAAATGCAGGTAACTCCTGAACTGTTTGCCCTACTGAATTTAAATTCTACACAGGTGGCCGGCCTAGTGTCTGTGGGATTATTATTATCATACATAGTAATCTCGACCACTGCCTTCGCAATTGCACTGTTGTTTCCCCCTACACCAGTAAGACGCTGCACTTTCCATATATGGAGTACTTTGTCAGACATCTCCAAATATAGAGTGTGTGACGCAGCCACTCAGTCACTCACCCACAGACACATAGATATTTCAGCCTCTGGCTCACTGCGTTAATAAATCACATATTCCAGCCCCACATCCACATTATATGGAGATAACTGAAACAGGCGGTTATGACATCAGATGTCAAATAGCATTATAAAAGGAAAAAGGAACTTGTTATTTCAGTTCTACCCGCAATACCCATAGAGCACAACTACCAACTGAGACGGGAATAACCATCACGGGTTTAACTGATAGGCTCCAAATATAAAACCTTTGAGGCGTCAATCCGTTTGCCTCCAAATAAGAGAGGACTCGTTGGCCTACGAGGAAGAATCGGCCATTTGGGACAATGGTCGCTGGCTTCGGGGGAACTCCCCCATCTTTTGGACAACCAAACACGACCCCGGCCTTTGGAAAGTCAAATGCGACCCCGGCCTTTGGACAGTTGAACGCGACCCCAGCCTTCGGGCAACCCAATGCAACCCCTGGCTTCGGACAACCAAACTTAACCCCTGGCTTCGGACAACCCAACGCAACCCCGACCTTCGGACAAGCCAACGCAGGCGCCTCGGCTTTTGGACAACCCAATGCGGCCACCCCGGCTTTCGGACAACCCAACACAGCCACCCCGGCTTTCGGACAACCCAACACAGCCACCTCGGCTTTCGGACAACCCAACACAGCCACCTCGGCTTTCGGACAACCCAACACAACCACCCCGGCTTTCGGACAACCCAACGCAGCCGCCCCAGCCTTCGGACAGCCGACCACGACCACCTCGGCTTTTGGAGGTTCCACATTTGGATCACCGAACAACAACAATGCTGGAGGCCTGTTCGGAGCCCCACAGAGTCAACCCGCAGGTTTATTTGGCGGCGGAACGCAACCGACGACTAGTTCCACCGGTGCTGGCTTTGGCAGTGGTACTAGTGCACCCTCCGGTCTGTTTGGCAATACTGCTTCGACCGGAGGGTTCGGCGGCACCAGCGGCAGTTCCGCTCCTGGAGTATTCAGCGGTGCCGGTTCGACCGGAGGATTCGGCGCCGCCACCGGTGGTTTGCCCGGAGGATTCGGGGCCACGGCTACCGGTTCGACCGGAGGATTCGGTGCCGCTGGCGGCAGTTCGACTGGAGGATTTGGCAGCGCCGGTTCGACCGGAGCCTTCGGCACAACCGGCGCCAGTTCGACTGGAGGATTCGGCGGCACGCCTACTGGTGCGACCGGAGGATTTGGCGGCACCACTGCTGGTTCGACCGGAGGATTCGGCGGCATGACTAGCGGTCCGACCGGAGGATTCGGCGGCACCACTGCCGGTCCGACCGGAGGATTCGGCGGCACGACTAGCGGTCCGACCGGAGGATTCGGCGGCACCACTGCCGGTCCGACCGGAGGATTT
The DNA here is from genome assembly GCA_039105355.1 of Benthosema pterotum. Classification (NCBI taxonomy): domain Eukaryota; kingdom Metazoa; phylum Chordata; class Actinopteri; order Myctophiformes; family Myctophidae; genus Benthosema; species Benthosema pterotum. Next base: position 12,616,226 of record CM076970.1, read on the forward strand.
GGCGGAACCACTGCCGGTGCGACCGGAGGGGGGCTATTTTCCCAGCCGAGCGGTAACGCCTTCGCCTTGAACGCGTCCGGAGGAGGAGGAGGCACGACCATCAAATTCAAACCACTGATCAACAGCGAGACGATCACGAGGCAAGGCACGCCCACCACCATCAAAACGGAATACCAGTCCATCAGCGCGATGAAGGAGTACGAGAACAAATCTCTGGAGGAGCTGCGCCTGGAGGACTACCAGGCGGGCAGAAATAAGGGCCCGGCTAACACGGGCGTGGGAGGTCTGTTCACTTCAACTTCAACGACTGGTACCAGCGGAAGCGGCATATTTGGCCCCAGCACGGGTGGTTCGACTTCTGTGTTCGGACCCCCTTCCACTACTACTGGTCTCGCCTCTGGACAGCCTTTCGGAACAACAACAACAACAACAACCACAGGTGCCAATTTGTTTGGATCACCAGCCCAGGGTAATCAGAGTCTGTTTGGTCCACCAGCTGCATCCGGTGGTCCGTTTGGTGGTAAAACTCAGACCGTGGCGACAGGCACGGGGACGAGTCCGTTTGGAACAGTCGGTAAAACACAGACCAGCACGACTCCTCCAGGTTTCGGTCTGGGTAAGCCCAACTCGCCCTTTGGAACCGGCGGCTCCCAGGCTAACACGGCGCCGGGCATGGGTACGACCGGGCCTGGTCTCTTTAATACCACGACCAAAGGCTCGGGTACTGTGGGCACTGGCGGGCTCTTTGGCCCGGCCAGCAGCACGGGCTTAGGAGGAACCGGTGGTCTCCAGACTAGCCCAGCCCCAGTGATGGGTTTTGGGCCTACGCAGTTCGGCCAGCCCGGCACGAGCGTCGGAACGGGTAGCAACACGCAGCAGCCTGGTGCGTCCTCAATCTTTGGACCCGGCTCGAGTCTGTTCGGTCAGACCAACACCGCGGGCTTGGGGACCGGTAACACGCAGCCGCCCAGCGCGACCTCGGGCTTCAGCACCGGTGGTCTGTTTGGTCCGACCAACGCAAGCTCTGGAACCGGTAGCATGCAGCAGCCCAGTCTGACCTCTGGCTTTGGCCCTACGGGGTCCATGTTCGGTCCGACCAATACAAGCAGTGGGACGACTGGGACATCCCCGGGCTTGGGTATCGGGACATCCCCGGGCTTGGGTATCGGGTCATTTGGTCAGACCAACACCGGTATCCGACAGCAGCCACTCGCCCCGGCCACGGGCTTTAATACCAGCACCGGGTCCGGCCTGTTCGGTCAGACCGCCTCGGGCGTCTTTGGGCCGAGTACCACACAGGTGCCCGGTACGAACTTAAGCTTTGCTGGCGGCCCGGGGGGCGGGCTCGGCAACCAGCCAGTGTCCACTGCCTTTGGAGTCGGATCCGGGCTCCTTGGAGGCAATAACTTGGGCTACGGAGGATCGGTCCTGGACCGCCTGACGGTCCAGGAGGCGCTGCATTGCCAACGCTTCATGAACTCTCTGATGATCTCCCCGTACGGAGACTCTCCGCTCTTCCGAAACGCCCTGAACGCCGCCGAGCGCAAGAGAGAAGAGCCTCCGAGATCGGCCGCTGCTACCGCCGCCGGCGCCATTCCTCGATTCATCGCCCCGCCTCCGTCGTCCCACCTGCTGCGTGCTCCGCGGCGAGCCACGGCTGCCACCACGCACCACCAACTCCTCCCCAGAAATCAGACGCCGCGAACCCTCGGTCAAGTCCTCGCCGCCGCCGCCGCCTTCAAGCCGTCGCCGCGGCTCTCTCCCTACACCGACCTGGACGAGGAGGCGCCGAGGGGATCGTTCGTGCCCAGGAAGAGGAGCATCAAGAGGCTGGTGTTGAAGGACGTCGACGCCAGCAGGGCGGCGAACAACGCGGCCGCGGGGGAGTTCGACCCGCACGGGGAACAACGCGACCGGAGGAGCGGCAGCGAGCGAGGCGCGGCGGCGGAAGGCGAGGCACCCGAGCCGGAGAGGGAAAGAAGAAGAGGAGCATTAGCACCGATCCCGGAGAGAAACGAGGAGCAGCCGGGGAGAGGCGAGGAGCGCCGGGAAAGGAACGAGGAGCTTCCTTCACGGGAGGGGAACCAGCCTCCTCCTCTTCCTCCTCCGCCCGTCGTCTTGCGCCGCTTCGACTACTACACCATCCCGCCCGCCGAGGAGCTGGCGGATCTCGTGGACGACGACGGCCGGTGCCTGGTGGAGAACTTCACGGTGGGGCGCCGCGACTACGGCTCGATCTACTTCCCCGGGCGGACGGACGTGTCCGGGCTGGACCTGGACGACATCGTCCACATCCGCCGGAAGGAGGTCATCGTCTACCCGGACGACACGCGCAAGCCGCCCCCGGGCCAGGGGCTCAACCGGCGCGCCCAGGTGACGCTGGACGGCGTGTGGCCGACGGACAAGACCACCGGGAGCGTGATCACCAGCCCCGAGAGGCTGGCCCAGGTCCGGTTCGCCACCCGGCTGGAGAACGGCTGCAGGAAGCTCGGAAGCAAGTTCCTGGAATACAGGTACGAGACGGGGTCCTGGGTGTTTGAGGTGAAGCACTTCTGAACGAGGCGGATGTTTCTTCCCACTTTACGGAGTACTGATTTGATTTTGACATTCGACACTAAAACGGGCCCAATAGTAAAACGAGTAATCCTATCCTTGTTTGTCACAGAACCTTGGTTACGTTCGTAACCTCCCCCAGTTTTGACATCCAGGGCTAAAATAAACCCAAATAGTAAAACGAGTGGGATTTTTTTTTTTTTTTTTTTGTAATCTACTTCAGTAGTGATCCCAGGGCCCACTATTTATTCAGCATTTGAGCCACGGACCAGCATTTGACGACTTTATCACCCCCTAGGCCCAAAACTAAAGGCTTTTGGTTTTGTCCACAATTCCAGGATGGATTTTCACAAACAAAACAGGCAAACATAAAGATCAAAATGACCATTAATTTTCTACATTCTTTAACAGTCTATATACTTGGGCTAATTCAGATGATGAATATATTAACTCTTGAGAGTGTAAAATTTTTACGCTGTCAAAGAGTTACACCTTTCCATCATTTAGCCTTGGGACCATTTGGAATCCTCTCAAGGACCGCTGGTGGTCCCTGGACTACCTGTTGAATTTACTACTAATTTACTAAAATGGGTTTACATAAAATCACACTCTTTTTTTAAATGAAATATTTAGTTTCAACTGAAATGTTTCTGTGTATAACACACGACAACAACATTTCAGCAGATGATTATCAGATTAGTGTTTCTAGTTTATTGTTAGGTCCGGAAACCAACTGATTCTACAAATGTTTTCTAAATCCTGAAAAACCTCATGTTTTCCAGGTCAGCGGTCTTCAATATTTCCTGTCAAAATGATCACTGACCCCCATGTTAAAACAGATAGTTTCAGGGATGTCCCCCAGGAGCAAAACATTTGAGTTAAAAAAAACCTTTGCTGCATATTTCAAACATTCACAAGTAGGCCTATTCATTCACAAGTAGGCCTATTCACAAGTAGGCCTATTCATTCACAAGTAGGCCTATTCACAAGTAGGCCTATTCACAAGTAGGCCTATTCAAACACGCACAAGTAGGCCATGGCCTACTTGTGCGTGAGCAGAGAGAGCTAATACTTAGGACATTAGTCATAAAGGTCTCATATGTCACCTAAACCAGCCAATCAGAGGTATCCCAAGGACATTTTTTGTTTGTTTTTGCTTAGGATCAAAAAGGTTGAAAACCACTGCAGTCGGGGGCGGATGTAACATTTCCCAATTGGGGGGGGGTGGTATGGGTGGGGCTTCATCCACCTTTCGGCCCGGTTACGACACGGTTACTTTCCTAATACCTAAGTCCTGTAACCGGGCCTGTTCGTATTATGCAAGTAAAGCATCAATAATAACATCAGTCGTTGTTGAAGTTGCAACAGACACGCAGCATGCATGAAGCTAAAGGTCTGACTCAGAGAGTTTTCTGTTTTCAATGATGAAATGCTGTTGGTTTAGTGGTGACACAGCTGTAGTGAGTTAGTAGCAGTAGTAGTGTTTCAAATCATTTTTAATTATAAGCACTTCAATTTGAAATATCTTGGCTTGTTTTGCATGCCATCGTGTTTGGTAGGGGCAGACTGGGCATTTAGGGGGGCATTGCCCCCCTTGCCCCCCCATGCCCATTCCTAGATCCGCCCCTGACTGCGGTACTAAGCACAGAACTGCAAGCCCACTCAGGGCCTCACTGGGGGGCAAGCTGCAGGCAAAGCCAATCTGGTTTCAGTTTTACCGCATTCGAGCCGCAGTGAACTGAGAGAGATAGTATAGTCTGGCAGTCGACACGACCAGTTTCTTTTGCTTAAAGAGACCCATTGTGTCCTGACCCTCGATTCGAGTTTCTGACACCAGATTATACAGTAGTTCCTGACACCAGATTATAGCTGCAGCAACATTCTAGCTTTTGACGCTAGATTCTACAGTAGTTTCCATCACTAGATTCTAGTTATTGACACTAAATGATAGTTTCTGATGCTAGGATCTACTTTTTGACACTAGAATCTACTTTCTGACGCTAGAATCGAGTTTTTGACACTAGATTCTAGTTTTTCTGAAAAATCTGTGCTCCTGTGTCAGTGATGCTAACATATTTCTAGCCAAGGACCACCAGAATTATCCATATTTGGCTGCAGACCCCCGTCTGGAAACATGTTGTTCTCGGGGTTCCCCAGAAGCGAAAAATTGAGATAAAATGTTTGCTTCCAAAATAATGTACTCAGAGATTTGCAGCACATTTTCACAATTTTTCAAAAATAGCAGAACAACAAGCTCATGTCGCGCCACTCGGTGGCGCGACATGAGCTTGTTGATCTGCTATTTTTCAACAGATAAAACACCAAAACGCGTTCAGGACACTAAGGGTTAAAGAAACCCAACCCATTGTGTCCTAATCTAGTTTCTGAATAACATAATATTCAAAGTTTTCACCACGTTTTCACGATTTTTCAAAAATAGCAGAGATACAAGCTCATAGCGCGCCACTCGGTGGCGCGCTATGAGCTTGTAGATCTGCTATTTTTCAATAGTTAAAACATAATGCTTAGAACACCAAAACGCGTTCAGTACACTAAGGGTTAAACAAAAATAAACCCTAGTTGTCTCCACCAGTGGTGACTATGGCCTAGACTATGGCCGCTAAACCCCTTACCCCATACCCCTTAACTTCTTTGCCTTTTTAAACGATTTTAAAAAAAAACATGTTTCAGTAGTTAAAATGGGCAGTCTGCAAGCTCACAATGCGTCGATAGATTGGCATGTTGAACTATTACAAAAAGTTGATCAAAATAGTCAAAAAGGGATTAGGGGGTTGGGATAAGGGGTTTAGAGTGTAACAGAAATGGAGCCTTATATGTTTTACCCCCATGTCCGTGCAACTGTTGTCCGTCCGTATGTCTGTCCGTACAACTGTTACGTCACCCGTGAGGGCAGGGGCGTAGCTAGCAATTCTGGGCCCCCTGCAAAGCTTTTCCACATGGGCCCCCCTTTCCCGGCGGCGTCAAAGGGGAATTTCACCCATTTTCAACATTTTTTTCTGAGAGCGTACAAATGGAACCAAATAAACCTGTTAGGGTTCATTTGGTTGCATTTGTACACTCTCAGAAAAAATGTTGAAGAAGTGTCTATAGAAATCCATTAACATGATGACATACATCTTGATGATGCCGTCGATGTGTTTCATCATGTTTTCGTGTTTTTTCTTCAGACCTCCATTTCCAGGAAACACAGAATGGGGGGGGAAACGTTTTCATCATGTCCACCCATACAGCACCTCTAGGGTATACTAATGACATATTAGAATGTTGAAAATGGGTGGAATTCCCCTTTAAAATGCTTCAATCTGGTGCACTTTGAGATCAAATATTTTTCATAATATAATCAATACAAATAAAACCTTATTAGTGCAAGCTTTCAGTGGGCCCCCCTGACTTTGGGCCCCCCCTACAATTGCCCCCCTTTTCCCCACGTGTCTACGCCCGTGCGTGAGGATGACGTAACAGTTCACGTAATACCAGAGCTGGTGGAGACCTGTGCCCTGAACAGATCTAGTTTGACATGTTACACAGTTAAAGCAAAAGGAAAGTTTGCCATTTTTGCCTGCCATAGGATCTTAATGTTTCCCAATAACATAGGATATTCAAAGGATCCCTGCCTAATCAGTCGAATATGCGACTTCATCACCCGCGGCGCGAAGCAACACGGGCGCGAAGCGACACGGGCGATAACCGTCATGTAACCAATGACCGTTTTCGTTTAAATGACTATTAGTCAAGTAAAGCATCAATAATAACATCAGTTGTTGTTGAAGTTGCAGCAGTATGCCAGTATGAATAAACATGATGGCATGTAAAACAACCCAAATTTCAAAAATAGTTCAAATTGCTTACAGTATATTAAAAATGTTTTGAAACACTACTGCTGCTACTAACTAACTTCAATTGTGGCACTGCTAAACCACACCATTTTATCTTTCAAAACAGAAAACTCTCTGAGTCAGGCATTTAGCTTCATGCATGCTGCGTGTTTGTTGCAACTTCACAAACAACTGAGGTTATTATTGATGCTTAACCTTGTGTGACCTTGTGGGTCACAGAACTAAAGAAAAAGAAGAAACGAGCGGTTTCAGTTTCGGCTTGTCCGTTTGTTTATTCAGTGCATTGAGTGCATGGTCGTAAATACCCTAGATAGATGGTGCAGGGGTGCCCAACCTTTTTTGACCCAAGATCTACTTTTCAGCACCCAACCCCTCCGGGATCTACCAGTCCAATATCAACATTTCAAACCACACGCATCGTTGCCAGCCTACAGTAACTTCACAACAACACAATACTACTTTGTTTTACCACTTTACTTTATGTCCATATAAGCATAAAGTACAACACACTTGTCATAAATAGGCCTACAACAGTACAACATAAGTACAACAGACATGGACAAACACTGCCATTGCAAATGCATCACACACACAGACGAAAATCACTCTTTTTTTCTTTTCCACCCCATTTTTTTCTTTCCCCCCCACATCTCCCGAGATCTACTTGAGATCAGGCCGAGATCTACCGGTAGATCCCGATCTACTGGTTGGGCTCCCCTGCCCTAGATAGATGGTGCAGGTTTGCAAATCAACAGAGTGCATTTCTAGTTTAATGTGTTACTTTGAGCTGAACTAAATCAAGCCCTTAACCATCATTATTTAACTGACATCCGGACCTCAAAAAAAAAAAAAAAAAAAAAAAAAAAAAAGAAAAGAAAAGACAAAAGAGAGGAGAACCACTATCACTTATTCTGTTCACTTTCCACATTAAACCCATACGGCAGACAGACACGTGCGATTGCGTGATTATACTGTGGGCAAGTTTCCTAATAATGGTGACGTGCACTTTCCTTTGAAATTTTAATTCCCCTTTCAGTGGAAGTTATTGATACCCGACTTCCCATATGCTGACAGCATCGACGTGTCGTCATCATACCTCATCAGGGGTATTTAGCACATGATCAATACAAAATAAATATTCAATTTCTTACATTACCAAATGCATGGTCATGGGGACCACGTGCAAGCTCAGATCTATACGATCAAACCAAAAACCTATCGTCATTCTAACTCTAAAAACAATGGTTTTTGATCTTTTTGATACCAGGGCCCACTATTTATTCAGCATTTGACCACCATTTGAGGACATTTTCCCCCCATAGACCTAAAACCAAAGATTTTTGGTTTTGTCCACAATAACAGGCTGGATTTCCGCAAACAAAACAGGCAAACATAGAGATCAAAATGGCCATTAATCTTCTACATTCTGTAATAGTACTAATAATACTTGGGCTAACTCAGATGATGAATATTTTTACTCTTGAAACCAAATGGACCCGCGAGGGTCCTTTTGGTCCCATTTTTACAGTCCTTGGTATGACCCGGTTGGGAATCGAACCCCAACCTCCCAGTTTCAGGGTGGACACTACCCACAAGGCCCACTGTCTGGTCCAAGGCTGCCCTGTATGGTTTAGATATGGGAGGGCTATGTATTTGTATACACAACTTAATTGTCTTGCAAATAATTAAAATAACACTGCAAAAGCAAAGGCTTTTGCTTTGACCCCCCCCTCCCTCAACACACACACACACACACACACACACACACACACACACACACACACACACACACACACACACACACACACACACACACACACACACACACACACACACTTTGCAAGCAGTCATATCAAGAACCAGTGGTGGAAACAGGTACATTTATTCAAGTACTTACTTTTGGAGTACTTTTCAAGGTACAATTTTGAGATATCTTTGTTATATATATTTTTTATCTATTTACTTTTCAATACTGTTCCTTCTACTCCAAAACTTTAGTTACTTACTTTAGTTACTACAGTAGTTTTTTTTATTATTATTATTATTATTATTACAACAAAACATACCTGGCAGTATCGATAATTTCACTTCAGTAAAACATCTGAGTATACTTTTGGTTTCACCACGGCCCCTTAAGAACCGCAGAAGGAAGCACGCATGTTTAAAAATAACTTCTTTTTTTGTTAGACACTAGACCACAGGTTGAAGGTCTGAGGTGCCAAACTCTGGCTTCCTGCCACATAAAGTCCCTTATAGACAGCCTCGTCAGGGACGTGCAGTCGTGCACGCATAGTCATCCAAGGGAGGCTTCAGCTCCTCTCATTTGTATAGACCAGGGGTCAGCAAACTGCGGCTCAGGACACAGCCCTATAGTGGCTCCATGGCTGTAGCATCATTACATACACACACTGGGGTGATCCACACCAAAATAATATAAACATTTCAGTCACCCAAAACGCGTTGCGCTGTCTGACAGTTGCCAGTTAAAGTAGCACTTGGCCATGTCAAAAAAGCCCAGCAGGAGCTTTCAATCCGAACCACCCATTTTTTGAAACTCCACTTCTGAAGTAAGGTTGTGTTTCACCATGTTAATGATTTTTCTTTGAAGACCTTTTTCTGAGAGTGTGCAAATGGAACCAAATGGACCCGCCAGGGTCCATTTGGTTCACATTTGCACACTCTCAAGAAAAAAATAATAAACTGCGGCTCCAGACAGATTTTGAATTTAATTTTGGGTCGAAAATGGCTCTTTCAACATCTTGGGTTGCCGACCCCTGGTATAGAGCATTTACAACATGGTGAAATGTTGTAAATGCAAATGTGGCATAGTGGTGACGTGGTATAGTCACCTCACAGCTAGAAGGTCCTGGGTTCGATTCCCGCTAGGGACGCTGTCGGTGCTGGCGGCGTGTTTCCTCCTATGCGTCATCAGTGCCCATACCCAAGGTGGTGTTGGCGTGTTGGGGTCTTTCTGTGTGGAGATCTCCCTGTTTCCCCTAGTGTAGGTACCTTCACATGTTCTCTACCATGTCCCCTAGATACCCTCACATGTTCTCTACCATGTCCTCTAGGGTAGGTACCCTCACATGTTCTCTACCATGTCCTCTAGGGTAGGTACCCTCACATGTTCTCTACCATGTCCTCTAGGGTAGGTATCCTCACATTCTCCACCGTGTTCCGTAGGGTAGATACCCTCACATGTTCTCCACCGTGTCACGTAGGTACCCCTCACGTGTTCTCCCTGTGTCCCCTAGGGTAGATACCCTCACATGTTCTCCCCGTGTCCCCTAGGGTAGATACCCTCACATGTTCTCCACCGTGTCCCCTAGGGTAGATACCCTCACATGTTCTCCCTGTGCCCCCTAGGGTAGGTACCCTCACATGTTCTCTCCCTGTGTCCCTAGGGTAGGTACCCTCACATGTTCTCCCGGTGTCCCCTAGGGTAGGTACCCTCACATGTTCTCCACCGTGTCCACTAGGGTAGGTACCCCTCACATGTTCTCCCTGTGTCCCCTAGGGTAGGTACCCTCACATGTTCTCCCTGTGCCCCCTAGGGTAGGTACCCTCACATGTTCTACACCATGTCCCCTAGGGCAGGTCCGATCATATGTTCTCGCCGTGTCCCCCTATGTCACGTCACATTTTCAAAGGAAGTTATGGATCTGACTTCACATTGATGTCTCATCATACCTCATCAGGATATTTAGTGTGTGGCAAAGTGTGATCAATAAAAAAAAACAAATGTTCAATGTCTTACATTACTAAATGCATGGGGACTGAATGCAATATCAGTATATAATATAAACACCAGTTGAAACCTTTGATCTAGGATCACAGGTAAATTGTAAATTGTATATACTTTTCCTGCATGGAAGGTTGTCATCGCTGCATGCACGCTGCAAAAACCTCTTATCTCCATATTGTTATTTCATTTCACTTAATCCTAATACTTCGGTGCAAGGGCCTCGAAAGTAGCACATCTGCAAGCTCGAAATGCTTCGCTTCCAAGGTTGCAGAACAGCGGTTTAACGTTGTTGCTTTTGAACTTGAATTCCTGTTAAAAACTGCAGAAATCACGTTACAACCATTTTGGACATGCGAGGTTCCCAACCCGACTTGCCTGTGTCAGCTTGTTCATTTGCAGTCAACATCACACAGTTCCCTGTCTCTCTCTACAGCCCTGGTGCCTCTTCCTCATTTCGTGTCAAGGAAGTGAGCAAGTATAAGAAACTGTCACCACTGTGTGTGTCGTATCCATGTGTGTGCCAGCTAGTCGCGTCAGTGTACGTATTCACACAGCCCCCGGGGTGCAAAAAAAAACTTGCCGAATTCGGAGGCTGTTACTGCTGTATATATCTCTAGAGAAGCGCATGCGGCTAGAAATGACACCTCACAGGAACTCTAATGTCGTCTTCTTGCGTCGGGTCAACGTTCTGTGGCCACGTTTGACGTTCTAGTTGTTGTTTTTATAGCGCCGGGATTGAGCTCCATGTACAGTAAGAGACCAGCTAATACAGGTATGGTACACTGTTCAAATATTGTTTACTTAATGGTACAGTGGTCAAATATTATGTCTTTAGGTATGGTGTACTACTAGTATGTTTACTACAACAGGTATGGTACACTACTCAAACAGTATGTTTACTAAAACAGGTATGGTGCCCTGTTAAAAATGCTATGTTTACTTAGACAGACATGGTACTGTACACTACTCAAATATTCTGTTTACATAAACATATAAGTATACTGCTCAAATAGTATGTTTACTTAAACAAATTAGCCTATCTAAGGTACGGTGCTCAAATAGTTTGTTTTCTTAAACAGGCACAGTACACTAGTTAAATATTATGTTTACTTAATGGTACATTGGTCAAACATGTTTACTCAAGCATAAAATAGTATGTTTACTTAAGCAGTTGGTTGAGTTGGCTAAGGTTCTGTGCTCAAATAGTTTCTTTACTCAAACAACTATAAGGTGCTCAAATAGTTCACTTAAACAGTACTCAAACAGTATGTTTACTAAAACAGGTATGGTACACTGCTAAAAATGCTATGTTTACTTAGACAGGCATGCAGTACACTACTCAAATATTCTGTTTACGTAAATGTATAATAGTACATATAAATAGTATGTTTACTTAAAGAAGTTGGCCTATCTAAGGTACGGTGCTCAAATAGTTTGTTTTCTTAAACAGGTACAGTACACTAGTTAAATATTATGTTTACTTAATGGTACATTGGTCAAATATGTTTACTCAAACTTAGAATAGTATGTTTACTTAAGCAGTTGCACTGCTCAAATAATATGTTTGCTTAAGCAAGTATCTAAGGTTCTGTGCTCAAATAGGATGTTTACTTAAACAGTCATGGTACACTAGGCAAACATTATGTTTGCTTAAACAGTTATGGTACACTGCTCAAATATTGAGCTCCATTTTTGTTACATGCTAAACCCCTTATCCCAAATCCCTTATTTCGATTTTACTATTTTGAAAAACTTTTTGGAATATTTCAACATGTCAAGTAGAGTAAAGTATCTAAGGTTCTGTGTACAAATGGTACATATGTAAATGGTTTACATAAACTAGTTGACACATCTAAGGTATGGTGCTCAAATAGTTTATTTTCTTAGACAACTAACTGAGGTGTTCAAATAGTATGTTTACTCAAACAGGTATGGTACATCTTTACTTTTAAAAATATATTTTGAGATGGCTAGGGCCCCGTGGACAGAAGCAAATCATTTTAGGGGTTCTTGAGTATCGCCACAGATACAGAAAAATATTTTTGTGTTTTTCTTTTCTCAAGAAAGAAAAGATTAGATCAGAGGAGCCAAATGAGAAACATAAAATATTGTGGAGGGCCAAGACTAAAGGCTGAACTAAAGTCTGCGTAATATTAATTTAATTTCAAGATAAAAGTAAGAGTAAGACCAGGGCCCTCTATTTATTCAGTATTTGAGCCCCACAGACCCCAAAACTAAAGATTTATTTTGCTTTTGTCCACAATTCCAGGCTGGATTTGGGAAACCAAACAGTCAAATACACAGATCAAAATGACCATTAATCTTCTACATTCTCTAGTTGCGTAGACTTGGGGCGAATTCACATGGTGAATATTTTAACTCTTTGAGATGGTTCCAGGTGGTCCCCAGCTAAGTTGGTTAACCAGATGTAACTCTTGAGAGCGTAAAAATGGTGAAAAACCAAATGGACCCTTGCGGGTCCATTTGGTTTCATTTTTACGCCCTCAAAGAGTTATATCTGGTTAAGAAACTTTCCATATTTAACCGGAACTCTCTCAAGGACCACTGATGGTCCCCGGATCACTGGTTTAAAACCCTTTCAGGGGCCAGTCAGAGTCAACCAAAGGGCCGCATTTGGCCCCCGGGCCGCATAATGCCCAGATATGGATTAGATTTTATTGGAATTGGCCTCATATAAGTCACAACAGGATAAAAGGGGGAGAAAGCAGAGGGGGCGATTGAGGCCGAACAATGATTCTTAGAAGTTGTTTACTTGCGTCTCCGATGGTGAGCGATACACATGCAGCACGTAGCCACGTATACGCAGTGTTGCCAACTTGGCGCATTTGTCGTTATATTTAGCGCTTTTTCAGACCCCCCTAGCGCCAAAATTAGTGAAAAACTCCTGGCGGAAAATCTAGTGCTTTTTGGCTGGTGAGTTGGGGTGAAATTCATTGACAGGCGCCAGAGATAAAACCCTCATTTTTCACCATTTTCCCTCCTATGACAGTGGTTTTCAACCAGTGGTCCCCAGGCTAAATGATGGATAGCTGGTTAACCAGATGCAACTCTTTGAGAGAGTTAAAATATTTATTAGCCCAAGTTTACACAACTAGAGAATGTAGAAGATTAATGGTCATTTAATGGTCATATTCACCTTCCAGGCAAGCATCTAGCGCATACATTCTCGTGCATTTTGGAAGTGCCACTAGTGCATTTTGGATTTTGGCCGTTGGCAACACTGCGTATACGTCTCTATGGCTCTATGAGCAGCAGCAGCAGCAGCTGAAGTGGAAAATTGCGGCGCGATTACCATCACGGTTTCAGCTTCTCCTTTTTGACCGCGGCCGTCCGGGGTGTCCTGTGTACGAGATAACAGCAACACTAGACTCGAATGGAGGAAGTTACAAAAACAGAACATAGACTTTAGCGGGAAGAGAGAAGTGTCAAAACGACTCCCCTCTCCCCATGTGACTATAGAACAACACTTAGATGTATCACTATCAGTGTTGGTCAATATTACTTAGGAAAGTAACTTCTTTACTTTACTCGTTACCCCTTAGACAAAGTAATATCATTACTTTACTTATTACTAGAATCGAAGAGTAATATATTACATATTACGTTATTACTTTCCCAAGTTCTCAACTCCCACCTTTGAAAAAATAGAGATGTACAACATAATCTGTTTACTTTAGAACTGAATCTAATTTATTGGAATAATAGTCTCCAATCCCACAAACTGCAACTGAAAACAAAGCCAACAAAATCCGACATTGTAAATGTCTTTCTTAAATAAAAACAAATAAAAATCTACATTCTAGTGCACATCTCTGTTGTTAGAGTACCTGTCAATAGCTTGTAAATCTGTTCTATTTTTGCAACAAGTAACTTGGCGTTACTTGCAAAGTAATGCGTTACTTATTACCCATTTTTGCAGAGTAATCTCGTTACTTTACTTTTTGGAGCAAAAGTAATAATATTACAGTAATATGTAATCTAAAATTAGTTACTGCCCAACACTGATCACTATATACTGTATGACTTAAGTCAGGGGTTTTCAACCTTTTTTTGACTCCAGGGACCACCGTTTATTCAGGATTTGAGCCACGGACCACCATTTATTTTAGCCCCACAGACCCCAAACCTAAAAATTTCTTTTGCTTTTGTCCACAATTCCACAGGCTGGATTTGGGGAAACAAAACAAGCAAAACATACATTCCAAAATGGCTAATTCGGATGAATATTTTAACTCTTGAGAGCGTAAAAATGAAACCAAATGGACCCGCAAGGGTCCATTTGGTTTCATTTTTACGCTCTCAAGAGTTACATCTGGCTAACCAACTTAGCTGCAGGGGACCACCTGGAACCCTCTCAGGGACCACTGGTGGTCCCCGGACCGCCTGTTGAAAACCCCTGACTTAAGTGATAAAGTGTGTGTGTGTGTGTGTGTGCGCGTGTGTGTGTGTGTGTGTGTGCGTGCGTGTGCGTGCGTGCGTGCGTGCGTGTGTGTGTGTGTGTGCGTGTGCGCGTGCGTGCGCGTGTGTGTGTTTTCAGGCCTGTAGATCTAGGGGCGGGGCTCCGCTAACAGCCGAGGATCAATGGGGAACGTGATCAAAGGATCGATTGACCGACGGATCAGCACCGCCAACAACAACGGGCCGAACGTCAACACACTAATCAAAGGTATATATAATTTGGTCTTCTGGGATTATTTCATTCGCACTTCAGATCACGACTTTCCGTCACTTCCGCTGCTTGTGAAGGTTCCGCTTTCGGTGCTTTTGTGGGACGATCAAGTCGTGGGTTCAAAAATAGAAAAAAATAAATAAATTAAAAAAATAAAAAATGTAAATGAATAAAATGTAAATAAATATATGTTGGTGTCACGATCGCTATTGAGGCGAAATGTATTATTTTAAACATCAGTAGCCTATCGCCCCACGAATTAGGGTGCACCCGCGGCCCCTAATTGGTGGAGGTATTACTGTCTGTGGACTATACTGTATAGACGGGTCATAGACGGATCTAGAAATCATGGGCCCCTGTGCGGCCTCTAGCCAAAGGGCCCCGCTATACGCCCTTTTTTCTTCTTTTTCTTCCCGGCGTGTCGTAGTATCAATTATGACATAGGCTGGGGAGCATTATCCAATCCTATGAGCCTGGTGGGGCCTTTAGCTTGAGCGTCAGTGTGATCGGCCAGGGCCCAACCACAAAAGGGGTAACAGTGAATAACATTGACGCACACGATCCTTGTCACTGTTATTGACAATGGCCCAAAAGTCCTAAACCAATGACTACAAGCTTTTAGGCACATCATTTTCTGGCAGTGGCAGGTTGCGAAAAAAAATAAAGTCATGCAGTCGTCATCGGTGAATACGTGTATTGGTAAACTTGTCTGGCGTTTGTCTGCGCAACACGTACCGCAAACCTTACGTCATCACGGGCGATGAAGCCGCACCCATACCATTTTTGGTTACAGGACTTACTGTATATTAGGCAAGTAAAGCATCAATAATAACATCAGTTGTTGTTGAAGTTGCAACAGAAACGCAGCATGCATAAAGCTAAAGGTCTGACTCAGAGAGTTTTCTGTGTTCAATGACGAAATGCTGTTGGTTTAGCGGTGACACAGCTGTAGTTAGTTAGTAGCAGTTAGTAGTGTTTCAAATCATTTTAAGTATAAGCAATTGAATTTGAAATATCTTTGAAATTTGGGTTATTATTTGCATTTGTCATTGTGTTTGGTGGGGCAGTCTGGGCATTTAGGGTGCCCCCCCCCCATGCCCATGCCTGGATCCGGGCCTGTGTCATCGTTGTAACCTGCACAGGGAACTGGCAGGTTATGATGGTCTGGGATGCCTCCGTGGTGCTAACCTAACCTTGTATATTTGTTGTGGTCTGTCTGTCTGTCTGTCTGTCTGTCTGTCTGTCTGTCTGTCTGTCTGTCTGTCTGTCTGCCTGCCTGCCTGCCTGCCTGCCTGCCTGCCTGCCTGCCTGCCTGCCTGTGGTTGTCAGAGGAGGAGTCTCTGATGGTGATCCAGGACTACCCGTGCTCTGACGTCAGTGAGCCCATCTTCAAGATGGGAGAGAAGCTCAGCATCATCTCGCAGTGAGTCACGCTTTCCCCCAACTCCTCCTCCAGTGTCCTTTAGGGCCCTGATACACCTATAGCAATGTTTTGAGCAACATCAACAAGCAACGTCAACTATCAACGT
Source organism: Benthosema pterotum (assembly GCA_039105355.1). Lineage (NCBI taxonomy): Eukaryota > Metazoa > Chordata > Actinopteri > Myctophiformes > Myctophidae > Benthosema > Benthosema pterotum. Next base: position 12,632,600 of record CM076970.1, read on the forward strand.
TGACTTTTCACCTTTCTATAGAAAATGATCAACTCCTGGTTGTTCAGAAAAGTCCGTTCTTTAGCGCCCTCTACTGGTCAACATTTCGGAATCCTCCAATCACAGCCCTCCTTGGCGTCACCTGATCCTTTCTCCTATAGACTCCCACAGATAAGCTTTTCTGAAACCATGGCTGCTGCTGCTGCTGCTTCACGGCGGTGGACAAAAACAGGGATTTTGTGACTTTTATTTCGCTAAATGAACATTTTGAGTTGGGTGGCAGTTGGGTGAAAATGATTCAATGCAAACTAAGGCTTCTTTTTTTCTGAGAGTGTACAAATGGAACCAAATGGACCCGCTAGGGTCCATTTGGTTCACATTTGTACACTCTCAGGAAAAAATGAAAATGTGTGGAATTCCCCTTTTAATGGGAGGTGTTGCCTGTTGCCATGTGTCTCATCATGTTGCCTCGTTGATGTTGACATTGCTAGTTGATATTGATCAAAATATTGCTAGTGTAGCAGGGCCTTTAGAGTCCAAGTGGGACGAATAACACAACATATTTAAAAAAGGAGATATTTCACTTTCCAAGTGACTATTGAAAGTGAACTATTAACGATCATTTCCTATGCATACACAAAATGTTATTTAAAGGGATATTCCACTTCCAAAAAAAACTTTTGGTTTAGTTACTCCGTTCAGTATTTAGATATATTATGTTCATTTTAGCGTATCCGCCTCCTTCCTGTACAAATCCATTATAACTTAAAACTCCATTTTAACCACGATAGATTATTCGAAAACAAGCAATCTTTTTTTTCTGGGAATTGATATTGTCCTCCTAATACGTGAGAGGACCGTGGGATTTCACTTACAGTTTTCATTTATTTTTAAAATATTGTTTTGGAAAATGTAGCCACCCCCGTATTAGGGCATGCCCACCCAAATGAATAAAACAATATTTTAAAAATAAATAAAAACTGTAATTGAAATTCCACGGTCCTCTCACATATTAGGAGGATAATATCAGTCACCAGAAAAAAGATGGGTTGTTTTTGAATAATCTATCATGGTTAAAATGGAGTTTTAAGTTATAATGGGTTTGTATAGGAAGGAGGAGGATACGCTAAAAAAGAACATCACATACCTAGTGAATGGAGTAACTTCTAAACTGTCTGGGGTGTTCACATTAGACTGAGTAGACCATAAAATGACCAAAAGTTAGAAAGTGGAATATCCCTTTAACCCTTTGTGTCCTGAACGCGTTTTGGTGTTTTAGCTATTGAAAAATAGCAGATCAACAAGCTCATGTCGCGCCACCGAGTGGCGCGACATGAGCTTGTTGTTCTGCTATTTTTGAAAAATGGTGAAAATGTGTCAGAAGCAAACATTTTTAACTGAAATCTTTGCTTCTGGGGGATCCCTAGAACAACATGTTTTCAGATGGGGGGGGGTCCGCAGCCAAATATGGATAATTCTGGTGGTCCTTGGCTTGAAATATGTTAAGCATCACTGACACAGGAACACAGATTTATCTGGAAAAACTAGAATCTAGTGTCAGGAACTAGATTCTAGCATCAGAAATTCAATTCTAGCATCAGAAACTCGATTCTAGTGTCAAAAAGGAGATCCTAGCATCAGAAACTATCATTTAGTGTCAATAACTAGAATCTAGTGTCGGAAACTACTGTAGAATCTAGCGTCAAAAGCTAGAATGTTGCTGCAGCTATAATCTGGTGTCAGGAACTACTGTATAATCTGGTGTCAGAAACTCCAATCGAGGGTCAGGACACAATGGGAAGATACAGTCGGTTGAAACATTGAAACGATGCATACGTCAGTAGGAGGTCCAGGCTATAGGGCAAGTACTGACTGCTGCAAGTGCTATATGGGACAAAGTTGTCGTGAGCTGCTGCTTTTCGTCGCGTGACGAGTTCCACGTGCGTCAAAGGGCTTTCGTGTGAAAGTGAGCTCGGAGCTCTTTGGGGCCAAAGGGCCACTCGAGAGTTGTTTTGACACGAAAAAATAGGAACTACCATTTGAATATTGGAAGTAATTCGGCGCTCTCGAGCGCGTGGGCGTCGTATTAGAGAAGTTTGGCAGTTGAGCCTCTCTGTTTGTGGTCGCGTTGTCAGGGAGGCCGTGGTGGGAATGTAACTAAGTACGTACTTTTACTGTACTTAGTTTGTACTTTGTAGGAGAATTTCCAGTACCTTTTTGCCTTTACTTCACTGTACATCTTACATCCAATTTCTTTGGTATTTTTTTAATGTGTTGCATTTATTTCAGAATTGGAGTCACTTAATTTGTTAGATTTTAAACATACATGACAAACATACCTTTTAAACATAGATATACCTTAATATACCTTAAACACGTAATTACATTATTATCTATCTACAGGCCCGCATCCTAAGGTATAACACATTGTGAGCTCGTAGGTCAGCTATTTAGAAACAAAGATTAAATGAGTTTGTCTGTTTGTTGTCAACAAATCATGAAGACAAAACATCCGCCTGGCCTGACAGGCGGTGCTAATTTGTGAGGGGGGGGGGGGGGGGGGGGGGGGGGGGGGGGGGGGGGGGGGGTGTTTTAGCCAATCACAGCGCAGCAGTCTCGAGCAGTTTCATAACGAGCCAATAGAGTGGAGTTGAGGTGTTACAGTTAGATTCTGTTTTTAAACACATCTGTTTACAAACACATGTGTTTGTAGTAAAGTTGCTCCTTTCACCTTTAATATGTATGTTTTGATGCCTATATACTCAGGGGTGTAGTGGAGGGGGGACGCAGGGGGACGGCATCCCCCCACTTCTCATATTTAAAATATTTTTTGGGGAAAAAGTAGTGTTATGTTTTGCCTTGCTATTTACTTTTATGCTTACAATTGTGACCAACGCATTGTAAACAATCTTTCTCAATATGCTATACTTGTTTAAATAGTGTCTGTGTGTGTTCTTGATGACATGAAGATGTGTTTCACCGTGGGGCACGGTGGGACAGTGGTTAGTGCTGTCGCCTCACAGCTAGAAGGTCCTGGGTTCGATTCCCGCTAGGGGCGCTGCTGTGGGTGCTGGCGGCGTGTCTGCTCCTCCGCGTCATCAGTGCCCATACCCGAGGCGGGGTTGGCAAAAGGGCCTTTCTGTGTGGAGTTTGCATGTTCTCCCCGTGTCCCCTAGGGTAGATACCCTCACAAAAACATGCAGTAATCCTGGACTCTAAACTGCCTCCCCCTGGCCAGCCGGGGCGCCTGATGGAGGGGACAGGAACTGGTTGGAATAACGTGTTCCTTCCACGCGCTACGTCCAACCAGGGAAACTCCCCCCTGTCAGGTGAAAAGAAGGCGGCGCGACTCCTCATGCCTTGAAGGAAGCATGGGCCCAGTCTGCTGCCTCCCCAGGTTGGCGGCGGGTGTGGTAGTAGAGCCCAGGATCACATTAGGAATTGGCACTGGGTGGAAAAAAAAGGGTTTGCAAAATCGTGGATAAAAATAAAAAAAAGAAAAGAAAAAAAAAAGATGTGTTTCACCATGTTAATGACTTTCCTTTTTTCTGAGAGTGTACACTCTCAGAAAAAATAAAAATAAAATGCGTGGAATTCCCCTTAAAGAGAACTTCCCCCTCTAACGTAGAGGTTAGAGGTATAGGTATGAGGTATTGTTCTACTTTTTAAAACAATGGCGTACGTTTCCCCCCTCCCCCCTGCAGGGAGGCCCGCTGGTGGAAGGTGCGCTCCAGTCGAACGGGAACAGAGAACTACATCCCCCACAGCCATGTCGCTAAAGTCTATCATGGGTAAGAACTATGCAGGGGAAAGCAGGGGCGGATTGGCCATCTGGAGTACAGGGAGTTTTCCCGGTGGCATGCGCCACCTAGTGGCCTGGTGGACAATATCCAAAATGCACTAGTAGTGGCACTTCCAAAATGCACTAGAATGTGCTAATTGCGCTATAGATGCTCGCCTGGAACATACAGATCAAAATGACCATTAATCTTCTACATTCTCTAGTTGTGTAGACTAAGTTGGGCTAATTCACATGATGAATATTTTAACTCTTGAGGGCGTAAAAATGAAACCAAATGGACCCGCGAGGGTCCATTTGGTTTCATTTTTACGCTCTCAAAGAGTTACATCTGGTTAAACAGCTGCCCCACCCCCAGGGTGGCCTGGCAAAGGCAAAATTGTCCCGGTGGGAAAATATGTGCCAATCCGCCCCTGGGGTCAAAGGTCTTTCTTTTTTGTTCCCCCTTGGCAATAATACTGGCCAGCGTTTTCAGACCTAACAATAAATGCCGACCGCAAAAGACGCGTCTGTGTTTTCACTTGAAGTGAAGGCTCTGAGTTTTGAGGAACTAAGCTGATTGGTTGAGAACAGGTCACATGCAGTCACTTAAACCAACCACACAGCCACGGCTAATCGATACAAAGATTTCAGCTGGTGTTTTTCCTCTCAGAGAGCAGCAGACTGGGTGGCTATATAGGCTGGCTAGTTTGTCGCTTTGCGCCACGGGGCGATGAAGCCACCCCCATGCCGTTTTTGGTTACAGGACTTTTATTAGGCAAGTAAAGCATCGATAATAACATCAGTTGTTGTTGAAGTTGCAACAGACACGCAAGCATGCATAAAGCTATAAAGGTCTGACTCAGAGAGTTTTCTGTTTTCAATGATGAAATGCTGTTGGTTTAGTGGCGCCACAGCTGTAGTTAGTTAGTAGCAGTAGTAGTGTTTCAAATAATTATAAATAGAAGCACTTTAACTTGAAATATCTTGGGTTGTTTTGCATGCCATCGTGTTTGGTGGGGCAGACACGGGCGTTTAGGGGGGCATTGCTGTCCCGGTCCCCCCATACCCATGCCTAGATGATCCGCCCCTGATATTACGAACACTGTTTATAAACGCATGTTGTTTAAAAACAGAATCTAACTCCACCTCACCTCCACTCTATTGGCCCTGAGGGGGTGATATCCGACTCGATCAGAATCAAGGGTGACTGTGGTTTTGTGTGCGTGTGTGTGTGTGTTGTGTGTGTCCAGGTGGCTGTTTGAGGGGGTGATCCGACAGAAAAGCAGAGGAGCTGCTGCTGATGCCAGGGAACAGGGTGGGCTCTTTCATGGTGAGAGAGAGCACCACTGAGAGAGGTGGGTCTATTAGAAAAAATCACACCCGTGCGAAATGAAGTGCTGCGTGTGTGGCTACAGTATACTAAAACACACTTCGTCCCCATTGTGCTTGTTTCTCTGAACATGGCAACATCAACAATACACACTTCGTCCCATTGTGCTTGTTTCTCTGAACATGGCAACATCAACATGACTCCACGCATGCAAGGCAGGGACAGCACACACACAGACAGACAGACAGACACACACACACGCACATCTTGTAAATCGTCTAAGGGAAGTGCTTGGCAGCACTTCAATAACCAAGAGTTGTGCCCCTATGGGGCACGGGTCTCCCACCGAAAAAAGGAAAGAGCAGGTGGCATCTTGACTATAGCAAAGCTGACCCAAACATTTTTTTTTTCTTGAACTCTTACATAGAATTTGAATGGTTTTTTATTTGGAAATCACCTGAAAAGAGATTTCAAATTCAGAAAAGACATCATTATTTTATCTCTACATAGGATATACAGTATGTATCAAGGGTCCTCCTAGCTCAACTATGACGTCGTCATGACGTCATGGGACGGACAGATCGTGGGCACGGACGGGCTACGTGCACGGACGAGACCTCTGTACCCAGTCTCCACCGTCTGGGCTCAGGTTTGAACACGTACTAGTACTAGTGTATCAACTATGACGTCGTCATGATGTCGTGGGACAGACAGAATCAGGGGACGGACGGGCTGTGCGTGCACGGACAGAGGGGGCGTTTTATAGTCACCACCTTCGGTGGAGACAATAACATAGGGCTTAACCCTAGAAGGCCCCAGTGTTGCTTTTTAGCAACATTAACCCTTTAATTATTTAAAAAAAAAAGTTATTTTATTTTTTTGTTATTTTTTCACATAAATATCATGGTTGAGGTTGATTGTTTAGAATTTCATTGAAATTGGTCATGGTATTTGCATAACAATACCCCCCCACAGAGGCTGCAATTAGCCTCTTCAATTCTTTGGACTTTTAGAAAACTCAGTGTTTGTAAACACTAAAGTTGCCTCTATTACCTTTAAAGGGGAATTACACCCATTTTCAAAATTATCCTGAGAGGGGACAAATGGAACCAAATGGACCCTAGCGGGTCCATTTGGTTCCATTTGTCCCCTCTCAGGAAAAAAGGGGTCTAAAAGAAAAATCATTAACATGGTGAAATACATCTTGATGTGATGTCATCATATGTTCACCATGCTAATTGTTTTCAGACCTCCATTTTTAGGAAATACAGAATTGGGGGAACTTTTTTATCATGCCCACACAACATCTCTAAGGTATATTAACCCATTGTGTCCTGACCCTCGATTTGAGTTTCTGACACCAGATCATACAGTAGTTCCTGACACCAGATTATAGCTGCAGCAACATTCTAGCTTTTGACGCTAGATTCTACAGTAGTTTTCCGACACTAGATTCTAGTTATTGACACTAAATTATAGTTTCTGATGATAGGATCTACTTTTGACACTAGAATTTAGTTTCTGACGCTAGAATCAAGTTTTTGACACTAGATTCTATAGTCTCTGACACTAGATTCTAGTTTTTTTCTGAAAAATCTGTGTTCCTGTGTCCAAGGCCAAGCCAAGGACCACCAGAATTATCCATATTTGGCTGCAGACCCCCATCTGAAAACATGTTGTTCTAGGTATCCCCCAGATGCAAAAATTTGAGTTAAAAATGTTTGCTTCCAAAATAACATATTCAGAGATTTGCAGCACATTTTCACAATTTTTCAAAAATAGCAGAACAACAAGCTCATGTCGCGGCCACTCGGTGGCGCGACATGAGCTTGTTGATCTGCTATTTTTTCAACAGATAAAAACACCAAAACGCGTTCAGGACACTAAGGGTCAATGAACATATTAAAATGTTGAAAGTGAAAGTTCCACCGTGTTATAATGGCTTCACTAAGTGTTAATAATAATGTGTCTTATTGGGCGGTTCACAGGAGTGTATTCCCTGTCGGTGAAACACAGACAGATCAAGCACTACCGCATCTTCCGCCTGGACAACAGCTGGTACTACATCTCACCACGGCTCACCTTCCAGTGTCTGGAGGACATGGTCAACCATTACTCTGGTGGGTCACTGTCTGTATATATGCATCACATCTACTCCCACTTGGAAAGAAAATACTGCATATACTGTCAGGGGCGGATTGGCCATCTGGAGTACAGGGAGTTTTCCCGGTGGCCTGCGCCACCTAGTGGCCTGCTGGACAAGATCCAAAATGCACTAGTGGCACTTCCAAAATGCACTAGAATGCGCTAGATGCTCGCCTGGAACATACAGATCAAAATGACCATTAATCTTCTACATTCTCTAGTTGTGTGGACTAAGTTGGGCTAATTCGCATGATGAATATTTTAACTCTTGAGGGTGTAAAAACGAAACCAAATGGACCCGCAAGGGTCCATTTGGTTTCATGTTTGCGCTCTCAAAGAGTTACATCTGGTTAACCAGCTGCCCCCCAGGGTGGCCTGGCAAAGGCAAAATTGTCCCGGTGGGAAAATATGTGCCAATCCGCCCCTGATGCATGCGCAAACACGTGGCATGTCTGTCGACAGTCAGTTCTAGTATCTATACGGCGTCAAAACCCACACTTCTGGCTCAGAGGAGATATTTTTGGAACGCAACTGGAAAACAGACGTATAGCTCTATGACTCGATCGTGAACACTAACGATGTGCACTTTGTGATAAGGAAATGATTACAGTAATGAAGTCATAAATTATTACCGTATTTGCTGTCTTAGGGCTATTAATATGCCATATTGTTTTTTTTTTTTTTTTTTTTTTTTTTACTCCATTCTTTGGCATTTGCATGTATGAGAGTGGAGTGTAGTGGGGTAGGTTTGCTAAATTTCATGATTACTTGGCACTGTGTGTGTGTGTGTGTGTGTGTGTTGTGTGTGTGTGTGTGTGTGTGTGTGTGTGGTGTGTGTGTGTGTGTGTGTGTGTGTGGTGTGTGTGTGTGTGTGTGTGTGTGTGTGCGTGGTGTGTGCGCGGTGTGTGTGTGTGTTGTGTGTGTGTGTGTGTTGTGTGTGTGTTGTGTGTGTGTGTGCGCGCGAGCGCGTGCGTGCGTGCGTGCGCGTGCGTGCGCGTGCATGTGTGCGTGTGTGTGCATGTGCATCAGAAATTGTCTTTCGAAAGTCTCAGAGGTTATAAAAAGAGCTCATTTTTTTGCTATAGGAAATACTCACTTAACAAGTAAAAGATTTAAAGATTTCACGAAGTATCAACATTAATTGTCCCATGTCAAGGGTCCAGAAAGAGTAGAAAAAAATCAATTAAAAATAGAATACCGACAAGCTCACCGCACACTGTGATTGTCACTTGTAGATCTGCTGTTTTGTGTGGACAAAAAGGCACAGTGTTACCCTCCCTGTAATGCAGGGGTTTTCAACAAGTGGTCCGGGGACCACCTGTGGTCCTTGAGAGGGTTCCAGGTGGTCCCCAGGCTAAATGATGGAAAGTTGGTTAACCAGATGTAACTCTTGAATGTCAAAAATGGAACCAAATGGACCCTGGCGGGTCCCATTTGGTTTCATTTTCACACTCTCAAGAGTTAAAATATAGTCATCATCTGAATTAACACTATTTAAGATGATGTTTTGTTTGCAAAAATCCAGCCTGGAATTGTGGAACAAAACATAAAGAATTCTTTAGTTTTAGGTCTTTGGGGCTAAAATGTCATCAAATGGTGGTCCTCCGTGGCTCAAATGCTGAATAAATGGTGGTCCCTGGAGTCAAAAAAGGTTGAAAAAACCACTGCTGTAATGTATTGGAAATACTCCTGCGCCACCTAGTGGCCTGGCCAGGGTGCAGGCCCAGGCCAGGCATACTAGTGTTTCTATCCTTCAAAAAAGAAAAGCTGTCCTACACCAGAGCCTTCAAGTAGGAGAGTTGCTATAATCCTGTTCACTCCTGTGCGCCAGGGCGAGGCTTGTGCTGCTGGAGGCAGTGTTGGCAACTGCCAAGATCCCAAATGCACTAGTGGCACTTCCAAAATGCACTAGTGGCACTTCCAAAATGCACTAGACTGTGCTAGATGCTCGCCTGGAACATACAGATCAAAATGACCATTAATCTTAATCTACATTCTCTAGTTGTGTAGAGTAGACTAAGTTGGGCTAATTCGCATGATGAATATTTTTAACTCTTGAGGGTGTAAAAATGAAACCAAATGGACCCTTGCGGTCCATTTGGTTTCATTTTTACGCTCTCAAAGAGTTACATCTGGTTAACCAACTTTCCATCATTTAGCCTGGGGACCACCTGGAACTTCTCAAGGACCACTGGTGGTCCCCGGACCACCTGTTGAAAGCCCCTGCTTTAGGGGCACAACAAAGCACGGCACAACAATGTACCAATACCAAGGGTACATCTCTGTACTGCACTAGGGTATGCTTGGGGCATACAACATCAGTTGTATCTTTTTAGGTACAAATCCCCCCCCCCCCCCCCGCCCCCCCTTTTTCTGTGTGTAACCGGGATACCACGTAAAACGCCGCATGCCATCAAACAAGTAAACAACAAATAATAATATTAGTATGTGACCTACATCTGCATATTATACTAAACAGGTTCTGGGCTGGTAGTAGTAGGCAATTTGTTTCATGTGTAATGATGAAGACACGCTTCCATATCGAGACATCTTCGGTGGAGTCCAAGCCGGCTGAAATCAGTCACCACGACTTGTTAACTTCAATCAATGGCCGTGCAAGTCACGATACGGGTCTTTTTGAGGTTTTTCTATAAATAGTTTAGTTCCACCCCACTGGCACGCATACAGTAGATGGAACGATACTTGTTGAATGCGGCGGTAAAAAAAAAAGAGATAGGATTCTGATTTTGACTGTGTATATACCCGGCCGGTGGTGCGATAAGGATTGTTATTCCACTTAAAGTAATATTACGCAAGCGACATTACAATGCTGCAACGTGCAGAATCGAGCCACAGGGCGACCGCGTCTCGTAGAGCAGGTTGGCGGTTCGAATCCCGACTCCTCCTGTCTACGTGTCCTTGGGCAAGACCACCTGACCCCAAATCTGCTGGTTTATTTATGCCTTGCATGGTTTTCAGCCGCAATTTAATGCGCCTCGGACGGAGGCGCTATATAAATGCGCCGTTCGCCATTTGCGGAACTGACCTGCCAGCTTAGTTCCAGCAGCAACGCCGCGGGCGCAGTGTTGCCAACTTGGCGCATTTGTCGCTATATTTAGCGCTTTTTCAGACCCCCCTAGCGCCAAAATTAGCGAAAAACTCCTGGCGGAAAACAGAGTGCTTTTTGCTGGTGAGTTGGGGCGAAATTGGTTGACAGGCGCCAGAGATAAAACCCTCTTTTTCACCATTTTTCCTCCTATGATATGGAGCCTTATAGAGCTGTAACTCTTGAGAGCGTTAAAATGAAACCAAATGGACCCTTACGGGTCCCTTACGGGTCCATTTGGTTTCATTTTACGCTCTCAAGAGTTAAATTATATTTAAATGTCTGAATTACCAGATTTTTAAGAATCTACACATTTAGAAAATGTAGGAGAATTGATATTTTATAACATTTTTGCCAGTTTCTCTCTCCTAAATTAGTCTGAGAAACTAAACTCAACATCAGATGGTGGTCCGTGGCTAAAATGCAGAATAAATAGTGGTGCCCTGGTATGAAAATGGTTGAAAACCACTGCTCTAGCGCATACATTCTAGTGTATTTTGTACGTGCCACTAGTGCATTTTGGATTTTGGCAGTTGGCAACACTGCGCGTGCGTGAGTTAACGGCAGTAAAGAACAACCTTGAAGTGTGAAACTGCAATTATAGATTCAAAATAAAAATTAAAAAATGTCATAACTGACTGGAACATGTCCCGTGGAAGTAGCTAGACTAGCTGGGAGAGCAGCGAGAGACTCGTTTTTCGGATGTTTTGATTAGGCGTTCCGTCGCGCTGCTTTAAACAAGGCTAATGGCCATTTGAAACGGTCCCTGAAAAGACCTGTTGCACAATCTTCAACTTGCGGTTGCAGCCAGCTACATCCTGTTTTTGACTGGTGGCAGTCGTGTGTGCAGTGTGTGTGTGTGTGTGTGTGTGTGTGTGTGTGGTGTGTGTGTGTGTGTGTGTGTGTGTGTGCGTGCGTGCGTGCGTGCGTGCGTGCGTGCGTGCGTGTGTGTGTGTGTGTGTGTGTGTGTGTGTGTGTGTGTGTGTGTGTGTGTGTGTGTGTGTGTGTGTGTGTGTGTGTGCGTGTGCGCACACAGCGTCTAACTCAGGGCTGCCCAAAAGGTAGATGGTGATCTACCAGTAGATCACACAGGCCATGCAGGTAGATCACATGACAGTCCCGCCCCAGCACTTGGACCCTTATAGATCTGTAACTCTTGAGAGCGTTAAAATGAAACCAAATGGACCCGTAAGGGTCCATTTGGTTTCATTTTAACGCTCTCAATTATATTTATATTTAAACATCTGAATTACGTAATTTTACGTAAAAAGTCCACACAATTAGAAAATGGAGAATAACTGTTATTTTGACCAACGTTTTGCCAGTTCTCTGGACGCAAGAAACTAAACGCAACATAACAAACTGTCAACTCAAACCTCAAATGCTGTTTTCAAACTTCCAATTCTTAACTCTCCCCCTCTATTTTTCATTACAAGTGCATTATTCCTAAACACTATAACGGTAAGGTCAAACTTTCTAGGGGGCCTTGAAATGGATTTTCAGGAGTGGAACAATCACATTTTCGATCTTGTTGAGCCGCTCATTTTGAAAGTAGTCAATAATGTGTGGGCACCCCTGGTCACGGGCGTAGACACGTGGGGAAAAGGGGGACAATTGTAGGGGGGCCCAAAGTCAGGGGGGGCCCACTGAAAGCTTGCACTAATAAGGTTTTATTTGTATTGATTATATTATGAAAAATTTTTGATCTCAAAGTGCACCAGATTGAAGCATTTTAAAGGGGAATTCCACCCATTTTCAACATTCTAATATGTCATTAGTATACCCTAGAGGTGCTGTATGGGTGGACATGATAAAAACGTTCCCCCCCGTTCTGTGTTTCCTGGAAATGGAGGTCTGAAGAAAAAAACACAAAAACATGATGAAACACATCTTGATGGCATCATCAAGATGTATGTCATCATGTAAATGGATTTCTATAGACACTTCTTTTTTTCTGAGAGCGTACAAATGCAACCAAATGAACCCGTTAGGGTTCATTTGGTTGCATTTGTACGCTCTCAGAAAAAAATGTTGAAAATGGGTGAAATTCCCCTTTGTCGCCGCCGGGAAAGGGGGGCCCATGTGGAGAAGCTTTGCCCAGAATTGCTAGCTACGCCCCTGCCCCTGGTGTAACTCGTCCCTCTCTCCTCCTTCCTCGCGGCATGCTTTGCCGCGCATGCAGACGCAGCAGACGGCCTGTGCTGCGTGCTCACCTCCCCGTGTCTGTCCGGACGGTTCCCCACTCTGCAGTCCACCCTGCACACCCCGCCGGTTACCATGCGCCGCCACTTTGACTGGAAGAACGTGGACAGGTAAAAAAAACAACAACAACAATAAGAAACCATAAACAACTTTCAAGATTCAAGAACTTTATTGCCATGTCAACAGGTGTTGATAGGAATTTGTTTTGCTCATGGGGAGGGTGGTACCCAGGTTGTACTGAGCGAGGCTGCCATTCTACGGCGCCAACATAGGTACAGCCTGGGGGGTGGGGGTGGGGTGGGATAACACAGGGGAGAGATTCAAAAAAAAAGAACGCAATATTCATGTCATAGGCCCACATTTTGAGTCATAACAAGTACATGGCATTCCAAAACAACCTCAATTAGACAGACAAGTTACAAGCCGAGGGGGGAGGGAGGGGGGTAGGAGGCAGCATGTGTATTTATCAGTCCACGCTCCAAGGCCTTTTAAGATTGTCTGGTTTGTACTCTACGGTGGAAAGCAAGAGTCTGTTTAGTCTTCCGAGTGTTCATTCGGAGGACACACAGTCCAATCCTCCAGGCACAAACTTCTCGCGTGACATCCGCGAGAAGTGGCATTTCATCATTGAAAACAAAAACTCTTTGAGTCAGTCCTTTAGCTTTATGCATGCTGCGTGTCTGTTGCAACTTCAACAGCAACTGATGTATATTACGATTGCTTTACTTGCCTAATAAGTCCTGTAACTGAAAATGGTATGGAGGCGAAACCGCCCCCATACCGTATCCTGCCCCCCCCCCCCCCCCTCCCCAATTGGGAAATGTTACATCCGCCCCTGTTTCCAAGAGAGGTTTTTCTCTGGATTATTCCGTTCAATTCTGATAGCGACAATCTGCTGTCAAAATCATGCGGTGAAGCTGGCAGCAGTGATTTTGACAGCGGACTTTTTTATGTTGTTGGTTTTAGTGGCAGTCTTTTGAATAAAATTCAGTTCGCTTTTTTTTTTTCGAGTCTGAGATATGTTTAGTGGACTGTACACCGTAATATTCACATCCACTAGAGCAGGGACGGCAACCCAAGATGTTGAAAGAGCCATTTTCACCCAAAATTTAATTCAAAATCTGTCTGGAGCCGCTTTTTTTTTTTTTTTTTTTTTTGCAAATGTGCACACTCTCAGGAAAAAGGTCCTCAAAAGAAAAATCATTAACATGGTGAAACACAAACTTTCTTCAGAAATGGAGTTTTCTAAAAAAAAAAATAAAATAACACCATACTAGTCCAGACAATGGGTGCAATTCTGAATCGCCTTGGTGTAGCCAAGTATGGTGTAAGTCCTCTCATTGGCTGCATGGCAGCAAATCAGGTGTGGGTCCGTGCTCATTGGCTGCATGCAGCAAATCAGGTCTGCGGCCTTGGCTAGGCCAAAAGCCTATACCACCAGGCCTGGGCCTGGGCCTACCAAATAATTATCCATAATAATTAAAACCAGACATCAAGAGCTTCAACTCATGATGAACAAAGCAGGGCAGTACAGTAACATTTTAATTGGGGGGTTCAGGTGATTTCTGGACCTTTTGAATTGCAGATTTTAATTATTCTGGGTAATTATTTGGTAAGCCCAGGCCCAGGCCTGGTGGTATAGGCTTTTGGCCTACTACAGAGGCCCCAGAGCTGATTTGCTGCCCTGCAGCCAATGAGAAGACTTACACCATACCTGGCTACACCACAGCTTTCAGAATTGCACACAATATCTCTAAGGTATATAATGACATAGTAAACCCTTGAAAATGGGTGTTCAGATTGAAGCTCTCCACCTCTGATAACTGCTGGGCTTTTTTGACATGGCCAAGTGCTACTTTAACTGGCAACTGTCAGACAGCGCAACGTATTTTGGGTGACTGAAATGTTTATATTATTTTGGTGCGGATCACCCCAGTGTGTGTATGTAATAATGCTACAGCCACTGAGCCACTAGGGCTGTGTTCTAGAGCCCAGTGTGTATGTAATAATGCTACAGCCACTGAGCCACTAGGGCTGTGTTCTAGAGCCCAGTGTGTATGTAATAATGCTACAGCCACTGAGCCACTAGGGCTGTGTTCTAGAGCCCAGTGTGTATGTAATAATGCTACAGCCACTGAGCCACTAGGGCTGTGTTCTAGAGCCGCATGCGGCTCAGGAGCCGCAGGTTGCTGACCCCTGCACTAGAGGCACTGCTTGTAATGATACAAGTTGGAAACTGCTAAGGTCTAATCACAGTTAAGCATATCATATGATAGACAAACCTCTCCACAAAATAGTTTTCCTATATGATAAAAAAAAAAGATATGCCATGCATATGTTTCCACTGAATACGGCAGGTCTTGTTGATAGATTTGGAGATTTTGAAGGGCTGGTTCCAAAAATGAACCACTATTTAACGCGTACTGTCCATTATATTTGTATTAGAATGAGTGAGCCTGGCTGGAAAGTGTCCAACCCATCGCTGGACACTGGGTAGAGCCCTTACGGAAAGGTATAGTGCCTAATTTAGGTCCAGTCCAGAGATTCGACAGAGAGGCTTTAGTGCAGGTTCTGGACAACTGTGCATCCCACCGACTCAAGGTTGGGCACTGCACTCCCTGGAACGGGAGTGTGTCAAGTTTCGTTGATTACACGTTCATTTATGCAGTCGTAGTGATACAGGGCTTGACACTAACACTTGCCCGCTTGCCCGGGGCAAATAAAAATAAAAAAAATGGTGGGGCAAGTGAAGACTGCTACCTGGTTGCCCGATCGGGCAAGTGTGTGACTTAGTGCACTATAACACAACACAAGATAAAAGGCAGTCATTGCACTCTGCCTCTGTGTCTTTCCTGCTTTCTAGCTATCCACAATTCCAGGCTGGATTTGGGAAACAAAACAGGCAAATTAACATACAGATCAAAATGACCATTAATCTTCTACATTCTCTAGTTGTGTAGACTTGGGCTAATTCAGATGATGAATATTCTAACTCTTGAGTTAGAAGGGTCCATTTGGTTTCATTTTTATACTCTCAAGAGTTACATTTGGTTAATCAACTTAACTGGGGACCACCTGGAACCCTCTCAGGGACCACTTGTTGAAAACCCCTGCAAAATGCAAAAAACAATTGCAATATATTTTTGGAGGGGGCAAGTGACCATGCATGGCCTGAGGGGCAAGTAGAACCTGACTTGCACTTGCCCGATGGGCAAGTGCAAGTCTCGGAGACCTTATAGTGTCAACCCCTGTGATAATCATAGTCATGTGACTCTGCAGCAAGCAGCTGATTGGCCCGGAGGGTCCCGACGGCACCGCGGAGTCGTCCGACAACAACATGGTGAGCTACGGCGTGAGGAACAGCATGGCCGCCTACATGTCCCTCGCCGACGCCGACGCCGCCTCGCGCAGCTCCAGCAGGAAGAAGAAGAGCCGCTCCCTGTACGCCATCCCCGACAGTCTGGACCCCAACGACCAGTTCCACTAGTCCGAGCTGTCTCTCTCTCTCCACCGGAGAGACAGCTGCAGACTTCCTCTCGGGGATCGTTCCGAAGCGTTCCAAGTCGATGTAATCCCCCCCCCCCCCCCCCCCCCCCCAGGGGCGGATTGGCCATCTGGAGTACAGGGCGTCTTCCCCGGTGGCCTGCCCGCCACTAGTGGCCTGCTGGACAAGATCCAAATGCACTAGTAGAGGGCGCTTCCTAAATGCGCCAGTGCACGCCTGGAACGTACAGATCAAAACCATGGAGCTAACCAATGGATGCTGGGCTAAATCAGGGAGAAGTATGTGGGAGGGAGATGAAAAGATGATGAGTAGATGGCGAAATGACCATTAATCTTCTACATTCTCTAGTTGTGTAAGTTGGGCTAATTCACATGATGAATATTTTAACTCTTGAGGGTGAAAATATGAAAACCAAATGGACCCGCAAGGGTCCATTTGGTTTCATTTTTACGCTCTCAAAGAGTTACATCTGGTTAACCAGCTGCCCCACCCCCAGGGTGGCCTGCCAAAGGCAAAATTGTCCCGGTGGCAAAATATGTGCCAATCCGCCCCTGATCCCCCCCCCCCCCCCCCCCCCCCACCCCAACTGCGCCTTTGTCCAAGTGCGCCGTGGACCTCCCTAGGGAGACGCTCCAGAGGCATCCTGAGCAGATGCCCTGAACCCCCACTAAAGCTGGCTCCTTCACGGACGAAGAAGCAGCGACTCTACTCCCAGTACATCCCCCCAAAATACTTATTTTGTATCAATTACGCAGCCCATTGAGCCGTGAATTTGTGGAGATTCTATTTATTCGCCCTTCTCTCTTCGTCCGCTTGTCCGTAGTCGGGTTGCGGGGGGCAACACCCCCGCCAGAGAGCTCCACGCTTCCCTCTCATTCATTGTATTTATTAATTTACATTCCTAGGATAATAGTAGCGGAGTCTCATAACCGAGTCTCCCATTGAGCATTGACCAATGGCAATTATTGGCTGAGGAATGCGGCAAAAACAGCAAAATCTCCATGAATTCAGGGCCTCAAGGGGAGTGTGATCGATAGAATATAACTCATCTTTGCGGGGTGAATTGGTACTCCTTTGAGGGGGACAGAGAGGGAGTGACCTGAATGGACGATCAGAGGAACTGGACGCTCCCCCGCCCCTTTAACCGCCGCTCCTCCACGCGCCACGTTCTCTGCGACGGCATTGGACGATACGCTTGCCAATAAAACGGTGACGTTAAGCGCCATGAACTCTGGCGTCGTTATAAACAATGCGAATGTCGTCACAGATTGTCCCACAAAGCGGACACTATACCTGCAACATAAAGACTCTAAGCTGGAAGTATACAGGAAGTAACCGCGTTGACGCTGTCCGTCTGTGCCAGATCTGGACACACTGTGAAAAACTGCATTGTGAACGGTCAAGAAAAAAAGACTGTTTCCATGTAAGGGAAGTCGCGCCACCTTTTGTTCTTTAGAGTTTCTCTTTTAGGGGTGAGAAGTGGCCTGGAGAAACGAAGTTAGCCTTGGCCCACGTCTTTGCTGTCAACGATAAACAACTTATCTGTTTTGTTCCTCCCTTATCTGTTTTTTTACTTCCTTTTTTTTTAATGAACGCCTTACTGTGCTGGATCATAATACTACTATGTTGCACTAAAGCAGTGGTTTTCCACCTTTTGGATACCAGGGCCCACTATTTATTCAGTATTTGAGGACATTTTTAGCCCCAAAGACTCCAAAACTAAAGATTTATTTTGCTTTTGCCCACAATTCCGGGCTGGATTTGGGAAACAAAACAGGCAAACATACAGATAGAAAATGACCATTAATCTTCTCTACATTCTCTAGTTGTGTAGGCTAATTCAGATGGTGAATATTTTAACTCTTGAGAGCGTAAACATGGAAGCAAATGGACCCGAAGGTTCCATTTGGTTTCATGTTTACACTCTCACAGAGTTACCTGCACATCTGGTTAACCAACTTTCCATCTTGTTAACCAACTTAGCTGGGGACCACCCGAAACCTTCTCAAGGACCCCTGGTGGTCCGCGGACCACTGGTTGAAAACCTCTGCCCTAATGCATCAAATGTAGCAGATCCACCACATCGCAGCGTTGTTCCTCTGAATCCCGGAAAAAAGCAACAGTTTCTGTCGAAAGGAACGAGGAACCGGCCGACAGAGGCGATAAAACCTCAGACAACGCACACCAGCGATGCCCAGCGCAGGAATAGCAGATCCACAAGCTCACATGGTACAAGTAGATCACGTTTCGTTGGTGAGCTTACAGATTGACAGCAACCGAGGCCCTAGCTAGCTGTCTTACATGGTTTACGAGCACTTTGAACTCTGTACATATCTGTACACTTGCACAACTGAACAACCTGAGAATTCATGGGCTGAAGTGAAAGGGAGAATAATTCCGGACAAGGAACCACGGTTTCCAGTTCCATCACATTTACAGTCACATTACGGTCAGGACTACTCTGAGAGATTTATGCACAAATGGAACCAAAGAGGAACTGGTTGGAAAATGTTTCCCTCCACACACTGCGTCCAACCAGGGGAACGCCCCACCCCCCCGTCAGGTGAAAAGAAGGCAGCTTGGACTCCTCATGCATCGAAGGAAGCATGAGGCCAGTCCCGCCTCGTCCCCTGGTTGGCGGAGCGTAGTGTGTATGGCCCAGGAACGCATTAGGAATTGTCACTAATTTTGTAAAATGGATTACAAAATCGTGGGGGATAAAATTAAGATGGAACCATCATTTTATTCCTTTTACACGTACACTCAGAGTTACAGTCCCATGGGACACTCTACATTCTAATCTGGACATACCACTTGTAGCCTAAAACAACCAAACAGCTTTGGCACCGTGACAGTCCCGACTATACAGATTCAAAAGCTTTCATTGTTTGTACGTGTTCATGGTCGATGTGTATAAACTCTCAAACTATTGATGTTGATTTACTGCAATGAAGTCTGATTAATCAATAAATGTCAGAATGGTTCACGCGTGAACAAGAAAGATTCCAAGCATGTGTGTGTGTATAAGGATAAGCCAGACAGATATAGACAATGGAATTCAAGTGAATAAAAAGTAAAGCTCGGCCGCCCTTTTCAATGTACCGAGTTTAGGCCTTTTCCCTCTCTCCATTGCTTTGTGGCGTTTGCGACTTAATTACATGTCTGAGTAAGTGGGCGCATGCTTGCTAATGTCATGTTGTTTACTTACTTGACAGGGATGTGGAATTGAAACCTTGCGGGAAAAGGCCAACGTCATCTCTTGAGTATGTCATTTTTGCCATGTTGACAATTCGGTTGCCAAGAGATCATGCTTTGAATCTGCCATCACCGATTCCACACCGCTCAACATGTTTGAAAACCTTTCACTTGATCCAGAGATGAATATTTTTGTCCGTGGCAGGAATTGAAAGAACTAGACGTGTTCCTTTTTCAAGTTCCCGCAAAAAATTATAAGTAAAGAATGGGGGGGTGGGGGAGATGGGGGGGGGGGGGGGGGGGGGGGGGGGGGGTCGGTGCCTCGACTTTTTTAGACAGCAGCTGATCTGATTGCATCTCACCAACGTGTCGTCATCCTGGGCCCCTACCCTCCACTGCAGTGCTACGTCAAATGATTTGGAGTGATGCCCACCCCGAAAGGTTGACCCCCCCCCTTCTAGGCCACTACGGGTAACAAATTAGTCCAGGGTTTCCGTTTTCGGAAAGAAATCTGTTTGACGAAAATGAAAGCCTGGGTGTCGAAACTAGTCATTTTTTGAAAATACTCGGCAACAACTATAAACGGTATACTTATACTTACTTCCTCGATTTTGACATTTTTCGAAAATCCTCAAGAACAATGAAAAACGGCATGCTATAGTATGTTGTCCAAGACCATGTACTATAGCTTGAACTTTTCCCCAGGTTTCATCATTTTTTGAAAATACTTGAAAACAGTGGAAAACGGCATAGGCCTACTATAGTATAGTTATAGTACATTAATATTTTTCCTCGATTTTGACATTTTTTGAAAATCGGCATACTATACAGTATGTGCGAGGTGCTGAAAGTCCCGAGGCTCCTAATAAAGAAACTTAAACCATTATTTTAACTAGATCAGCACTCTGCAGAGTGTAAACTTGCGTGTTGCGCACAAGTAGGCCATGACCTACTTGTGCGAGCGAAGTGAGCTTATACTCAAGGCTTTAGCTATAAAGGTCTCTTACTCACGCCATCATTACGTCATCACATATACACTTATACCGTCCAATCAGAGTACGCTGAGGGACCACCACCGACCAACACTCGCATTGCGCACAAGTAGGCCATGGCCTACTTGTGTGCGAGCAGAGTGAGCGGATAGGTGCCTTACTTACGTCACCATTACGTCATCACCTTAACTGGCCAATTAGAGTACTTTGAGGCACCCTATGCCGTGTGGCTTTGCATCTTTTGTATCATTTTTTTAATGGTCAATGTGCCCTATTATAAAGTCTCAGCTTCCTTGATTGGCCGACCCAAACCATTGTATTCACAAAACGATATAAGTTATTTTTCCTAATACATCGACTAATGCGGTTTTATCCACTTTTGTGAGCAATGTTTCGATGGGTGCTACGGCTCAGAGGACATGACTTCATGTATCTCACTGCTGTGACAGTGAGGCACTGTGTGTACTGCTTTGGAAGCAACTGGCAGCCGATCGATGTCCACATCTTCAACACAGTAGCTTTGAACTGGAGGAAGTTGACCCCAGTGGCAACAGGAAGTGAACGCCGCGCAGATGTTTCCCCCTTGTTGTATGGCTACAAAGCTGTGCTAGTGCAAGATACAGTCCTCATCTGGGGAGGCTGGCTGGATGAGAAGTACAACAATGTGCTTTATGGATTCGATGTCGACGCCCACAGATGGTTCAAACCACAGGTTTCTGGAACTCTCCCAGAGGGGAGGAGTGGCTGCTCAGCCTGTGTCTTGGGGAAGGTGATGTATGTCCATGGAGGATACCGCTGGGTGTGTATATGTACTAATGACACATACAAGTTGGACACCAGCACCATGGTCTGGACTTTGATCAACATTAGAGGAATTTCACCTCCTGCTTCAGCATGTCACTCTGCTACCATCATCGGGACGAAGATGTTTGTATTTGGAGGCTACAACGGGCATCAAAAAAACACCAGCGTTAGAGTGTTTGACACAGAGAATGACCGCTGGCTGGACACACCTACCCAGCTTCATCCTGGAGAACGATGGAGTCATGCAGCCTTTGCCTACAACGGGGAGCTGTACATAGGTGGTTACTGGAGTGAAAATGGCATCCGCAGTTTATGGAAACGCAATCCAGAGACCTTCTCCTGGAGCGTGGTCAATACCAAGGGGAAAGAACCGTGTCTCAATTATATTTCGTGCTGTTCCATGATGGGAGATCGCTTCGTCATCTTTAGAAGAGACAATCTATACATCATAGACTTGAATCCTAGTCTAAAGACGTTATGCAAACTATGTGTTATTCAGCACGGTCTGGAACAGACAGAACTCCCACACGACCTCAGGTGGGAACTGGCAGCAATGACTGCAAATACAGTAACTGAAAAAAACTAAAAAATAAGGGACTGAGTAGGTTTTGCCAAACACGTCCAAGACCATGAACTATATAGCCGCAGGTTTTCGTCATTTTTGAAAATTCTTGAAAATGACGATTTTGACATTTTGAAATTCTCAAAAATGATGAAAAATGGCATACTATAACATGTTATCACTCAATTTTGGGATTTTCTGAAAACCCTCGAAAGCTTTGAAAAATGGCCTACTACAGATGTTTGAATGTTAAGCAACAATAGAAACCTCTGGTGTTTCTGTTATTTTCTATGTGGCATTTTGTGAGCAACAGCAAGCACAGTGACTCACTGGATAAAGATTCTGACTGGAGATTTAAAGCCCTGTGTTTCTAGTCACAGATCTTACAGTGTGTTCATTAGGATCTAATGCATTCAGCAGAGAATTAAATCCAGGAATTCTAGTAGTTTGTTTTCTTTGTTTCTTATTTATGATTTTCATTAAAAAAAAAAATCTAAACGACTTACCATAGTACTATGTCATCCAAAACCATGAACTATAGTATGCCTTTCATTAATTTCATCCACTTTTTATTTTGAAATGTTGCAATGCATTCTCAATGGCAATAGCACAAACTTTATTATACTATTAGTCCTACATACTAATAGTAATAATCATGAAAAACGGCACACTATAGTACGTTGTCCAAGACCACGAAATATAGCTTGTCGTTTTTCCCATGTTTTGTCATTTTTTGAAAATCCTTGAAAACGACGGAAAACTGCATACTATACTAGGATGTTTTTCTTCGATTTCGACATTTTAACGAAAATCCTGAATAAATCATGAAAAACGGCATAGGCCTACTACAGTATGTCGTTTTTTCTTGATTTTGACATTTTTCAAAAGTCATCAAAAATTACCATTTTCGACATACTATACTATGTAAAAACGATGAAAAACGGCATGCTATAGTATGTCAAAAATTCTCTATTTCGACATTTTTCAAAAATCCTCAAAAACAATGAAAAACATCATACTATAGCATGTTGTCTGAGACCTATAGCCTGTTTTCGATGTTGTCATTTTTTGTAAATCCTTGCAAGCAAACATTTTCAACATACTATAGTATGTCGTTTTTTCTTGATTTAGATTTTTTTCGAAAATCCTTCAAAAACAATGAAACACGGCATACTATAGATAGTCTGCTGTCCGAGACCATGTACTATAACCTGTCATTTTTCTTCGATTTCGACCTTTTTCGAAAATCCTCAAAAATGATGAAAAACGGCATACTACAGTATGTTGTTTTTTCTTGATGTCATGGGGCAGCCCGTGCCCTTTAGAAAAAAAAACTCTTTGAGGAGCACTAAGCATGCACGGCACACACACAGAGGC
This sequence comes from Benthosema pterotum, assembly GCA_039105355.1. Lineage (NCBI taxonomy): Eukaryota > Metazoa > Chordata > Actinopteri > Myctophiformes > Myctophidae > Benthosema > Benthosema pterotum. The sequence continues at coordinate 12,655,578 of CM076970.1, forward strand.
AGCCAATCAATCTAACATCACTGTCCAGGTTGGGTGCTATACTGCAGTGACTGGGGGGTGTGGGGCGGACATTGTTTGTGCATGATTGCATTACTTCATTTCATTTATGTATTCCTTATTCTTAATGATTATTCATCATTATTCATTATATAAATTGCTATGAATTGGTTCATTTTGAGTTAACTTAATTAATACAAGTAGCCATTTCAGAGAAATTTCATTGAATGTTCTTTCTCCTTTGTATCCCCTCAGCACTTGCCCTCCTCTGCTCAGCTCCACTGCCAAAACAGAGTAGAGGCAGCCATTGGCTGAACTAGAGTGTGGAAGGTGCCAAGTGCTGTGGGGAAGAGAGGGGTGGTTTACAGACTTAAATGTTTAATATCTGATTACTATTACTATGAAGTGATGTAGATCATAGGGATGCTGGTCTAACAGCTAATGTCTATTGCTGTTGATTTATATTGCATGCATATGAGTTAAGGGAGCTTGTAGGTCAGCTGCTTTTGCTTAATTGAGAACCCTCTCAGTGGTGGGATCCACCCCTATATAAGGGAGCCTGCTGTGAGGGGTTCTTTAGTTCTGTCAACCAGCCAAGCTGTGCGTGCGTGCGTGCGTGCGTGCGTGCGTGCGTGCGTGCGTGCGTGCGTGCGTGCGTGCGTGCTAGCTAGTAGTGCCTAGTTAGTAGGGCCTGTACCTGGGCATAGCCTAGCCCATTTTTAAGTGCTGCGTAGCAAGCACTTCATCAGACGATTCACAGACTGCGTGTGTGTGTCCCTACCTGGCTGCATGCGTCCCTGTGTGTGTGTCTACCTGGCTGCATGCGTCCCTGTGTGTGTGTGTGTCTACCTGGCTGCATGCGTGGAGTCATGTTGATGTTGCCATGTTCAGAGAAACAAGCACAATGGGACGAAGTGTGTATTGTTGATGTTGCCATGTTCAGAGAAACAAGCACAATGGGACGAAGTGTGTTTTAGTGTACTGTAGCCACACACGCAGCACTTACTTTCGCACGGGTGTGATTTTTGATTGTTTTTTTTTTGTCGTTTGTCCTCAGTTTGCCTTAAGTTTTCCTCGGTTCTTTTCTTTTGTGTATTTGGCCAATATTATTTATTTTTTTTATTTTTTTCGGTTCACTGTATTATATGCACATGGTTCAGGATTTTTGGGTCTAAATAAAACCCTTGAAAGGGTTTTGGAGACCATGAAATCGTCTCGGACGATTTCATGGTCTCGACAGTCCTCAAACAAATCCTCAAATTCTCAAGTCTCAAAAATCCTCAAAAACAATGAAAAAGGCATACTATAGTATGTCTCCGAGACCATGTACCATAGCCTTTTCTCTTTCTTCGATTTCGACATTTTTCCTTTAAAAACAATGAAAAACGGCATACTATCGTATGCCACTTTTTTCTCGATTTCGACATTTTTTGAAAAATTCTCAAAAACCCTGAAAAACGACGTAGGCTACTATAGTCTGTCGCCTGAGACCATGTACGATAGCCTTTGCTTTTTCTCCGATTTTGACATTTTTTCCAAAATCTTCAAAAACAATGAAAAATGGCTTACTATAGTATGTCTTCCGAGACCATGTACTATAGCCTTTGGTTTTTCTTCGATTTCGACATTTTTTTCAAAAATCCTAAAAAACGATGAAAAACGGCATACCATAGTATGGCGTCCAAGACCATGTACTATAGCCTTTGCATTTTCCACGATTTCGACATTTTTTCAAAAATCCTCAAAAACGATGAAAAACGGCATACCATAGTATGGCGTCCAAGACCATGTACTATAGCCTTTGCTTTTTCTTCGATTCCGACATTTTTCGAAAATCCTCAAAAACGATGAAAAGCGGCATACAATAGCACGTATGTCGGTGAGACCATATACTATAGCCATTGTTTTTTCTTCACTTTCGACAATTTTTCAAAAATCTTCAAAAACTATGAGAAACGGCATACTATAGTATGTCTCCGAGACCATGTACCATAGCCTTTGCTCTTTCTTCGATTTCGACATTTTTCCTTTAAAAACGATGAAAAGCTTTTTTCTCCATTTTGACATTTTTTGAAAAATTCTCAAAAACCCTGAAAAACGACGTAGGCTACTATAGTCTGTCGCCTGAGACCATGTACTATAGCCTTTGTTTTTTCTTCGATTTCGACATTTTTTCAAAAATCCTAAAAAGCGATGAAAAACGGCATACCATAGTATGGCGTCCAAGACCGTGTACTATAGCCTTTGCTTTTTCTACGATTTCGACATTTTTTCAAAAATCCTCAAACAACGATGAAAAACGGCATACCATGGCATGTCGTCCGAGACCATGTACTATAGCCTTTGCTTTTTCTTCGATTTCTTGATTTTTTTTCAAAAATCCTCAAAAACGATGAAAAATGCCATAAGATAGTACGTATGTCGGTGAGACCATATACTATAGCCATTGCTTTTTCTTCACTTTTGACAATTAAAAAAATCCTCAAAAACGATATATAAAACGGCATAAACGGCATAACTGTCATGATCACATCCTGAGCCCCTCCCTGTTTGCCCATGTTTCCCTGTGCTTCTCCTGACTCTAATTGCCCTGAGTGGCACCACCTGTAGAGCTCAGCTGAGCCTGATTGGGTGATGAGCTCCAGTGACTATTTAAACTCTGCCTTGTGTTTGTTCAGTGCTGGATTTTAAGTTACTGTCAGGTTTTCTGTTCAGTTACTGTTTGTACTTCTGTTATTTTCATGTCTTTTATCAAGTAAAGTCAAGTTTATGTGATCTTCTTGTCCTGCCTTTGTTTGAGTTCCTGCACTTAGGTTCAAGGTTCAAGGTTAGCTTTTATTAGTCTCCCGTGGGAGAAATTTCTCTTGGAGTCAGAGAGCAGCGCTGCATACAGAGTTTCATACAGACAAACAGAAAACAGTAGACACAGGACAAAACAGTTACGTATAACACATTAACACCCTAGTGTGTACCAGGGGTCGGCAACCCAAGATGTTGAAAGAGCCATTTTTGGCCAAAAACTAAATTCAAAATCTCTCTGGAGCCGCAAAAATGTAAGCCTAATAAGCCCTTAAAGGGGAATTCCACCCATTTTCCTTTTTTTTCTGAGAGCGTACAAATGCGAACCAAATGGACCCTGGCGGGTCCATTTGGTTCCATTTGTACGCTCTCAGAAAAAAGGTCATAAAAGAAAGATCATTAACATGGTGAAACACAACTTGATGATGCATTAAGTTGTGTTTCACCATTATGTTTTTTCAGACCTCCATTTCTGGGAAACAGAATGGGGAGAACTTCTTAATCATGTCCACACAACATCTCTAATGAAATAGTAAACTGTTAAAAATGGGTGGTTCAGATTAAAGCTCGATTAAAGATTAAAGACTGAAATGTTTATATTATGTTGGCCGATCACCCTAATGTGTATGTAATAATGCTACAGCCAGGGAGCCACTAGGGTTGTGTTCTGGAGCCGCATGCGGCTCCTGAGCCGCAGGTTGCTGACCCCCGCCCTAGTGTGTACCCTGCGTGCTAAATGCTCTCCCCATTCAGGAGCTTAATCGAGAGAGGTATAAACCGCACCAGAGCCCTGGCTGACTGACGCCGTGATGTCCTCTCTCTCTCTCCCTGGGTGACCAGCATGTGTCCTCTGCTCCATGTTGAGACGTCTCTGTGATGACCCATGCCAGAGCCCTTGCTGATCATTTCCTTGTGCCCTACCTGAGGATCTCATCATGTTCCACCCCCATCATTCTGAGTTGTCCTGTGGTCCAGAGTGGCCTGGATGGACATCTGGGATCTGTCCCTTGGTGGGAGGTACTGTCATGATCACATCCTGAGCCCCTCCCTGATGGCCCATGTTTCCCTGTGCTTCTCCTGACTCTTAATTGCCCTGAGTGGCACCACCTGTAGAAAGAAATCTGTTTGACGAAAAATGAAGGCCTGGGTGTCGAAACTAGTCATTTTTTGAAAATACTCGGCAACAACTATAAACGGTATGCTTATACTTACTTCTTCGATTTTGACATTTTTCGAAAATCCTCAAGAACAATGAAAAACGGCATGCTATAGTATGTTGTCCAAGACCATGTACTATAGCTTGAACTTTTCCCCAGGTTTCATCATTTTTTGAAAATACTTGAAAACGATGGAAAACGGCATAGGCCTACTATAGTATAGTACACTAATATTTTTCCTCGATTTTGACTTTTTTTGAAAATCGGCATACTATACAGTATGTGCGAGGTGCTGAAAGTCCCGAGGCTCCTAATAAAGAAACTTAAACCATTATTTTAACTAGATCAGCACTCTGCAGAGTGCAAACTTGCGTGTTGCGCACAAGTAGGCCATGACCTACTTGTGCGAGCGAAGTGAGCTTATACTCAAGGCTTTAGCTATAAAGGTCTCTTACTCACGCCATCATTACGTCATCACATATACACATATACCGTCCAATCAGAGTACGCTGAGGGACCACCACCGACCAACACTCGCATTGCGCACAAGTAGGCCATGGCCTACTTGTGTGCGAGCAAATGGCCTACTTGTGCGCGAGCAGAGTGAGCGGATAGGTGCCTTACTTACGTCACCATTACGTCATCACCTTAACTGGCCAATTAGAGTACTTTGAGGCACCCTATGCCGTGTGGCTTTGCATCTTTTGGCTTTGCACACGGCATAGGGTGCCGTGTGCAAAGCCACACGGCACCCTATGCCGTGTGGCTTTGCATCTTTTGTATCATTTTTTTAATGGTCAATGTGCCCTATTATAAAGTCTCAGCTTCCTTGATTGGCCGACCCAAACCATTGTATTCACAAAACGATATAAGTTATTTGCCCCAATAGATCGACCAATGCGGTTTTATCCGCTTTTGTGAGCAATGTTTCGATGGGTGCTACGGCTCAGAGGACCAGAGTTCAAATATCTCACTGCTGTGACGGTGAGGCACTGTGTGTACTGCTTTGGAAGCAACTGGCAGCCGATCGATGTCCACATCTTCAACACAGTGGCTTTGAACTGGAGGAAGTTGACCCCAGTGGCAACAGGAAGTGAACGCCGCACATATGTTCCCTCCATGCGGTGGGGCTACACAGCTGTGCTGGTGCCAGAAGATACGGTCCTCCTCTGTGGAGGCTATCTGGGAGGAAAGTACAACGATGTGCTTTATGGATTCGATGTCGACAACCAGAGATGGTTCAAACCACAGGTTTCTGGGACTCTCCCAGATGGGAGGAGTTACTGCTCAGCCTGTGTCTTAGGGAAGATGATGTATGTTCATGGAGGATACCGCTGGCTGTTTATACATACTAATGACACATACAAGTTGGACACCAGCACCATGGTCTGGACTTTGATCAACATTAGAGGAATTTCACCTCCTGCTTCAGAATGTCACTCTGCTACCATCATCGGGACGAAGATGTTTGTATTTGGAGGCTACAATGGGCATCAAAAAAACACCAGCGTTAGAGTGTTTGACACAGAGAATGGCCGCTGGCTGGACACACCTACCCAGCTTCATCCTGGAGAACAATGGAGTCATCCAGCCTTTGCCTACAATGGGGAGCTGTACATAGGTGGTTACTGGAGTGAACATGGCATCCGCAGTTTATGGAAACTCAATCCAGAGACCTTCTCCTGGAGCGTGGTTAATACCAAGGGGAAAGAACCGTGTCTGAATAATATTTCGTGCTGTTCCATGATGGGAGATCGCTTCGTCATCTTTAGAAGAGACAATCTCTACATCTTAGACTTGAATCCCAGTCTAAAGACGTTTTGCAAACTATGTGTTATTCAGCACGGTCTGGAGCAGACGGAACTCCCACACGACCTCAGGTGGGAACTGGCAGCAATGACTGCAAATACAGTAACTGAACAAAACTAAAAAACAAGGGACTGAGCAGGTTTTGCCAAACACGTCCAAGACCATGAACTATATAGCCGCAGGTTTTCGTCATTTTTTGAAAATTCTTGAAAACGGCGATTTTGACATTTTGAAATTCTCAAAAATTATGGAAAATGGCATACTATGACATGTTATAACTCGATTTTGGCATTTTTTAAAAACCCTCGAAAGCTTTGAAAAACGGCCTACTACAGATGTTTGAATGTTATGCAACAATAGAAACCTCTAGTGGTTCTGTTATTTTCTATGTGGTGTTTTGTGAGCACACAGCAAGCACAGTGACTCACTGGATAAAGATTCTGACTGGAAATTTAAAGCCCTGGGTTTCTAGTCACAGATCTTACAGTGTGTTCATTGGGATCTAATGCATTCAGCAGAGAATTAAATCCAGGAATTCTAGTAGTTTGTTTTCTTTGTTTCTTATTTATGATTTTCATTTAAAAAATTCCAAAACCATGAACTATAGTATGCCTTTCATTAATTTCATTCACTTTTTATTTTGAAATGTTGCAATGCATTCTCAATGGCAATAGCACAAACTTTATTATACTATTAGTCCTACATACTAATAGTAATAATCATGAAAAACGGCACACTATAGTATGTTGTCCAAGACCACAAAATATAGCTTGTCGTTTTTCCCATGTTTTGTCATTTTTTGAAAATCCTTGAAAATGACGGAAAACTGCATACTATACTAGGATGTTTTTCTTCGATTTCGACATTTTAACGAAAATCCTGAAAAATGATGAAAAACGGCATACTATATCATGTTGTCCAAGACCATGTACTATAGCATGTTGTATTTCCTCGATTTTGTCATTTTTTTTGAAAATCCTCTAAAACGAGAAAAAATGGCATGAGGTAGTTTAGTATGTTTTCCAAGATCATGTACCATACCCTGCTTTTTTCCCAGGTTTTGTCATTTTTTGAAAATCCTCAAAACATTTTCGGCATACTATAGTATGTCATTTTTTCTTGATTTTTACATTTTTCGAGAATCCTCAAAAACGATGAAAAACGTCATACTATAGCATGATGTTGGAGACCATGTACTATAGTTTATCATTTTTCTTTGATTTCAATGTTTTTCGAAAATCCTCAAAAACGATGAAAAACATCATACTATAGCATGTTGTCTGAGACCATGTACTATAGCCTGTCGTTTTTCTTCGATGTTGTCATTTTTTGTAAATCCTCGCAAAGGAACATTTGACATACTATAGTATGTCGTTTTTTCTTGATTTCGACATTTTTCGAAAATCCTCAAAAACAATGAAACACGGCATACTATAGATAGTCTGCTGTCCAAGACCATGTACTATAACCTGTCATTTTTCTTCGGAAATCCTCAAAAATGATGAAAATCGGCATACTACAGTATGTTTTTTTTTTTCTTGATGTCATGGGGCAGCCTGTGCCCTTTAGAAAAAAACTCTTTGAGGAGCACTAAGCATGCACGGCACACACACAGAGGCAGCCAATCAATCTAACATCACTGGCCAGGTTGGGTGCTATACTGCAGTGACTGGGGGGTGTGGGGCGGACATTGTTTGTGCATGACTTAATTTGCATTCATGTATTCCTTATTCTTGATGACTATTTATATAATGAATAATGATGACATTATTCATTATATAAATTGCTATGAATTGGTTCATTTTGATGAGTTAACTTAATTAATACAAACAGTCATTTCAGAGAAAACATTTTATTGAATGTTCTTTCAACTATGTATCCCTTCAGCACTTGCCCTCCTCTGCTCAGCTCCACTGCCAAAACAGAGTAGAGGCAGCCATTGGCTGAACTAGAGTGTGGAAGGTGCCAAGTGCTGTGGGGAAGAGAGGGGTGGTTTACACACTTAAATGATTAATATCTGATTACTATACAATATGAAGTGATGTAGATCATAGGGATGTTGGTCTAACAGCTAATGTCTATTGCTGTTGATTTATATTGCATGCATATGAGTTAAGGGAGCTTGTAGATCAGCTGCTTTCGCCTAATTGAGAACCCTCTCAGTGGTGGGATCCACATAGTCCGGGAGCTAGACCCCCCTACCGTAATGTTTTCTGCTTAATTTTTTTCACTGTTATTTTCTGTTAGCATATACCTTGGGCCATCTCAGAATGAAGGGACCACCCTCAACTCGGGGGCGTTTGGCTTTGGGGGCCCAAAAACCCCTTTTTTGGTATAAGTCTCTGGTGAAATTGTGTTAAGGCAAATATAAATTCACTAAAAATACATAAATGCACATAGAAGTATGAAATTTGGCATGGGACATCCTGACACAGTGGGGTAAGTGGCAGAATAAGTTTTTGGAGCCTGCTACCATCCTACCGTAAAATATCACCCACAACATCACCAAAAACACCCAAAATATGCTGTCCGCTTGACAAATACCCATCAAATATGAATATTTCTCAGCACTTTAGAGTGGGTATTACTGCCTCAATTGTAGCTACAAAACTGCCCAAACTCATAAGCTTCCATTTGAGCCCAAGATGACCTCTCTATCTTGAGAATTACTCTTTCTGTGGCCAAAAGTCTGCACTATACCTCAAATCGGAGATGATAACATGCCATTTTAAATACAGGTGCCTACTGTGATATTAGCTCAATTTAATGACATATGTCATATATCATACTATAGTGTTTGAAATCATCTTGAAGAGGACACTTTAAGCTTTCATTTAAGCCATTTTGTGAGTATGTGGGACAAGTACAGTCTTTGCCAGTGCTCTTTAAACTTGGAACAAATCGTTTTTTTACACAATATTTCCCTCAATCATATTCTTTCTTTTATTTCTATGCCATGACAAAACACAATATCTGGAATAGTGGTGCACTCTGGGGATTCAGGAAGTGTATAATTTATCTACAATATTTTGTCCTAGGGGAGTGATTTTCAGCTTTATGTTACTATAGCATTTTTTAAGAATCTAGAGTTGCTGTCTGGAACACTGCCAGACAGTCTGAGACAGTCTTTCTGAGAATCTTGCACCCTCAAAATTTGAGATAGACCAAAAATAGAGAAAAAAAAATTGATTCTAGACAACCCCAGGTTTCAAATGAGACCAGCTGTGTTATACTTTGTTGTAAGTTTGTCTACATTTTGTAGTGAACGTCCATAGCCATTTTACAAAAGATTCTGTTAACTCTCACTAAAATACATATATGCGATTGAAAATGGGTTACATGAATATCCTCAAGCCTCTCCTGTACAGACATGCCACATTTATGGCAACCACGTGCTGTTTTGGGCAAGAACCAAGCCATCTTATACATGCAGTATGAACATGTAATTTCTGCCCATTGTGAAGTGAGACCAGGTTACTGTATATAGATATATGAGACCACTGTACTGTTTCACTCACCACTGTTCTTTATCCAAAGGTGCACAAGACCAGTTTTCTGCATGTAAATACCACTGTACTGTATCTGTTTTAGACCACTGTACTTCATCTATAGCTGGACAGGACCACTGCACTGTATCTATTCTAAAACAATGCAGTGCATCTATATATTGGCATTGAGACTACTGTGCTGCATCTATAGACATCTGAACTGTACCGGTATCTATAATCCACTGTACTGGATACATATCTAGACCGTTGTACTGCATCTATACACCCTTTACATTGACCACTGCACCATATATAAATCATTGTCACCCAAAGTGTTATAGGCCTACAGGTTAAAATACAATTTAAATGGAAACTAAAACAAAGTGGAAACTAAGTGGTTAAGATGTTACACTCCCCCGAGTTCCCCAAGTTCGAATCCCAGAATGTTACATACAGATGCACTACATGTGGTTGTCTATATATCATACTACAGTGGTCTACACATCCAGTAGAGGTCTAAAATGCACAACAGTGGCACGCATTAGAGTGATCTAAACCTGCAATAGATTCATCTAAACCTACAATAGGGTGGTCTAAACCTGCACTAGAGTGGTCTAATCATGCACTAGAGGAGTCTAAACTTGCACTATATTGGACTAGATATTCACTAAATTGGTCTACTAATGCACTAGAGTGGTCTATTTGTACACTAGAGTGGTCTAAGCTTGCAAATAGTTATCTACGCATGCACTAGTGTGGTCTAAAATACACCAAAGTGGTATAACATGCATTAGGGAGGTCTAAACCTGTACTAAAGTGGTCTAGACCTGTACTAAAGTGGACTAATCTGGCATTATAGTGGTCTAAACCTGCAATAGAGTGGTCTAATCCTGCACTAGAGAAGTAAACTTGCACTAGAGTGTCCTATGTGCAATGAATTGGTCTACAGATCTGGTCTACACAACACTCTAGTGCATCTGTAGACCATGGTAGTGCATATTTAGACCACTCTACTGCATTATTAGACCAATATTTTGCTTATGTACGCCACTCTAGTGCAGGATTAGACCACTATTGCAGATTTAGACAACTCTTGTGCAGGTTTAGACCACTCTAGTGCAGGTGTAGACCACTCTAGTGCAGGTGTAGACCACCCCAGTGCAGGTGTAGACCACTCTAGTGCAGGTGTAGACCACTCTAGTGCAGGTGTAGACCACCCCAGTGCAGGTGTAGACCACTCCAGTGCAGGTGTAGACCACCCCAGTGCAGGTGTAGACCACTCCAGTGCAGGTGTAGACCACCCCAGTGCAGGTGTAGACCACTCCAGTGCAGGTGTAGACCACTCCAGTGCAGGTGTAGACCACTCCAGTGCAGGATTAGACCGTTCCAGTGCAGGATTAGACCGCTCTAGTGCAGGATTAGACCGCTCTAGTTCAGGATTAGACCGCTCTAGTGCAGGTTAGGACCACTCCTGGGCAGGTTTAGACCACTCTAGTGCAGGATTAGACAAATCTTTTGCAGGATTAGACCACTCTAGTGCAGGTGTAGACCACTCTAGTGCAGGATTAGACCACTCTAGTGCAGGTGTAGACCACTCTTGTGCAGGTGTAGACCACTCTAGTGCAGGATTAGACCACTCTAGTGCAGGTGTAGACCACTCTTGTGCAGGTGTAGACCACTCCAGTGCAGGATTAGACCACTCCAGTGCAGGTTTAGACCACTCCAGTGCAGGATTAGACCACACTAGTGCAGGACTAGACCACTCCTGGGCAGGTTTAGACCACTCCTGGGCAGGTTTAGACAACTCTTGTGCAGGTGTAGACCACTCTAGTGCAGGTATAGACCACTCTTGTGCAGGTGTAGACCACTCTAGTGCAGGATTAGACCACTCTAGCGCAGGATTAGACCACTCCTGGGCAGGTTTAGACCACTCCTGGGGAGGTTTAGACCACTCCTGGGCAGGTTTAGAACACTCTAGTGCAGGAATAGACAAATCTTTTGCAGGATTAGACCACTCTTGTGCAGGTTTAGACCACTCTAATGCACAAGTAGACCGCTCTAGTGCATCAGTTATCCAATTTATTGCATATGTAGGCCACTCTAGTGCAGGTTTAGAGCCCTCTGGTACAGGATTAGACCCCTCTAGTGGATATGTAGACCACTGTAATATGATCTATAGAACCACATGTAGTGCATCTGTATGTAACACCCTGGGATTTGAACTTGAGGAAGTCCAACATCTTAAAGACTAGACCATAGGGAGCCAAATCTTACTTTAGAGCTGCTGATGTTTTGTTTTAGTTTCCATTTAAATTGCATTTAACCTGTGGGCCTATAGCGCTTTGGGTGACCTGGTCCCTGGTTATTGTGTTGAGTTAAGATGCAGTAATGATCTGTATACAGTGCAGTGGTCAATGTAAAGGGTGTATAGATGCAGTGCAATGGTCTATATGTATCCAGTACAGTGGATTATAGATACCGGTACAGTTCAGATGTCATAGATGCAGCACAGTAGTCTAGATGCAGATATACTGTAGATGCACTACAGTGTTTAAGAATAGATGGAGTGGTCCTGTCCAGCTATAGATGAAGTACAGTGGTCTAAAATAGATACAGTACAGTGGTATTTATATTCATAAAACTGGTCTTGTGGACCTTTAGATAAAGCACAGTGGTGAGTGAAATGGTCTCATATACAGTAACGTGGTCTCATTGTTACAATGGGCAGAAATTACACATTTGTGTATAAAATGGCTTGGTTCTTGCCTAACACAGCATGTGTTTGCCATAAATGTGGCACGTCGGTACAGGAGAGTCTTCATGGATATTCATGTAACCCATTTCCAATCAAATATTTCAGTGACAGTTAACAAGACCATTTGTAAAATGGCTATGGGCATTTTTCACTCCAAAATCTAGACAAACTTACAACAAAGTATGGTTTTACCCCCTTCCCAACAAGGTAGCATAACATGGTTGGTCTCATTTGAAACCTGAGGTTGTCTAGAGTCTTTGGTCTTTGGTCTATATCAAATTTTAAAGGTGCAACATTCTCAGAAAGACTGTCTCGGCAGTGTTCCAGACAGCAACTCCTATAGATTCTTTAAAAAATGCTATTGTAACATAAAGTGAGTGTACCACTATTCCAGATATTGTATTTTGTGTCAATGATGTTTTGTGATGGCATAGAAGGAAAAGAAAGGCTATGATTTAGCAAAATGTGTGTAAAAAAAAAAAACGATTTGTTCCAAGTTTGAAGAGCACTGGCAAAGACTGTACTTGTCCCACATACTCACAAAAGGGCTTACATGAAAGCTTAACGTGTCCTCTTCAAGATGAATCCAAGCACTATAGTATGATATATATGACATAGGTCATTAAATTGAGCTAATATCACAGTAGGCACCTGTATTTAAAATGGCATGTTATCATCTCCGATTTGAGTGCAGACTTTTGGCCACAAAAAGAGTAATTCTCAAGATAGAGAGGTCATCTTGGGCTCAGATGGAAGCTTATGAGTTTGGGCAGTTTTGTAGCTACAATTGAGGCATTAATATCCACTCTAAAGTGCTGAGAAATTATTTGATGGGTAGGCCTACTTGTCAAACGGACAGCACATTTTGGGTGTTTTTGGTGATGTTGTGGGTGATATTTTACAGTAGGATGGTAGCAGGCTCCAAAAACCTATTCTGCCACTTACCCCAATGTGTCAGGATGCCCCATGCCGAATTTCATACTTTTATGTGCATTTATGTATTTTTAGTGAATTTATATTTGCCTTAACACAATTTCGCCAGAGACTTATACCAAAAAAAGGGTTTTTGGGCCCCCAAAGCCAAACGCCCCCGAGTTGAGGGTGGTCCCTTCATTCTGAGATGGCCCAGGGTATATGCTAACAGAAAATAACAGTGAAAAAAATTAAGCAGAAAACATTACGGTAGGGGGGTCTAGCTCCCGGACTAACCCCTATATAAGGGAGACTGCTGTGAGGGGTTCTTCAGTTCTGTCAACCAGCCAAGCTGTGCATGCCGTGCGTGCGTGCGTGCGTGCGTGCGTGCGTGCGTGCTAGTAGTGCCCTAGTTAGTAGGGCCTGTACCTGGGCATAGCCTAGTGCATTTCTGATTGTTTTTTTTGTCGTTTGTCCTCAGTTTGCCTTAAGTTTTCCTCGGCTCTTTCTTTTGTGTATTTGGCACATGGTTCAGGATTTTGGGTCTAAATAAAACCCTTGAAAGGGTTTTGGAGACCATGAAATTGTCGATTTCATGGTCTGGACAGTCCTCAAACAAATCCTCAAATCCTCAATCTCAAAAACCTCAAAAACAATGAAAAAGGCATACTATAGTATGTCTCCGAGACCATGTACGTCTCCGAGACCATGTACCTTTTCTCTTTCTTCGATTTCGACATTTTTCCTTTAAAAACAATGAAAAACGGCATACTATCGTATCATGCCGCTTTTTTCTCGATTTCGACATTTTTGAAACTGAAACCATTGTTTTAACTAGATCAGCATACTATATCATGTTGTCCAAGACCATGTACTATAGCATGTTGTATTCCTCGATTTTGTCATTTTTTGAAAATCCTCTAAAACGAGAAAAAATGGCATGAGGTAGTTTAGTATGTTTTCCAAGACCATGTACTATACCCTGCTTTTTCCCAGGTTTTGTCATTTTTTTGAAAATCCTCAAAAACAACCATTTTCGGCATACTACAGTATGTCGTTTTTTCTTGATTTTGACATTTTTCAAAAGTCATCAAAAATGACCATTTTCGACATACTATACTATGTCGAAAATCCTCAAAAACGATGAAAAACGGCATGCTATAGTATGTCGAACATTCTCTATTTCGACATTTTTCAAAAATCCACAAAAACGATGAAAAACATCATACTATAGCATGTTGTCTGAGACCATGTACTATAGCCTGTCGTTTTTCTTCGATGTTGTTATTTTTTTGTAAATCCTCACAAACGAACATTTTCAACATACTATAGTATGTCGTTTTTTCTTGATTTCGACATTTTTCGAAAATCCTCAAAAACAATGAAACACGGCATACTATAGATCAGGGGTGCCCAACCTTTTTTTAACCAAGATCTACTTTTAAAGTTGATGGCATGCCGAGTCCAAACTGCGTGTTGTGCACAAGTAGGCCATGACCTACTTGTGCGAGCGAAGCAAGCGTATACTCAAGACTTTAGCTATAAAGGTCTCTTACTCACACCTTAACTGGCCAATTAGAGTACCTTGAGGCACCCTACGCGTGGCTTTGTATCTTTTGTATCATTTTTTAAATGGCCAATGTGCCCTATTATAACGTCTCAGCTTCCTTGATTGGCCGACCCAAACCATTGTTTTCACAAAATGATATAAGTTATTTTTCCCAATAGATCGACCGATGCGGTTTTATCCGCTTTTGTGAGCAATGTTTCGATGGGTGCTACGACTCAGAGGACCAGACTTGTGACGGTGAGGCACTGTGTGTACTGCTTTGGAAGCAACTGGCAGCCGATCGATGTCCACATCTTCAACACAGTGGCTTTGAACTGGAGGGAGTTGATCCCAGTGGCAACAGGAAGTGAATGCCGCGCAGATGTTCCCCCCTTGGTGTTTGGCTACACAGCTGTGCTGGTGCAAGATACGGTCCTCATCTGGGGAGGCGGGCTGCATGAGAAGTACAACAATGTGCTTTATGGATTCGATGTAGACGCCCACAGATGGTTCAAACCACAGGTTTCTGGGACTCTCCCAGAGGGGAGGAGGCGTTGCTCCGCCTGTGTCTTGGAGAAGGTGATGTATGTTCATGGAGGATATCGCTGGTGTACACGTACTAATGACACATACAAGTTGGACACCAGCACCATGGTCTGGACTTTGATCAACAGCAGAGGAATTTCACCTCCTGCTTCAACATATCACTCTGCTACCATCATCGGGACGAAGATGTTTGTATTTGGAGGCTACAACGGGCATCAAAAAAACACCAGCGTTAGAGTGTTTGACACAGAGAATGACCGCTGGCTGGACACACCTTCTACCCAGCTTCATCCTGGAGAACGATGGAGTCATGCAGCCTTTGCCTACAATGGGGAGCTGTACATATGTGGTTACTGGAGCGAAAATGGCATCCGCAGTTTATGGAAACTCAATCCAGAGACCTTCTCCTGGAGCGTGGTTAATACCAAGGGGAAAGAACCGTGTCTGGAGGATATTTCGTGCTGTTCCATGATGGGAGATCGCTTCGTCATCTTTAGAAGAGACAATCTGTACATCTTAGACTTGAATCCTAGTCTAAAGACGTTATGCAAACTATGTGTTATTCAGCACGGTCTGGAGCAGACGGAACTCCCACACGACCTCAGGTGGGAACTGGCAGCAACGACTGCAAACACAGTAACTGAACAAAACTAAAAAACAAGGGACTGAGCAGGTTTTGCCAAACACGTCCAAGACCATGAACTATATAGCCCCAGGTTTTTGTCATTTTTCGAAAATTCTTGAAAACGACGATTTTGACATTTTGAAATTCTCAAAAATTATGGAAAATGGCATACTATAACATGTTATAACTCAATTTTGGCATTTTTTTTATGAAAACCCTCGAAAGCTTTGAAAAACGGCCTACTACAGATGTCTGAATGTTAAGCAACAATAGAAACCTCTGGTGGTTCTGTTATTTTCTATGTGGCGTTTTGTGAGCACACAGCAAGCACAGTGACTCACTGGATAAAGATTCTGACTGGAAATTTAAAGCCCTGGGTTTCTAGTCACAGATCTTACAGTGTGTTCATTGGGATCTAATGCATTCAGCAGAGAATTAAATCCAGGAATTCTAGTAGTTTGTTTTCTTTGTTTCTTATTTATGATTTTCATTTAAAAAATTCTGAACGACTTACTATAGTACTATGTCATCCAAAACCATGAACTATAGTATGTCTTTCATTAATTTCATCCACTTTTTATTTTGAAATGTTGCAATGCATTCTCCATGGCAATAGCACAAACTTTATTATACTATTAGTCCTACATACTAATAGTAATAATCATGAAAAACGGCACACTATAGTATGTTGTCCAAGACCACGAAATATAGCTTGTCGTTTTTCCCATGTTTTGTCATTTTTTGAAAATCCTTAAACGCCGGAAAACTGCATGCTATACTAGGTTGTTTTTCTTCAATTTTGACATTTTAACGAAAATCCTGAAAAATGATGAAAAACGGCATACTATATCATGTTGTCCAAGACCATGTAGTATAGCATGTTGTATTTCCTCGATTTTGTCATTTTTTGAAAATCCTCTAAAACGAGAAAAAATGGCATGAGGTAGTTTAGTATGTTTTCCAAGACCATGTACTATACCCTGCTTTTTTCCCAGGTTTTGTCATTTTTTGAAAATCCTCAAAAACAACCATTTTCGGCATACTACAGTATGTCGTTTTTTCTTGACTTTGACATTTTTCAAAAGTCATCAAAAATGACCATTTTCGACATACTATACTATGTCGAAAATCCTCAAAAACGATGAAAAACGGCATGCTACAGTATGTTGTCTGAGACCATGTACTATACTGTAGTCTGTCGTTTTTCTTCGATGTTGTCATTTTTTTTGTAAATCCTCGCAAACGAACATTTTCAACATACTATAGTATGTCGTTTTTTCTTGATTTCGACATTTTTCGAAAATCCTCAAAAACAATGAAACACGGCATACTATAGATAGTCTGCTGTCCGAGACCATGTACTATAACCTGTCATTTTTCTTCGATTTCGACCTTTTTCGAAAATCCTCAAAAATGATGAAAAACGGCATACTACAGTATGTTGTTTTTTCTTGATGTCATGGGGCAGCTTGTGCCCTTGAGAAAAAAACTCTTTGAGGAGCACTAAGCATGCACGGCACACACACAGAGGCAGCCAATCAATCTAACATCACTGGCCAGGTTGGGTGCTATACTGCAGTAACTGGGGGGGTGTGGGGCGGACATTGTTTGTGCATGATTGCATTACTTCATTTCATTTATGTATTCCTTATTCTTAATGATTATTCATCATTATTCATTATATAAATTGCTATATGAATTGGTTCATTTTGATGAGTTAACTTAATTAATACAAACAGTCATTTCAGAGAAAACATTTCATTGAATGTTCTTTCAACTTTGTATCCCCTCAGCACTTGCCCTCCTCTGCTCAGCTCCACTGCCAAAACAGAGTAGAAGCAGCCATTGGCTGAACTAGAGTGTGGAAGGTGCCAAGTGCTGTGGGGAAGAGAGGGGTGGTTTACACACTTAAATGATTAATATCTGATTACTATACAATATAAAGTGATGTAGATCATAGGGATGTTGGTCTAACACATGCCTGGGCATTATGCGGCCCGGGGGCCAAATGCGGCCCTTTGGCTGACTCTGACCGGCCCGGGGACCACCAGTGGTCCTTGAGAGAGTTTCAGTTAAATATGGAAAGTTGGTTAACCAGATGTAACTCTTTGAGAGCGTAAAAATGAAACCAAATGGACCCTTGCGGGTCCATTTGGTTTCATGTTTACACTCTCAAGAGTTAAAATATTCAAATTAAAATCTACACAATCAGATAATGTGAAAGAATGGTCATTTTTGGTCTATGTTTGCCTGTTTTGTTTCCCAAATCAAGCCTGGTATTGTGAGCAAAACCAAAAGAAATCTTTGGCTCAAATACTGAATAAATAGAGGGCCCTGGTATCAAAAAGTTTGCTCTTACTCTTACTTTAATCTTGAAATTAAATTAATACTACACAGACTTTAGTTCAGCCTTTAGTCTTGGCCCTCCACAATATTTTATGTATCTCATGTGGCCCTGAAGGAGTTTTTGGAGAGTTAACATTCAGTTAATATTCCATTCTAACTGACTATTTCAAAAGCCACCTGCAGAATTATGTCACAAGCAGCCTACATGCTGATTGCAGAGATAGATCTTCAACTATTTGGATGTTCAAGCAGAGTCTAATTGTAGACTATGTCCAAACCAGATTCCATGAGTCATCTTAGAATCTGACTACAGGTCAGTAGGCTTCGGCTTACCACAGCCAATACATTGCAGGGCTATTGTGAGATCATGTAGATTGCTCTGACAGACCACCTGGAGCCTGGGTGATTGACAGTGACACAAGCACACACAGAACCTTTCAAGGAGCAAAACTAAGACACACCCATTGTATGTTTGAGAATATATGTATAGATGGGGTTTAAGAGAAAGGACACAGTTGAGACAAGTAAGGAGCATAGAGCAATCAGTAATGAGTAATGAGCATCGAGTGTTACCTGGGGAGGCTCCTGCCTCCATCTGCTGTACTAGAAATCGTGAATGCTGATATTTGTAATGTACTGACTGAAGTGAATCAATAAAAAGGAACAAAGGATTTAAAGCCTGCAAGGACCCTCAACTCATTTCAATAAGGTGACTACATGAAGGAATTAGGGAAATGTCCACAGAACCCTGAGATGAGAGGAAATACACCACATTAATGGCGCCCAACGTTTGAGGATTTTTGATGTGGACTATTCTGCGTCATGGACAACGAACCTTCGACTCTGGACTTTTCCTTTTTCAATTCCTTTTTGTTGCCTTGGACGTGAGCTTTTGGGAACCTTCTGTATTAGGATGGAATAGCCTTGAACACTATCTGTGTTGAGTATAAATCTAGAGTCTTAGGGTAGGCCTAGGTAAGGTATTTTTGGTGCTAAGTTGAAGTTTGCTTTTGGTAGGGAATTTAAGTGTTGTGCAGTGTCTGTCCATGGTATGATTGTACTGTGTACATGCTCTACTTTGTCTGTTGGTGAAACTAATTTGGCAGTAATATTTTTTATTTCCACTTTCTGAAACATTTTTTCATGTTTCAGAGGGGGGGGGGAATAAATGATAATATATGTATTAAAGTGGGAATGCTCATCAAAATTTGGCCGGAAATATCATTTTAATCTAATCATTATATGGGAATAAAATTGGGGATAATTTCATGCTAATTAATGTATTTAGGGTTAAATTATGGTTCAAGTTGAATTTAGAAGATACATGAAAATCGTAAACTTTGTAAAATTGGACATATAAGTTAATTTGGATTGTAAAACCTTAAGCTTGTATGGGTAATTTGGCTCTTGGGTTGAGAAAAACAAAACAACTGTTGCTTATGTGAGTAAGTGAGTGAGTGGAAGAGTGCATGTCACAGTGTGATTGTGTGAGCCTAGTGAGATATCCGCTATTTAGTAGCTATGATGACTCCTAAAAGCATTACCCCATTGGACATTGTCCAAGAGAAATATTCAGTTGTTTGCAAGGATATTTTGAAAATTTCAAAGAAATTTAACCAGCGTTGGCCATTCATAGACCAGCGTTGGCCGATTGAAGGATCATTTGACTTACAATTGATTGAATCTATTAGATCTCTAGTGCATGGATACAGAGCAGATCAGAAAACAAAGGCAAGAAATCTCAAACGCAAGACAGAACTATCAGTGTTAGCTATGTTCTGTACAGAAGCTCCCAAAGCCAACGCCAACGTCAATCCCAACACCTATACCAGTTCCACTGAATCATTTTTGCCCAAAGAGCAGCAATCCATTGACACCATGGATCAAAACGACGACTCAGTGAAGAAGACCGAGATGAACTTTCAAGTGTCTGCCAACACACAACGCTCTATTAAGGAAGAATTGGAACATGTCCGTGCTATGAAAGAGGACCTAACTAATGATCTAAAGACACAGAGACAGTCTATGCGTACCACAGAGGCACGTTTGGGTGAAATCCTGCTGAAAGAGGCACATCTGATTCTTGATTTGGGTGAACTGCAGGACACGGTTGGACACAGAGGTGCAGTCCACCCTGATACGAACATTGACATTGATATGCAATCAGACAGTTTCAGACCTACACCAGCCCCTAGGAAGAAAGACCTACTGTTACAGGACACTCTACACTGTATTGAGGATCAGCTGGATTCCCTTCATGCAGCAAAGACAAGCCTGAGACAACATTATGAGACATACAAGGATGTGGATAAAGACACTGCAGATTTCATTTTGCAACGTTTGACTGAACTCTGCAGTGAAGAAAATAACTTGACTGCACAACGTGACATTGCCATTGGAGGACTCAAGCTGAAAAGCAAGCCCATCACAGAAAGAAAGAGGAAGAAGGAGGAGGATTTTGAGAAATATAACAATGATCCTAAGAGGTGTTGCCACACACATGAGCATGCCAGATCTACAATGATGGAACGAGAGACACAGACTGAAGAGAGCCACATAGAGAAAGACTCCAGGGGGGTTCCATACAGACAGCCATGCAGACCACAGAGGGCTGAGGGCCCTATCCCTGTCATTCCTGAGATTGTTACAGTCAATCAGTTGCCAGTACTGAGTGGCCAGAAACAGGGCTACAATCATGCTGTCATTGCAGAAATTGTGGAAAAGTTGCCACCACTCAAAGATGGAGCACCAGCATGGTGTAGAAAGTTTGATGCATTGATGGTGGATGAGCAGTTGACTATGGCAGACTTTAAGAAATTGCTTTCATTTTTGATTGGCAATCACCACCTTCATAACGTTTTGAGTCGTGCAAGCCTTGCACAGCAATGGGATTCAAAGATTAGAGACGATGACTCATTCTCAGCCCATAAGGAGGCTATTTGGCAGGTCCTGAAAAGACTTTTTCCTACCAAGATTAACCTGGATGCTATTCTCACCGACCCGCTAGGTGACAAGAATCCGAGTCTATTCATAATGCAAGCTCAAAAGAAATGGACAGATGTCACAGATCTCACAGCCTGTGACCCGGAATTGGACCAGCATGTGTTTCGCTCAAAGCTTGAAAAGTGTTTGCCTGAAGCAGTCCAAGCTGATTTGAAGGAAGTGATGGGACTTGAAAATATGCCTATGCAACAATACACAGACCATGTAGTGCATCACGTTACATTGTTTCGCAAAAAGGAGGAGATTCAAAGACAGGAAGATGCAGAGACAATTCGCCAAATGAACAAGACACAATTGGAATGTAACCTCCAGACATTGCGAGGAGCAGTGACAGCTGCAACAGCACAGACAGTGAAGGTTGTCCAGCCAGAGTCAGCAACATTGCAGCTACCCAAGGAGAGCCCTGAAACAGAAATCAGCAGGGTGTCGCCTGTGGGTGATGGTCTAGCTGGCACACGTCCTCAGAGAGAATTGCCTTGGAGAGTCCGACCGGAACCGGATTCATGGGAACCACAGCAGAGATGGCAACCGCAGTGGGAGGTCTCACCGCGACAAGGACAACAGTGGAGTCAACAACCAGTCCCACCCTTCTACCAGTGGGCACCACAGAATATCCCACAGCAAGCAATGCCACCCTGTTCTGCACCCCAGTACACAGCTCCATATTCCCAGACATCACAGCAGTATATTTCCCCACCAGGATGTGTCCCACAGAAGCGCAGTGGCGCAGGGACCTGGAGAACTAAGGGATGTTGTCATAGATGTGGTGTCTATGGACATTTTTCTAGACATTGCCAACAATAAGGAACACGAGAAAACATGCAAGCTAATTGATGGTAGATCTGATGAACAATGAGACTGATGTCTCATGGAGTACGACAATTATGAGGAATATTAGCTGACTGTTGGGAGTTGCCACTCTACAGTGAAGGAGAAGTGTGGTCACTACTCCATGCTTTTTGACAGTTGACTGCCACACCACTTTTCTATCTGCCACATAGTTTTTGACATTTTTGCATTTTGCAGTTTAGAAAGTCTTATTCTCAGGTTGACAATCGGTCAAATATATTCAAAGAACTAGGAGAGATGCCTCAGTTTAGGAATCAGGAAACAAAAGATTTACAAGTGTTTTCATACTGTAGGTACAGTAATTTTCATGTACTGTATGATATCATTTTGACTGTTTCTTTGTTTTTAACTAAGTTTGTTTTGAGTTACCCTAACTGTGTTAAGTAGCTTCTCCTGATCCAGGGGGGAAGAGATTACCTACAAAGAGATTCAGTTTCAGAATTAGTTAAGACATTTTTGGGGAATTTGAACATTTCGGGAGAACAAAAAAAAAAAATGTTTTTTGGGGAAAAATAATTTGGTCATTTATGAGCTATGAATTATGTCTGGGGAATGTGATATTCCCCAGAAGGGGGGGAATGAAGGAGTTTTTGGAGAGTTAACACTTCCAAGTATTCCATTCTAACTGACTATTTCAAAAGCCACCTGCAGAGTTATGTCACAAGCAGCCTACATACTGATTGCAGAGATAGATCTTCAACTATTTGGATGTTCAAGCAGAGTCTAATTGTAGACTATGTCCAAACCAGATTCCATGAGTCATCTTAGAATCTGACTACAGGTCAGTAGGCTTCGGCTTACCACAGCCAATACATTGCAGGGCTATTGTGAGATCATGTAGATTGCTCTGACAGACCACCTGGAGCCTGGGTGATT
Source organism: Benthosema pterotum (assembly GCA_039105355.1). Taxonomy (NCBI): domain Eukaryota; kingdom Metazoa; phylum Chordata; class Actinopteri; order Myctophiformes; family Myctophidae; genus Benthosema; species Benthosema pterotum. The sequence goes on from CM076970.1 coordinate 12,678,289, forward strand.
GACAGTGACACAAGCACACACAGAACCTTTCAAGGAGCAAAACTAAGACACACCCATTGTATGTTTGAGAATATATGTATAGATGGGGTTTAAGAGAAAGGACACAGTTGAGACAAGTAAGGAGCATAGAGCATTCAGTAATGAGTAATGAGCATCGAGTGTTACCTGGGGAGGCTCCTGCCTCCATCTGCTGTACTAGAAATCGTGAATGCTGATATTTGTAATGTACTGACTGAAGTGAATCAATAAAAAGGAACAAAGGATTTAAAGCCTGCAAGGACCCTCAACTCATTTCAATAAGGTGACTACATGAAGGAATTAGGGAAATGTCCACAGAACCCTGAGATGAGAGGAAATACACCACAGCCCCTTGGGGAAAATAATTGCCCACCCTGGTCTAACATATAATGTCTATTGCTGTTGATTTATATTGCATGCATATGAGTTAAGGGAGCTTGTAGATCAGCTGCATTCGCTTAATTGAGAACCCTCTCAGTGGTGGGAACCACCCCTATATAAGGGAGACTGCTGTGAGGGGTTCTTCAGGGAAAACAACATGGCGGCGTGGACCTGGCAGCACTGATCGTGGGGGGTGGTGAGGGAGTTGAGATGGAGTCGTCGGATGGAGAAATGGATGGGGATTCAAGAACAAATGCAGTTGGAAGTAGGAGAAAGAAAAAACGGCTGTTGGAAAGTGATGATGAATCTGGAAAGTTGTGGAGGTTTCATCATTTTTTGAAAATACTTGAAAACGATGGAAAACGGCATAGGCCTACTATAGTATAGTACATTAATATTTTTCCTTGATTTTGACATTTTTTGAAAATCGGCATAATATACAGTATGTGCGAGGTGCTGAAAGTCCCGAGGCTCCTAATAAAGAAACTGAAACCATTATTTTAACTAGATCAGCACTCTGCAGAGTGCAAACTTGCGTGTTGCGCACAAGTAGGCCATGACCTACTTGTGCGAGCGAAGTGAGCTCAAGACTTTAGCTATAAAGGTCTCTTACTCACGCCATCATTACATCATCACCTACACCGTCCAATCAGAGTACGCTGAGGGACCACCACCGACCAACACTCGCATTGCACATAAGTAGGCCATAGCCTACTTGTGTTTGTATCTTTTGTATCATTTTTTTAGTCAATGTGCCCTATTATAAAGTCTCAGCTTCATTGATTGGCCAACCCAAACCATTGTATTCACAAAACGATATAAGTTATTTTTCCCAATAGATCGACCAATGCGGTTTTATCCGCTTTTGTGAGCAATGTTTCGATGGGTGCTACGGCTCAGAGGACCAGACTTCCGATATCAAACTGCTGTGACGGTGAGACACTCTGTGTACTGCTTTGGAAGCAACTGGCAGCCGATCGATGTCCACATCTTCAATACAGTGGCTTTGAACTGGAGGAAGGTGACCCCAGTGGCAACAGGAAGTGAACGCCGCGCAGATGTTCCCCCCTTGCTGTTTGGCTACACAGCTGTGCTGGTGCAAGATACGGTCCTCATCTGGGGAGGCCAGATATTTTGCGAGGAACGCATTGTCATGCAAGAAAAGTACAACAATGTGCTTTATGGATTTGATGTTGACGCCCACAGATGGTTCAAACCACAGGTTTCTGGGACTCTCCCAGAGGGGAGACAGTACTGCTCAGCCTGTGTCTTGGAGAAGGTGATGTATGTACATGGAGGATATCGGTGGCCGTGTATACATACTAATGACACATACAAGTTGGACACCAGCACCATGGTCTGGACTTTGATCAACAGTAGAGGAATTTCACCTCCTGCTTCAACATATCACTCTGCTACCATCATCGGGACGAAGATGTTTGTATTTGGAGGCTACACTGGGCGTGAGGACAACAGCCTCAGAGTGTTTGACACAGAGAATGACCGCTGGCTGGACACACCTTCTACCCAGCTTCATCCTGGAGAACAGAGTCATGCAGCCTTTGCCTACAACGGGGAGCTGTACATAGGTGGTTACTGGAGAGGAAATGGCATCCGCAGTTTATGGAAACTCAATCCAGAGACCTTCTCCTGGAGCGTGGTCAATACCAAGGGGAAAGAACCGTGTCTGAATGATATTTTGTGCTGTTCCATGATGGGAGATCGCTTCGTCATCTTTAGAAGAGACAATCTCTACATCTTAGACTTGAATCCTAGTCTAAAGACGTTATGCAAACTATGTGTTATTCAGCACGGTCTGGAGCAGACGGAACTCCCACACGACCTCAGGTGGGAACTGGCAGCCATGACTGCAAATACAGTAACTGAACAAAACTAAAAAACAAGGGACTGAGCAGGTTTTGCCAAACACGTCCAAGACCATGAACTATATAGCCGCAGGTTTTCGTCATTTTTTGAAAATTCTTGAAAACGGCGATTTTGACATTTTGAAATTCTCAAAAATGATGAAAAATGGCATACTATAACATGTTATAACTCAATTTTGGCATTTTTTGAAAACCCTCAAAAGCTTTGAAAAACGGCCTACTACAGATGTTTGAATGTTAAGCAACAATAGAAACCTCTGGTGGTTCTGTTATTTTGTGCACAGTGACTCACTGGATAAAGATTCTGACTGGAAATTTAAAGCCCTGGGTTTCTAGTCACAGATCTTACAGTGTGTTCATTGGGATCTAATGCATTCAGCAGAGAATTAAATCCAGGAATTCTAGTAGTTCGTTTTCTTTGTTTCTTATTTATGATTTTCATTTAAAAAATTCTAAATGACTTACTATAGTACTATGTCATCCAAAACCATGAACTATAGTATGCCTTTCATTAATTTCATTCACTTTTTATTTTGAAATGTTGCAATGCATTCTCAATGGCAATAGCACAAACTTTATTATACTATTAGTCCTACATACTAATAGCAATAATCATGAAAAACGGCACACTTGTATGTTGTCCAAGACCACGAAATATAGCTTGTCGTTTTTTCCCATGTTTTGTCATTTTTTGAAAATCCTTGAAAACGACGGAAAACTGCATACTATATTAGGATGTTTTTCTTCGATTTCGACATTTTAACGAAAATCCTGAAAAAATGATGAAAAACGGCATACTATATCATGTTGTCCAAGACCTTGTTGTCCATGTACTATAGCATATTGTATTTCCTCGATTTTGTCATTTTTTGAAAATCCTCTGAAACGAGAAAAAATGGCATGAGGTAGTTTAGTATGTTTTCCAAGACCATGTACTATACCCTGCTTTTTTCCCAGGTTTTGTCATTTTTTGAAAATCCTCAAAAACCATTTTCGGCATACTACAGTATGTCGTTTTTTCTTGACTTTGACATTTTTCAAAAGTCATCAAAAATGTCCATTTTCGACATACTATGCTATGTCGAAAATCCTCAAAAACGATGAAAAACGGCATGCTATAGTATGTCGAAAATTCTCTATTCCGACATTTTTCAAAAATCCTCAAAAACGATGAAAAACATCATACTATAGCATGTTGTCTGAGACCATGTACTATAGCCTGTCGTTTTTCTTCGATGTTGTCATTTTTTTGTAAATCCTTGCAAACGAACATTTTCAACATACTATAGTATGTCGTTTTTTCTTGATTTTGACATTTTTCGAAAATCCTCAAAAACAATGAAACAAGGCATACAATAGATAGTCTGCTGTCCGAGACCATGTACTATAACCTGTCATTTTTCTTCGATTTCGACCTTTTTCGAAAATTCTCAAAAATGATGAAAAACGGCATACTACAGTATTGTTTTTTCTTGATGTCACGGGGCAGCCCGTGCCCTTTAGAAAAAAAAACTCTTTGAGGAGCACTAAGCAAATACTCCTTTATGGCTGTTTCCCCTACCCCAAAATAAGCTTATAATGGGGCCAAGGGGGTTGTGCAAGTTCACCTATATACATCGCTCCAAAATGCAATTTTTTGCTATATATTGTGTCTCCACCATGGCAGTAGTGTGTTAACACTCACACTTTCACTTTCACTTTTGTTTCAGCAGTGGTTCAGCCATAAACCATGTGCCACGCCCCCAGGTTTTGAGACAGCTGGATCACTGCTGAATCAAAAGTGAAAGTGAAAGTGTGAGTGTTAACTCACTACTGACATGGTGGAGACACAATATATAGCAAAAAATTGCATTTTGGAGTGATGTATATAGGTGAACTTGCACAACACCCATTGGCCCCATTATAAGCTTATTTTGGGGTAGGGGAAACAGCCATAAAGGAGTATTTTCACAAAATAACACCTGGACCACTTTTTTCCAAAAAGTTAACTGCAAATAAAGATACAAAAAAACTTTTGGGCCGGAATTCTCCTTTAATGATTATTCATCATTATTCATTATATAAATTGCTATATGAATTGGTTCATTTTGATGAGTTAACTTAATTAATACAAACAGCCATTTCAGAGAAAACATTTCATTGAATGTTCTTTCTCCTTTGTATCCATAGAGTAATAAAATAACAGAGAACGGACTTGAGCGATAGCCCCGCCCCCTTGCCGTTCATTTCAATACAAGTTGCTCATTGGCGCTTTGAAGCACCCGGAAGACCGCCGGAAGTGCGCCTATTTCCGCATTTGGACACCAAAATTTGGTGCCCAAATGCGGAAGTATTTCTCCATGAACGCGCCCGAAGCAAGGGATTATGGGAACCATGAACGAGCGCCGTCGCGAACGAGCAAAGGAAAAAAAACATCAAAAAGCATCAAAAACAAGCTTGTGGGTTTGCATTGAGCTTATTATCTGTCATATAATACATCCGTTGTGTTTTGAGAGGTAGTATATGACGTGAGGACCGCAGGTTTATTCAGAAAACAACTTAAATACAAACTGCCCTGTCCGCGTGCACAAAGCAAACTAGTGTGCGTGCTCTCGGGCGTTCGTGCATGAATTCCACCCGCCTGCAGTACCAAACTTGGCCACCAGCGTGGCAGCTTCAAGCCTGGAGCCGCTGTCTGCCGGTGTGTTTGTATCCCTCAGCACTTGCCCTCCTCTGCTCAGCTCCACTGCCAAAACAGAGTAGGCCTAGAGGCAGCCATTGGCTGAACTAGAGTGTGGAAGGTGCCAAGTGCTGTGGGGAAGAGAGGGGTGGTTTACAGACTTAAATGATTAATATCTGATTACTATACAATATGAAGTGATGTAGATCATAGGGATGTTGGTCTAACAGCTAATGTCTATTGCTGTTGATTTATATTGCATGCATATGAGTTAAGGGAGCTTGTAGATCAGCTGCTTTCGCTTAATTGAGAACCCTCTCAGTGGTGGGATCCACCCCTATATAAGGGAGACTGCTGTGAGGGGTTCTTCAGTTCTGTCAACCAGCCAAGCTGTGCACGCCGTGCGTGCGTGCGTGCGTGCGTGCGTGCGTGCGTGCGTACATGCGTGCGTACATGCGTGCGTGCGTGCGTGCGTGCGTGCGTGCGTGCTAGTAGTGCCCTAGTTAGTAGGGCCTGTACCTGGGCATAGCCTAGTGCATTTCTGATTGTTTTTTTGTCGTTTGTCCTCAGTTTGCCTTAAGTTTTCCTCGGTTCTTTCTTTTGTGTATTTGGCCAATATTATTTTCGCAGTTTTTTCGGTCCACTGTATTATATGCACATGGTTCAGGATTTTGGGTCTAAATAAAACCCTTGATAGGGTTTTGGAGACCATGAAATCGTCTCGGACGATTTCATGGTCTGGACAGTCCTCAAACAAATCCTCAAATCCTCAAGTCTCAAAAATCCTGAAAAAAACAATGAAAAAGGCATACTATAGTATGTCTCCGAGACCATGTACCTTTTCTCTTTCTTCGATTTCGACATTTTTCCTTTAAAAACGATGAAAAACGGCATACTATCGTATGCCGCTTTTTTCTCGATTTCGACATTTTTGAAACTGAAACCATTATTTTAACTAGATCAGCACTCAGCAGAGTGCAAACTTGCGTGTTGCGCACAAGTAGGCCATGACCTACTTGTGTGAGCGAAGCGAGCTTATACTCAAGACTTTACGCCATCATTACATCATCACCTATACCGTCCAGTCAGAGTACCCTGAGGTACCAACACTCGCATTGCGCACAAGTAGGCCATGGCCTACTTGTGTGCGAGCAGAGTGAGCGGATAGGTGTCTTACTTACCTCACCATTACGTCATCACCTTAACTGGCCAATTAGAGTACTTTGAGGCACCCTATGCCGCGTGGCTTTGTATCTTTTGTATCATTTTTTTAATGGTCAATGTGCCCTATTTATAAAGTCTCAGCTTCCTTGATTGGCCGACCCAAACCATTGTTTTCACAAAACGATATGTTATTTTTCCCAATTGATCGACCAATGCGGTTTTATCCGCTTTTGTGAGCAATGTTTCGATGGGTGCTACGGCTCAGAGGACCAGACTTCATATATCAAACTGCTGTGACAGTGAGACACTCTGTGTACTACTTTGTAAGCAACTGGCAGCCCATCGATATCCACGTCTTTAACACAGTGGCTTTGAACTGGAGGAAGTTGACCCCAGTGGCAATAGGAAGTGAACGCCGTGCAGATGTTCCCTCCATGTGGTGGGGCTACACAGCTGTGCTGGTGCAAGAAGATACAGTCCTCCTCTGGGGAGGCCAGCTGGATGAGAAGTACAACAATGTGCTTTATGGATTCGATGTCGACACCCACAGATGGTTCAAACCACAGGTTTCTGGAACTCTCCCAGAGGGGAGGGAGTACTGCTCAGCCTGTGTCTTGGGGAAGGTGATGTATGTACATGGAGGATACCGCTGGCTGTTTAAACATACTAATGACACATACAAGTTGGACACCAGCACCATGGTCTGGACTTTGATCAACATTAGAGGAATTTCACCTCCTGCTTCAGCATGGCACTCTGCTACCATCATCGGGACGAAGATGTTTGTATTTGGAGGCTACACTGGGCGTGAGGACAACAGCCTCAGAGTGTTTGACACAGAGAATGACCGCTGGCTGGACACACCTTCCACCCAGCTTAATTCTGGAGAACGGAGTCATGCAGCCTTTGCCTACAACGGGGAGCTGTACATAGGTGGTTACTGGAGTGAAAATGGCATCCGCAGTTTATGGAAACTCAATCCAGAGACCTTCTCCTGGAGCGTGGTTAATACCAAGGGGAAAGAACCGTGTCTGAATGATATTTCGTGCTGTTCCATGATGGGAGATCGCTTCGTCATCTTTAGAAGAGACAATCTCTACATCTTAGACTTGAATCCTAGTCTAAAGACGTTATGCAAACTATGTGTTATTCAGCACGGTCTGGAGCAGACGGAACTCCCACACGACCTCAGGTGGGAACTGGCAGCCATGACTGCAAATACAGCAACTGAACAAAACTGTCCGGTACTGAACTGTGAAATGTGCTCTGTATGCCTTATTTTGTAGTTAAGTCTAATTGTTATTAGTGTTTCCTGTTGCCTAGTTGCCTGTATTGTCAAGTCTCTCAGTTACACAGCTGTCTCCATTCTGTCATTACCTCTGCTGTTACCTGTCACCACTCACCTGTGTTCACTCCTCTCATCAGCCTATAGCAGGGGTCGGCAACCCAAGATGTTGAAAGAGCCATTTTCAACCCAAAATTAAATTCAAAATCTGTCTGGAGCCGCATTTTACTTTTTATTTTTTTCCTGAGAGTGTGCAAATGTGATCCTGGCGGGTCCATTTGGTTCCATTTGCACACTCAGAAAAAAAAGGTCCTCAAAGAAAAATCATTAACATGGTGAAACACAACCTTTCTTCAGAAATGGAGTTTCTAAAAAAAAAAAAAAAAAAAGGAGTTTTACAGAACTCCATTTCTACTCCACACAACATCTCTAAGGTATATTAATGACATAGTAAACTGAGTAAACAGTTGAAAATGGGTGGTTCAGATTGAAAGCTCCACCTCTGATAACTGCTGGGCTTTTTTGACATGGCCAAGTGCTACTTTAACTGGCAACTGTCAGACAGCGCAACGCGTTTTGGGTGACTGAAATGTTTATATTATTTTGTGTGTGTATGTAATAATGCTACAGCCACTGAGCCACTAGGGCTGTGTTCGGGAGCCGCATGCGGCTCCTGAGCCGCAGGTTGCTGACCCCTGGCCTATAGCCTATTAGTATTGGACTCATTCTGCCCTCACACTGCCAGATCCATGTCTATGTTACTGTGTGTTCCTGCCTGCTTGTCCTCCTGTTGCCTTCACCTGATGTAAGCTGTTTAGTGTTCCATGTTATTAAATACTGGACTTTACCTGCCTGTCTCCTGGTTCTGCTTCTGGATCCCAACCCGACACACACGTGACAAAAACTAAAAAATAAGGGACTGAGCAGGTTTTGCCAAACACGTCCAAGACCATGAACTATATAGCCCCAGGTTTTCGTCATTTTTTGAAAATTCTTGAAAACGACGATTTTGACATTTTGAAATTCTCAAAAATGATGAAAAATGGCATACTATAACATGTTATAACTCGATTTTGGCATTTTTTGAAAACCCTCGAAAGCTTTGAAAAACGGCCTACTACAGATGTTTGAATGTTAAGCAACAATAGAAACCTCTGGTGGTTCTGTTATTTTCTATGTGGCATTTTGTGAGCACACAGCAAGCACAGTGACTCACTGGATAAAGATTCTGACTGGAGATTTAAAGCCCTGGGTTTCTAGTCACAGATCTTACAGTGTGTTCATTGGGATCTAATGCATTCAGCAGAGAATTAAATCCAGGAATTCTAGTAGTTTGTTTTCTTTGTTTCTTATTTATGATCTTCATTTAAAAAATTCTAAACGACTTACTATAGTACTATGTCATCCAAAACCATGAACTATATGCCTTTTTCTGCGGCATTTAAATTAAGCGCCCAATGCATTCTTAATGGCAATAGCACAAACTTTCCTACATACTTATACCTATAAACCCCATTTTGCCATTTTTAAGGATTTCCAAATAGTATGCCAATTTTACTTATTATTATTTTTGAAAATCCTCAAACTACCAAAAAACGGCATACTATAGTACTATAGTTGTGCAAGACGTTTTCCCCAAGTTTTCCCCAAGTTTCGCCATTTTTTTAAATCCTTGAAAATGATGAAAAATGGCATACTATAGCACGTTGTATGTCATTTTCTCTTTTTGACATTTTTTTTTTTTAAAAATTCGTAGTCTGTTGTCCAAGACCATGTACTATAGCCTGTCGTTTTTCCAGGTATCGTCATTTTTTGAAAACCCTTGAAAACGATATAAAATGCCCTACTATAGTATGTCATTTTTCCTCGATTTTGACATTTTTCAAAAAACCTCAAAAATTATGAAAATTGTCATTTTTTGAAATTCCTCAAACTACGAAATACAACACTATAGTATGTTTTCCAAGACAATGTACTATAGCCTGTATTTTCCCTCGATTTCGACATCGTTTTTTTTTTTTTTTTTTTTCAAAAATCCTCAATAATGATGAAAAATGGCATAGGTTACTATAGTATGTTTTCCAAGACCATGAACATGCCTAGCGTTTTTCCATTTTTTTTTTTTTTTTTTTTTTTTTTTTTTCATTTTTTAGCCTGGCCTAACCCTGAAATGATTTTGGGGGGGGGGGGGGGGGGGGGCCTTGAGCCTTGACTTTTTAGACGGCAGATGAGCTCATCTGATTGGATCTCTCCAACGTGTCATCATCCCCGGCCCTTCCCCGCCCTTCCACTGCAGTGCCACATCAAATGATTTCTAGGCCACTGTGGGTAACAAATTAGTCCAGGCTTTCCGTTTTTCCGTTTCCATTTTTTCCAAGAACATGTACTATATAGCTTGAAGTTTTCCCCAGGTTTCATCATTTTTTGAAAATACTTGAAAATGATGCAAAACAGCATACTATAGTATAGTGCGTTGTATTTTCCCTCGATTTTAAAAAAAAATATTTTTCCTCGATTTTGACATTTTTTGAAAATCCTCAAAAATGATGAAAAACGGCATACTATTTTACGTTGTCCAAGACCATGTACTATATATAGCCTGTTGTTTTTCCTCTATCGTGTTTTTTTTACCCTCTAAAAGAACTAAAAATGGCATACTATACAGTATGTGCGAGGTGCTACCTGAAAGTCCCGAGGCTCCTAATAAAGAAACTGAAACCATTACTTTAACTAGATCAGCACTCTGCAGAGTGCAAACTTGCGTGTTGCACACAAGTAGGCCATGACCTACATGTGCGAGGAAAGCAAGCTTATACTCAAGACTTTAGATATAAAGGTCTTTTATTACCTGAGGGAGCACCACCGACCAACACATGCATTGCACGAGTGGATAGATGTCTTAATTAGCTCATCATTATGTCTTCACCTAATCTGGCCAATTAGAGTACGTTGAGGCACCCTATGCCGTGTGGCTTTGTATCATTGTATCTTATTTATATTTTTTTTTAAATTGCCAATGTGCCCTATTAGGTAGATTGACCCAAACCATCGGTTTCACGATATGAGTTAAGCCATAGAATATGCCATGCTTTTCCCAATAGATCGACCAATTTGGTTTTATCTGCTTTTGTGAGCAATGTTTCGATGGGTGCTGCGGCTCAGAGGACATGACTTCCGATATCAAACTGCTGTGACAGTGAGACACTCTGTGTACTGCTTTGTAAGCAACTGGCAGCCCATCGATATCCACATCTTCAACACAGTGGCTTTGAACTGGAGGAAGTTGACCCCAGTGGCAACAGGAAGTGAACGCCGTGCAGATGTTCCCTCCATGCGGTATGGCTACACAGCTGTGCTGGTGCAAGATACGGTCCTCATCTGGGGAGGCCAGCTGGATGAGAAGTACAACAATGTTCTTTATGGATTCGATGTCGACGCCCACAGATGGTTCAAACCACAGGTTTCTGGAACTCTCCCAGAGGGGAGGAGTTACTGCTCAGTCCTGTGTCTTGGGGAAGGTCATGTATGTTCATGGAGGATACCGCTGGCTGTTTAAAGATACTAATGAAACATACAAGTTGGACACCAGCACCATGGTCTGGTCTTTGATCAACATTAGAGGAATTTCACCTCCTGCTTCAGCATTGCACTCTGCTACCATCATCGGGACGAAGATGTTTGTATTTGGAGGCTACAACAGCCATCAAAAAAACACCAGCGTTATAGTGTTTGACACAGAGAATGGCCGCTGGCTGGACACACCTACTACCCAGCTTCATCCTGGAGAACGATTTAGTCGTGCAGCCTTTGCCTACAGAGGGGAGCTGTACATAGGTGGTTACAGGAGAGGAAATGGCTTCCGCAGTTTATGGAAACTCAATCCAGAGACCTTCTCCTGGAGCGTGGTTAATACCAAGGGGAAAGAACCGTGTCTGAATGATATTTCGTGCTGTTCCATGATGGGAGATCGCTTCGTCATCTTTAGAAGAGACAATCTATACATCATAGACTTGAATCCTAGTCTAAAGACGTTATGCAAACTATGTGTTATTCAGCACGGTCTGGAGCAGACGGAACTCCCACACGACCTCAGGTGGGAACTGGCAGCAATGACTGCAAATACTAACTGAAAAAAACTAAAAAATAAGGGACTGAGCAGCTTTTGCAAAACACGTCCAAGACCATGAACTATATAGCCGCAGGTTTTCGTCATTTTTTGAAAATTCTTGTGAAAACGACTATTTTGACATTTTGAAATTCTCAAAAATGATGAAAAATGGCATACTATAACATGTTATAACTCAACGGCCTACTACAGATATGTTTGAATGTTTGAATGTTAAGCAACAATAGAAACCTCTGGTGTTTCTGTTATTTTCTATGTGGCATTTTGTGAGCACACAGCAAGCACAGTGACTCACTGGATAAAGATTCTGACTGGAAATTTAAAGCCCTGGGTTTCTAGTCACAGATCTTACAGTGTGTTCATTGGGATCTAATGCATTCAGCAGAGAATTAAATCTAGGAATTCTAGTAGTTCTTTTTCTCTGTTTCTTATTTATGATTTTCATTTAAAAAATTCTAAACTACGTACTATACAGGTAGTACTATGTCATCCAAAACCATGAACTATAGTATGCCTTTCATTAAATGCATTCTCAATGGCACTAGCACAAACTTTATTATACTATTAGTCCTACATACTAATAGTAATAATCATGAAAAATGGCACACTATAGTATGTTGTCCAAGACCACGAAATATAGCTTGTCGTTTTTCCCATGTTTTGTCATTTTTTGAAAATCCTTGAAAACGATGGAAAACTGCATGCTATACTAGGATGTTTTCTTCGATTTCGACATTTTAACGAAAATCCTGAAAAAATGATGAAAAACGGCATACTACAGTATGTCGTTTTTTTCTTAAGTCATCAAAAATTACCATTTTTGACATACTATACTATGTCGAAAATCCTCAAAAACGATGAAAAACGGCATGCTATAGTATGTCAAAAATTCTCTTTTTCGACATTTTTCAAAAATCCTCAAAAACGATGAAAAACATCATACTATAGCATGTTGTCTGAGACCATGTACTATAGCCTGTCGTTTTTCTTCGATGTTGTCATTTTTTTTGTAAATCCTCGCAAGCGAACATTTTCAACATACTATAGTATGTCGTTTTTTCTTGATTTTGATTTTTTTTTCGAAAATCCTCAAAAACAATGAAACACGGCATACTATAGATAGCCTAGTCTGCTGTCCAAGACCATGTACTATAACCTGTCATTTTTCTTCGATTTCGACCTTTTTCGAAAATCCTCAAAAATGATGAAAAAGGGCATACTACAGTATGTTGTTTTTTATTGATGTCATGGGGCAGCCTGTGCCCTTCAGAAAAAGACTCTTTGAGGAGCACTGACAATGTGGGCAGACGACAGAATGGACGCGGGACTTCTGACGCTCTAAAGAGAGGCTCTTTGAAATACTTCCGAGGCTTTGGGCGGTTCCGAGAGGAGACGCACAGCAGAGCCAAAGTGGGACAGAGTTACGACACTCCTGTCCAAAAGTGTATTGAGCTACTGCTCCACATAGACCTCTATTGAACTGTGACAACTAGGCAGAAATGCATTCAACTCAGGCAACAGCCCAGCTTTAATGATCTTAAATCCCTTGATTTTAGATCGTTTTGTAGCTATAGTACACCCTATTTAGTTGTTACTGTACAGTACTTTAAAACAGTTGCCATGTTTCACACATGCCTAAAATAGTTCTTATTTGCGCCGCCCTTGTTGAAAACAAATTGTATTTCGACGCCACGTTGTCCATATTCAGGCTGCATGAACAAAGCTTGTGCGCTCAGTTTCCAACCCATCTTCCACTAGATGGCTGTGGACGTATGGTGGAGAAGCTGCTAGATGCTTCTGTTCCATTGGCTGGTGTCTATCACTGCCGGGTGACGCGCATTTGTAGGCAGCGTCTTTTTTCCGCCAGGCCGAGCGCACCAAAGAAGCTGTTTTTTGCGGCACTTTTCTGCAACGGCCATTTTTATTTCCCATCCGCATCCATTCAAAAACTCCAAAAAGCCGCCGGACTTTTTGCGCTCAGGTGTAGCCATGCCCTAAGCATGCACGGCACACACACACAGAGGCAGCCAATCAATCTAACATCACTGGCCAGGTTGGGTGCTATACTGCACTGACTGGGGGTGTGGGGCGGACATTGTTTGTGCATGATTGCATTACTTCATTTCATTTATGTGTTTCTTATTCTTAAAGGTAGGGGAAGTGATTTGAAATTCATGGTGTAGTACCAGCCTGGTGCACTAGGGGCCGCCAACAGTAGCTACACTATGTGAACCTGCTGCTCTCTCCTGATTGGAGGAGAATTGTGGTGACCTGGGGAACTTTTATTAGCTCCTCTGCTAACGTGGGGGAGGGGGAAACTCCATATGTGGTTTCCACACCTTATAATAGAGCATTTTAACAGAAAAAAAATATTTTTTGGGTGATATCTGACAAAAGTGAAATCACTTCCCCTACCTTTAATGATTAATCATCATTATTCATTATATAAATTGCTGTGAATTGGTTCATTTTGATGAGTTAACTTAATTAATACAAGTAGCCATTTCAGAGAAAACATTTCATTGAATGTTCTTTCTCCTTTGTATCCCCTCAGCACTTGCCCTCCTCTGCTCAGCTCCACTGCCAAAACAGAGTAGAGGCAGCCATTGGCTGAACTAGAGTGTGGAAGGTGCCAAGTGCTGTGGGGAAGAGAGGGGTGGTTTACAGACTTAAATGATTAATATCTGATTACTATTCAATATAAAGTGATGTAGATCATAGATGTGAGTCTAACAACTAATGTCTATTGCTGTTGATTTATATTGCATGCATATGAGTTAAGGGAGCTTGTAGATCAGCTGCTTTCTCTTAATTGAGAACCCTCTCAGTGGTGGGATCCACCCCTATATAAGGGAGACTGCTGTGAGGGGTTCTTCAGTTCTGTCGACCAGCCAAGCTGTGCACACCGTGCGTGCGTGCGTGCGTGCGTGCGTGCTAGTAGTGCCCTAGTTAGTAGGGCCTGTACCTGGGCATAGCCTAGTGCATTTCTGATTGTTTTTTTTTTTTTTCGATTGTCCTCTGTTTGCCTTAAGTTTTCCTCTGTTCTTTCTTTTGTGTATTTGGCACATGGTTCAGGATTTTGGGTCTAAATAATAAAACCCTTGAAAGGGCTTTGGAGACCATGAAATCGTCTCGGACGATTACCGTCAGAGTACCCTGAGTTACCAACACTCGCATTGCGCACAAGTAGGCCATGGCCTACTTGTGTGCGAGCAGAGTGAGCGGCTAGGTGTCTTACTTACCTCACCATTACGTCATCACCTTAACTGGCCAATTAGAGTACTTTGAGGCACCCTATGCCGCGTGGCTTTGTATCTTTTGTATCATTTTTTTAATGGTCAATGTTCCCTATTATAAAGTCTCAGCTTCCTTGATTGGCCGACCCAAAACATTGTTTTCACAATTTTTTTCCCAATAGATCGACCAATGCGGTTTTATCCACTTTTGTGAGCAATGTTTCGATGGGTGCTACGGCTCAGAGGACCAGACTTCATGTATCTCACTGCTGTGACAGTGAGGCACTGTGTGTACTGCTTTGGAAGCAACTGGCAGCCGATCGATGTCCACATCTTCAACACAGTGGCTTTGAACTGGAGGAAGTTGATCCCAGTGGCAACAGGAAGTGAACGCCGCGCATATGTTCCCTTCCTGTTGTATGGCTACACAGCTGTGCTGGTGCAAGATACAGTCCTCATCTGGGGAGGCCGGCTGGATGAGAAGTACAACAATGTGCTTTATGGATTCGATGTCGACGCCCACAGATGGTTCAAACCACAGGTTTCTGGGACTCTCCCAGAGGGGAGGAGTTACTGCTCAGCCTGTGTCTTGGGGAAGGTGATGTATGTCCATGGAGGATACCGCTGGATGCTTACACCTACTAATGACACATACAAGTTGGACACCAGCATCATGGTCTGGACTTTGATCAACATTAGAGGAATTTCACCTCCTGCTTCAAAATATCACTCTGCTACCATCTTCGGGACGAAGATGTTTGTATTTGGAGGCTACACTGGGCGTGAGGACAACAGCCTCAGAGTGTTTGACACAGAGAATGACCGCTGGCTGGACACACCTTCTACCCAGCTTCATCCTGGAGAACGATGTGGTCATGCAGCCTTTGCCTACAGAGGGGAGCTGTACATAGGTGGTTACTGGAGTGAAAATGGCATCCGCAGTTTATGGAAACTCAATCCAGAGACCTTCTCCTGGAGCGTGGTTAATATCAAGGGGAAAGAACAGTGTCTGGATGATATTAGGTGCTGTTCCATGATGGGAGATGGCGTCTTTGTCTTTAAAAGAGACAATCTGTGCATCTTAGACTTGAATCCTAGCCTAAAGACATTATGCAAACTAGGAGTTATTCAGCACGTTCTAGAGCAGACGGAACTCCCACACGACCTCAGGTGGGAACTGGCAGCAATGACTGAAAATACAGTAACTGAACAAAACTAAAAAACAAGGGACTGAGCAGGTTTTGCCAAACACGTCCAAGACCATGAACTACAACCTGTCGTTTTCCCCAGGTTTTCGTCATTTTTTGAAAATCCTTGAAAACGACGATTTTGACATTTTGAAAATCCTCAAGAATGATCAAAACTGGCATACTATAGTAAACTTTGGAAAATGTCCTACTACAGATGTTTGAATGTTAAGCAACAGTAGAAACCTCTGGTGGTCCTGTTATTTTCTATGTGGCGTTTTGTGAGCACACAGCAAGCACAGTGACTCACTGTCTGGAAATTTTAAAGCCCTGGGTTTCTAGTCACAGATCTTACAGTGTGTTCATTAGGATCTAATGCATTCAGCAGAGAATTAAATCCAGGAATTCTAGTAGTTTGTTTTCTTTGTTTCTTATTTATGATTTTCATTAAAAAATATCTAAACGACTTACTATAGTACTATGTCATCCAAAACCATGAACTATAGTATGCCTTTCATTCATTTCATCCACTTTTTATTTTGAAATGTTGCAATGCATTCTCAATGGCAATAGCACAAACTTTATTATACTATTAGTCCTATATACTAGTAATAATAGTAATAATCATGAAAAACGGCACACTATAGTATGTTGTCCAAGACCACGCAATATAGCTTGTCGTTTTTCCCATGTTTTGTCATTTTTTGAAAATCCTTGAAAACGATGGAAAACTGCATACTATACTAGGATGGTTTTCTTCGATTTCGACATTTTAACGAAAATCCTGAAAAAATGATGACAAAACGGCATACTATATCATGTTGTCCAAGACCATGTACTATAGCATGTTGTATTTCCTCGATTTTGTCATTTTTTGAAAATCCTCTAAAACGAAAAAAAATGGCATAAGGTAGTTTAGTATGTTTTCCAAGACCATGTACAGTACTATACCCTGCTTTTTTCCCCAGGTTTTGTCATTTTTTGAAAATCATAAAAAACAACCATTTTCAACATACTATAGTATGTCATTTCTTCTTAATTTTTACATTTTTCGAGAATCGTCAAAAACGATGAAAAACGTCATACTATACCATGTTGTTGGAGTCCATGTACTATAGTTTATCATTTTTCTTCGATTTCAATGTTTTTCGAAAATCCTCAAAAATGTTGAAAAATGGCATACTACAGTATGTCGTTTTTTCTTAATTTTGACATTTTTCAAAAGTCAACAAAAATGTCCATTTTCGACATACTGTACTATGTCGAAAATCCTCAAAAACGATGAAAAACAGCATGCTATAGTATGTCGAAAATTCTCTACTTAAAACTTTTTCAAAAACGATGAAAAACATCATACTATAGCATGTTGTCTGAGACCATGTACTATACCCTGTCCTTTTTCTTCGATGTTGTCATTTTTTGTAAATCCTCGCAAATAAACATTTTCAACATACTATAGTATGTCGTTTTTTCTTGATTTCGACATTTTTCGAAAATCCTCAAAAACAATGAAACACTACTATAGTGTTACTATAGATAGTCTGCTGTCCGAGACCATGTACTATAACCTGTCATTTTTCTTCGATTTTGACCTTTTTCGAAAATCCTCAAATGATGAAAAACAGCATTACAGTATGTTGTTTTTTCTTGATGTCATGGGGCAGCCCGTGCCCTTTAGAATAAAACTCTTTGAGGAGCACTAAGCATGCACGGCACACACACAGAGGCAGCCAATCAATCTAACATCACTGGCCAGGTTGGGTGCTATACTGCAGTGACTGGGGTGTGTGGGCGGACATTGTTTGTGCATGACTTAATTTGCATTCATGTATTCCTTATTCTTAATGACTATTCATCATTATTCATTATATAAATTGCTATGAATTGGTTCATTTTGAGTTAACTTAATTAATACAAGCAGTCATTTCAGAGAAAACATTTCATTGAATGTTCTTTCTCCTTTGTATCCCCTCAGCACTTGCCCTCCTCTGCTCAGCTCCACTGCCAAAACAGAGTAGAGGCAGCCATTGGCTGAACTAGAGTGGGGAAGGTGCCAAGTGCTGTGGGGAAGAGAGGGGTGGTTTACAGACTTAAATGATTAATATCTGATTACTATTCAATATAAAGTGATGTAGATCATAGGGATGTTGGTCTAACAGCTAATGTCTATTGCTGTTGATTTATATTGCATGTGTAGTATTACGCAGAAGCGGGGATTGAACCCGGGACTCCCACTCGCCAGTACAACGCACAACCAGTCGCGCCAATAGGGCTGAGCCCGATTGGCAGGGCTGTTGCAGCTGGCTCATGGCTGGGTGCTACATTCACCCCCTTGATCTTTTGGAGCGCGTCCTCGCGCTTCACACTTCACACCGCGGACCGCCATACACGATGTCCCTCATGTGGACCCGCAAGGACGTAGACGGGTATATTGGGGATAACACCCGCACTCCAAATCCTGCCGACTACGCCAGATTGTAGTATTACGCAGAAGCGGGGATCGAACCCGGGACTCCCACTCGCCAGTACAACGCACAACCAGTCGCGCCAATAGGGCTGAGCCCGATTGGCAGGGCTGTTGCAGCTGGCTCATGGCTGGGTGCTAAACATGCATATGAGTTAAGGGAGCTTGTAGATCAGCTGCTTTCGCTTAATTGAGCACCCCTATATAAGGGAGACTGCTGTGAGGGGTTCTTCAGTTCTGTCGACCAGCCAAGCTGTGCACGCTGTGCGTGCGTGCTAGCTAGCTAGCTAGCTAGTAGTGCCCTAGTTAGTAGGGCCTGTACCTGGGCATAGCCTAGTGCATTTCTGATTGTTTTTTTTTTTTTTGTCGATTGTCCTCTGTTTGCCTTAAGTTTTCCTCTGTTCTTTCTTTTGTGTATTTGGCACATGGTTCAGGATTTTGGGTCTAAATAAATTAATAAAACCCTTGAAAGGGCTTTGGAGACCATGAAATCGTCTCGGACGATTACCGTCAGAGTACCCTGAGTTACCAACACTCGCATTGCGCACAAGTAGGCCATGGCCTACTTGTGTGCGAGCAGAGTGAGCGGCTAGGTGTCTTACTTACCTCACCATTACGTCATCTCCTTAACTGGCCAATTAGAGTACTTTGAGGCACCCTATGCCGCGTGGCTTTGTATCTTTTGTATCATTTTTTTAATGGTCAATGTTCCCTATTTATAAAGTCTCAGCTTCCTTGATTGGCCGACCCAAACCATTGTTTTCACAAAACGACATGTTATTTTTCCCAATAGATCGACCAATGCGGTTTTATCCACTTTTGTGAGCAATGTTCCGATGGGTGCTACGGCTCAGAGGACCAGACTTCATATATCAAACTGCTGTGACAGTGAGACACTGTGTGTACTACTTTGTAAGCAACTGGAAGCCCATCGATATCCACGTCTTTAACACAGTGGCTTTGAACTGGGGGAAGTTGACCCCAGTGGCAACAGGAAGTGAACGCCGCACAGATGCTCCCTCCATGCGGTATGGCTACACAACTGTGCTGGTGCAAGAAGATACAGTCCTCATCTGGGGAGGCTGGCTGGATGAGAAATACAACAATGTGCTTTATGGATTCAATGTCGACGCCCACAGATGGTTCAAACCACAGGTTTCTGGAACTCTCCCAGAGGGCAGGAGCAACTGCTCAGCCTGTGTCTTGGGGAAGGTGATGTATGTCCATGGAGGATGCCGCTGGCGGTGTATACATACTAATGACACATACAAGTTGGACACCAGCACCATGGTCTGGACTTTGATCAACATTAGAGGAATTTCACCTCCTACTTCAGCATATCACTCTGCTACCATCATCGGGACGAAGATGTTTGTATTTGGAGGCTACAACGGGCATCAAAAAAACACCAGAGTGTTTGACACAGAGAATGACCGCTGGCTGGACACACCTTCTACCCAGCTTCATCCTGGAGAACAATGGGGTCATGCAGCCTTTGCCTACAATGGGGAGCTGTACATAGGTAGTTACTGGAGTGAAAATGGCATCCGCAGTTTATGGAAACTCAATCCAGAGACCTTCTCCTGGAGCGTGGTTAATACCAAGGGGAAAGAACCGTGTCTGCATGATATTTCGTGCTGTTCCATGATGGGAGATCGCTTCGTCATCTTTAGAAGAGACAATCTCTACATTTTAGACTTGAATCCTAGTCTAAAGACGTTATGCAAACTATGTGTTATTCAGCACGGTCTGGAGCAGACGGAACTCCCACACGACCTCAGGTGGGAACTGGCAGCCATTACTGCAAATACAGTAACTGAACAAAACTCAAAACTAAAAAACAAGGGACTGAGCAGGTTTTTGCCAAACACGTCCAAGACCATGAACTATATAGCCGCAGGTTTTCGTCATTTTTTGAAAATTCTTGAAAACGGCGATTTTGACATTTTGAAATTCTCAAAAATGATGAAAAATGGCATACTATGACATGTTATAACTCGATTTCGGCATTTTTTGAAAACCCTCAAAAGCTTTGAAAAACGGCCTACTACAGATGTTTGAATGTTAAGCAACAATAGAAACCTCTGGTGGTTCTGTTATTTTCTATGTGGCATTTTGTGAGCACACAGCAAGCACAGTGACTCACTGGATAAAGATTCTGACTGGAGATTTAAAGCCCTGGGTTTCTAGTCACAGATCTTACAGTGTGTTCATTGGGATCTAATGCATTCAGCAGAGAATTAAATCCAGGAATTCTAGTAGTTCTTTTTCTTTGTTTCTTATTCATGATTTTCATTAAAAAAAAATCTAAACGACTTACTATAGTACTATGTCATCCAAAACCATGAACTATAGTATGCCTTTCAGTAATTTCATTCACTTTTTATTTTGAAATGTTGCAATGCATTCTCCATGGCAATAGCACAAACTTTATTATACTATTAGTCCTACATACTAATAGTAATAATCATGAAAAACGGCACACTATAGTATGTTGTCCAAGACCACGAAATATAGCTTGTCGTTTTTCCCATGTTTTGTCATTTTTTGAAAATCCTTGAAAACGACGGAAAACTGCATGCTATACTAGGATGTTTTTTTTTTATTTCGACATTTTAACGAAAAATCCTGAATAAATCATGAAAAACGGCATAGGCCTACTACAGTATGTCGTTTTTTCTTGATTTTGACATTTTTCAAAAGTCATCAAAAATTACCATTTTCGACATACTATACTATGTAAAAACGATGAAAAACGGCATGCTATAGTATGTCAAAAATTCTCTATTTCGACATTTTTCAAAAATCCTCAAAAACAATGAAAAACATCATACTATAGCATGTTGTCTGAGACCATGTACTATAGCCTGTCTTCGATGTTGTCATTTTTTTTGTAAATCCTTGCAAGCAAACATTTTCAACATACTATAGTATGTCGTTTTTTCTTGATTTTGATTTTTTCGAAAATCCTCAAAAACAATGAAACACGGCATACTATAGATAGTCTGCTGTCCAAGACCATGTACTATAACCTGTCATTTTTCTTCGATTTCGACCTTTTTCGAAAATCCTCAAAAATGATGAAAAAACGGCATACTACAGTATGTTGTTTTTTCTTGATGTCATGGGGCAGCCAGTGCCCTTTAGAAAAAACTCTTTGAGGAGCACTTACCATGCACGGCACACACACACACAGAGGCAGCCAATCAATCTAACATCACTGGCCAGGTTGGGTGCTATACTGCACTGACTGGGGGGTGTGGGGCGGACATTGTTTGTGCATGATTGCGTTACTTCATTTCATTTATGTATTCCTTATTCTTAATGATTATTCATCATTATTCATTATATAAATTGCTATGAATTGGTTCATTTTGATGAGTTAACTTAATACAAGTAGCCATTTCAGAGAAAACATTTCATTGAATGTTCTTTCTCCTTTGTATCCCCTCAGCACTTGCCCTCCTCTGCTCAGCTCCACTGCCAAAACAGAGTAGAGGCAGCCATTGGCTGAACTAGAGTGTGGAAGGTGCCAAGTGCTGTGAGGAAGAGAGGGGTGGTTTACAGACTTAAATGATTAATATCTGATTACTATTCAATATAAAGTGATGTAGATCATAGGGATGTTGGTCTAACAGCTAATGTCTATTGCTGTTGATTTATATTGCATGCATATGAGTTAAGGGAGCTTGTAGATCAGCTGCTTTCGCTTAATTGAGAACCCTCTCAGTGGTGGGATCCACCCCTATATAAGGGAGACTGCTGTGAGGGGTTCTTCAGTTCTGTCAACCAGCCAAGCTGTGCGTGCATTCGTGCGTACATGCGTGCGTGCTAGCTAGTAGTGCCCTAGTTAGTAGGGCTGTACCTGGGCATAGCCTAGTGCATTTCAGATTTTTTTTTTTTTGTCGTTTGTCCTCAGTTTGCCTTAAGTTTTCCTCGGTTCTTTTTTTTGTGTATTTGGCCAATATTATTTTCGCAGTTTTTTTCGGTTCACTGTATGATGCACATGGTTCAGGATTTTGGGTTTAAATAAAACCCTTGAAAGGGTTTTGGAGACCATGAAATCGTTTCGGACGATTTCATGGTCTCGACAGTCCTCAAACAAATCCTCAAATCCTCAAGTCTCAAAAATCCTCAAAAACAATGAAAAAGGCATACTATTGTATGTCTCCGAGACCATGTACCATAGCCTTTTCTCTTTCTTCGATTTCGACATTTTTCCTTTAAAAACAATGAAAAATGGCATACTATCACTTTTTTCTCGATTTCGACATGTTTTGAAAAATTCTCAAAAACCCTGAAAAACGACGTAGGCTACTATAGTCTGTCGCCTGAGACCATGTACTATAGCCTTTGTTTTTTCTTCGATTTCGACATTTTTCCAAAAATCCTAAAAAACGATGAAAAACGGCATACCATAGTATGGCGTCCAAGACCATGTACTATAGCCTTTGCATTTTCTACGATTTTGACATTTTTTCAAAAATCCTCAAAAACGATGAAAAGAGGCATACAATAGTACGTATGTCGGTGAGACCATATACTATAGCCATTGTTTTTTCTTCACTTTCGACAATTTTTCAAAAATCTTCAAAAACTATGAGAAACGGCATAGTATGTCTCCGAGACCATGCACCATAGCCTTTGCTCTTTCTTCGATTTCGACATTTTTCCTTTACAAATGATGAAAAGCTTTTTTCTCCATTTCGTCATTTTTTGAAAAAATCTCAAAGACCCTGAAAAACGACGTAGGCTACTATAGTCTGTCACCTGAGACCATGTACGATAGCCTTTGTTTTTTCTTCGATTTCGACATGTTTTCAAAAATCCTAAAAAGCGATGAAAAACGGCATACCATAGTATGGCGTCCAAGACCGTGTACTATAGCCTTTGCTTTTTCTACGATTTCGACATTTTTTCAAAAATCCTCAAACGATGAAAAACGTCTTACCATGGCATGTCGTCCGAGACCATGTACTATAGCCTTTGATTTTTCTTCGATTTCTTGATTTTTTTTTTCAAAAATCCTCAAAAACAATGAAAAACGCCATAAGATAGTACGTATGTCGGTGAGACCGTATACTATAGCCATTGCTTTTTCTTCACTTTTGACAATTAAAAAAAAAAAAACCTCAAAAACGATCATGACAGTTATGCCGTTTTTCAAACGGCATAACTGTCATGATCACATCCTGAGCCCCTCCCTGATGGCCCATGTTTCCCTGTGCTTCTCCTGACTCTAATTGCCCTGAGTGGCACCACCTGTAGAAAGAAATCTGTTTGACGAAAATGAAAGCCTGGGTGTCGAAACTAGTCTTTTTTTTTGAAAATACTCGGCAACAACTATAAACGGTATACTTAGTATTTTCCTCGATTTTGACATTTTTCGAAAATCCTCAAGAACAATGAAAAACGGCATGCTATAGTATGTTGTCCAAGACCATGTACTATAGCTTGAACTTTTCCCCAGGTTTCATCATTTTTTGAAAATACTTGAAAACGATGGAAAACGGCATAGGCCTACTATAGTATAGTACACTAATATTTTTCCTCGATTTTGACATTTTTTGAAAATCGGCATACTATACAGTATGTGCGAGGTGCTGAAAGTCCCGAGGCTCCTAATAAAGAAACTTAAACCATTATCTTAACTAGATCAGCACTCTGCAGAGTGCAAACTTGCGTGTTGCGCACAAGTAGGCCATGACCTACTTGTGCGAGCGAAGTGAGCTTATACTCAAGACTTTAGCTATAAAGGTCTCTTACTCACGCCATCATTACGTCATCACATATACACATATACCGTCCAATCAGAGTACGCTGAGGGACCACCACCGACCAACACTCGCATTGCGCACAAGTAGGCCATGGCCTACTTGTGTGCGAGCAGAGTGAGAGGATAGGTGCCTTACGTCACCATTACGTCATCACCTTAACTGGCCAATTAGAGTACTTTGAGGCACCCTATGCCGTGTGGCTTTGCATCTTTTGTGTCATTTTTTTAATGGTCAATGTGCCCTATTATAAAGTCTCAGCTTCCTTGATTGGCCGACCCAAACCGATGTATTCACAAAACGATATTTATAAGTTATTTTTCCCAATACAACGACCAATGCGGTTTTATCCGCTTTTGTGAGCAATGTTTCGATGGGTGCTACGGCTCAGAGGACCAGACCTCATGTATCTCACTGCTGTGACGGTGAGGCACTGTGTGTACTGCTTTGGAAATAACTGCCAGCCGATCGATGTCCACATCTTCAACACAGTGGCTTTGACCTGGAGGAAGTTGACCTCAGTGGCAACAGGAAGTGAACGCCGCGCAGATGTTCCCCCCTTGCTGTTTGGCTACACAGCTGTGCTGGTGCAAGATACGATCCTCATCTGGGGAGCCCAGCTGGATGAGAAGTACAACAACGTGCTTTATGGATTCGATGTCGACGCCCATAGATGGTTCAAACCACAGGTTTCTGGGACTCTCCCAGGGGAGAGGATACACGGCTCAGCCTGTGTCTTGGAGAAGGTGATGTATGTTCATGGAGGAAACCACAGGGTGCTTAAACATACTAATGACACATACAAGTTGGACACCAGCACCATGGTCTGGTCTTTGATCAACATTAGAGGAATTTCACCTCCTGCTTCAACATATCACTCTGCTACCATCATCGGGACGAAGATGTTTGTATTTGGAGGCTACAACAAGCATCAACAAAACACCAGCGTTAGAGTGTTTGACACAGAGAATGACCACTGGCTGGACACACCTTCTACCCAGCTTCATTCTGGAATATATGGGGCATGGAGGCATGCAGCCTTTGCCTACAACGGGGAGATGTACATAGGTGGTTACTGGAGTGAAAATGGCATCCACAGTTTATGGAAACTCAATCCAGAGACCTTCTCCTGGAGCGCGGTTAATACCAAGGGGAAAGAACCGTGTCTGAATATTTTGTGCTGTTCCATGATGGGAGATTGCTTCGTCATCTTTAGAAGAGACAATCTCTACATCTTAGACTTGAATCCTAGTCTAAAGACGTTATGCAAACTATGTGTTATTCAGCACGGCCTGGAGCAGACGGAACTCCCACACGACCTCAGGTGGGAACTGGCAGCCATGACTGCAAATACAGTAACTGAACAAAACTAAAAACTAAAAAAAAATAAGGGACTGAGCAGCTTTTTGCCAAACACGTCCAAGACCATGAACTATATAGCCGCAGGTTTTCGTCATTTTTTGAAAATTCTTTCTAAATTCTCAAAAATGATGAAAAATGGCATACTATAACATTTTATAACTCAATTTTGTTATTTTTTGAAAACCCTCGAAAGCTTTGAAAAACGGCCTACTACAGATGTTTGAATGTTAAGCAACAATAGAAACCTCTGGTGGTTCTGTTATTTTCTATGTGGCGTTTTGTGAGCACACAGCAAGCACAGTGACTCACTGGATAAAGATTCTGACTGGAAATTTAAAGCCCTGGGTTTCTAGTCACAGATCTTACAGTGTGTTCATTGGGATCTAATGCATTCAGCAGAGAATTAAATCCAGGAATTCTAGTAGTTTGTTTTCTTTGTTTCTTATTTATGATTTTCATTTAAAAAATTCTAAACGACTTACTATAGTACTATGTCATCCAAAACCATGAACTACAGGTGCTGGTCAACGAATTAGAATAATTTGAAATAGTGCAATCATTAAATTCTTTGAATGCATTTCTTGTGCAGAAAGAAAATCAGGTGTTCACCGCACCTGTCCTACTTGTTAGAGTAATCACAGAACTCGCTACCTATAAAAAATTTGCTCAGCTGAGCTTTCCAAAAGGCCCATTTAGGCCATTTAACTGTGACACTGTTGTTTCATTGAATTAGAATAATGGAGAAACCGTTTCATTGAATTAGAATATTTTTTTATTATAATTAGAATCATCACTTTCTCAGTATTTTGTGGCTGCCCCCTTGGCTTGTATGACTGCCTGAAGTCTCCGTGCAGGGGTTGACACTAAGGTCTCCGAGGCACTTGCCCGTCGGGCAAGTGCAAATCAGGTTCTACTTGCCCTGAGGTCATGGTCACTTGCCCCCCAAAAATATATTGTAAATGTTGCTTTTAAGTTTTCTTCCTACTTGGGTGCTTTCAACAGGTGGTCCGGGGACCACCAGTGGTCCCTGAGAAGGTTCCAGGTGGTCCCCAGCTAAGTTGGTTAACCAGATGTAACTCTTGAGAGCTTGAAAATGAAACCAAATGGACCCTTGCGGGTCCATTTGGTTTCATTTTCACGCTCTCAAGAGTTAAAATTCATCATCTTAATTAGCCCATAGTGGTCACAGACCCAGTGATCCCTGACGCCAGCAAATTGAGAGTTTGGAACCAAATGGACCTGGGAGAGAGATATGTAGAGATATCTAGAAAGCAGGGAAAGGCACAGAGGCAGAGTGCAATGACTGCCTTCAAGACAAATTTATCTTGTGTAGTGTTATAGTGCACGAAGTTGCACACTTGCCCGATCGGGCAACCAGGTAGCAGTCTTCACTTGCCCCACCATTTTTTTTACTTGCCTCGGGCAAGCGGGCAAGTGTTAGTGTCAAGCCCTGTCCGTGGCATCGATTTGAAGAACTAGCTATCTCTACCTATCTCTCTCCCAGGTCCATTTGGTTCCAAACTCTCATTTTGCTGGGGTCAGGGACCACTGGGTCTGTGACCACTATGGGCTAATTAAGATGATGAATTTTAACTCTTGAGAGATACATCTCAAGAGTTACATCTGGTTAACCAACTTAGCTGGGGACCACCTGGAACCTTCTCAGGGACCACTGGTGGTCCCCGGATCACCTGTTGAAAGCACCCAAGTAGGAAGTAAACTTAAAAGCAAAATTTACAATATATTTTTGGGGGGCAAGTGACCATGACCTGAGGGCAAGTAGAACCTGATTTGCACTTGCCCGATGGGCAAGTGCCTCGGAGACCTTAGTGTCAACCCCTGCACGGAGACTTCAGGCAGTCATACAAGCCAAGGGGGCAGCCACAAAATACTGAGAAAGTGATGATTCTAATTATAATAAAAATTATTCTAATTCAATGAAACGGTTTCTCCATTATTCTAATTCAATGAAACAACAGTGTCACAGTTAAATGGCCTAAATGGGCCTTTTGGAAAGCTCAGCTGAGCAATTTTTTTTATAGGTAGCGAGTTCTGTGATTACTCTAACAAGTAGGACAGGTGCGGTGAACACCTGATTTTCTTTCTGCACAAAAAATGCATTCAAAGAATTTAATGATTGCACTATTTCAAATTATTCTAATTCATTGACCAGCACCTGTATAGTATGCCTTTCATTAATTTCATCCACTTTTTATTTTGAAATGTTGCAATGCATTCTCAATGGCAATAGCCCAAACTTTATTATACTATTAGTCCTACATACTAATAGTAATAATCATGAAAAACGGCACACTATAGTACGTTGTCCAAGACCACGAAATATAGCTTGTCGTTTTTCCCATGTTTTGTCATTTTTTGAAAATCCTTGAAAACGACGGAAAACTGCATACTATACTAGGATGTTTTTCTTCGATTTCGACATTTTAACGAAAATCCTGAATAAATCATGAAAAACGGCATAGGCCTACTAACAGTATGTCGTTTTTTCGATCTTGATTTTGACATTTTTCAAAAGTCATCAAAAATTACCATTTTCGACATACTATACTATGTAAAAACGATGAAAAACGGCATGCTATAGTATGTCAAAAATTCTCTATTTCGACATTTTTCAAAAATCCTCAAAAACAATGAAAAACATCATACTATAGCATGTTGTCTGAGACCATGTACTATAGCCTGTCTTCGATGTTGTCATTTTTTTTGTAAATCCTTGCAAGCAAACATTTTCAACATACTATAGTATGTCGTTTTTTCTTGATTTTGATTTTTTCGAAAATCCTCAAAAACAATGAGGATAGTCTGCTGTCCGAGACCATGTACTATAACCTGTCATTTTTCTTCGATCTCGACCTTTTTCGAAAATCCTCAAAAATGATGAAAAACGGCATACTACAGTATGTTGTTTTTTCTTGATGCCATGGGGCAGCCCGTGCCCTTTAGAAAAAAACTCTTTGAGGAGCACTAAGCATGCACGGCACACACACAGAGGCAGCCAATCAATCTAACATCACTGGCCAGGTTGGGTGCTGCTATACTGCAGTGACTGGGGGGTGTGGGGCGGACATTGTTTGTGCATGATTGCATTACTTCATTTCATTTATGTATTCCTTATTCTTAATGATTATTCATCATTATTCATTATATAAATTGCTATGAATTGGTTCATTTTGATGAGTTAACTTAATTAATACGAACAGTCATTTCAGAGAAAACATTTCATTGAATGTTCTTTCAACTTTGTATCCCCTCAGCACTTGCCCTCCTCTGCTCAGCTCCACTGCCAAAATAGAGTAGAGGCAGCCATTGGCTGAACTAGAGTGTGGAAAGTGCTGTGGGGAAGAGAGGGTGGTTTACAGACTTAAATGAATTAATACATCTGATTACTATACAATATAAAGTGATGTAGATCATAGGGATGTTGGTCTAACAGATAATGTCTATTGCTGTTGATTTATATTGCATGCATATGAGTTAAGGAGCTTGTAGATCAGCTGCTTTCGCTTAATTGAGAACCCTCTCAGTGGTGGGTCCACCCCTATATATAAGGGAGACTGCTGTGAGGGGTTTCTTCAGTTCTCTCCAACCAGCCAAGCTGTACAGCAAAACGTGCGTGCGTGCCGTGCGTGCGTGCGTACATGCCGTGCGTGCTAGTAGCGCCCTAGTTAGTAGGGCCTGTACCTGGGCATAGCCTAGTGCATTTCTGATTGTTTTTTTTTTTTTTGTCATTTGTCCTCAGTTTGCCTTAAGTTTTCCTTGGTTCTTTCTTTTGTGTATTTGGCCAATGTTATTTTCGCAGTTTTTTCGGTTCACTGTATTATATGCACATGGTTCAGGATTTTGGGTCTAAATAAAACCCTTGAAAGGGTTTTGGAGACCATGAAATCATCTCGGACGATTTCATGGTCTCGAGAGTCCTCCTACAAATCTCAAAAATCCTCAAAAACAATGAAAAAGGCATACTATAGTATGTCTCTGAGACCATGTACCATAGCCTTTTCTCTTTCTTTGATTTCGACATTTTTCCTTTAAAAACAATGAAAAACGGCATCGTATGCCACTTTTTTCTCGATTTTGACATTTTTTTGAAAAATTCTCAAAAACCCTGAAAAAACGACGTAGCTACTATAGTCTGTCCGCCTTAGAACCATGTACAGTAGCTTTTGCTTTTTTCTCCGATTTTGAACATTTTTCCAACAATCTTATCAAAAAACAATTAGCAAAAAATGGTTATTATAGTATGTCGTCCGAGACCATGTACTAATAGCCTTTGTTTTTTATTTCTTCTTCGATTCCGACATTTTTCTCTTCCCAAAAAATCCTAAAAAACGATGAAAAAAAAAACGGCATACCATAGTATGCGCGTCCAAGACCAAGGTACTATCAGCCTTTGCTTTTTTCTTCGATTACCGACATTTTTTTCGAAAAATCCTCAAAAAACGACGTTGAAAAGCGGCGCATACAATAGCACGTATCGTCGGTGAGGACCATATACTATAGCCATTGTTTTTTCTTCCCACTTTCGACAATTTTTCAAAAATCTTCAAAAAACCCTACTGAGAAAACAGCATAGATATAGGTAGGTCTCCAAGACCATACGATAAGCCTTTGCTCTTTCTTCGATTTTTTCGATATTTTTCCTTTAAAAACGATGAAACGCTTTTTTCTCCATTTCGACATTTTTTGAAAAATTCTCAAAAACCCTGAAAAACGACGTAGGCTACTATAGTCTGTCGCCAGAGACCATGTACTCTAGCCTTTGGTTTTTCTACGATTTCGACCTTTTTTCAAAAATCCTCAAAAACGATGAAAAACGGCATACCATGGCATGTCGTCCGAGACCATGTACTATAGCCTTTGATTTTTCTTCGATTTCTTGATTTTTTTTTTCAAAAATCCTCAAAAACAATGAAAAACGCCATAAGATAGTACGTATGTCGGTGAGACCGTATACTATAGCCATTGCTTTTTCTTCACTTTTGACAATTAAAAAAAAATCCTCAAAAACGATGAAAAACGGCATAACTGTCATGATCACATCCTGAGCCCCTCCCTGATGGCCCATGTTTCCCTGTGCTTCTCCTGACTCTAATTGCCCTGAGTGGCACCACCTGTAGAAAGAAATCTGTTTGACGAAAATGAAAGCCTGGTTGTCGAAACTAGTCTTTTTTTTTGAAAATACTCGTCAACAACTATAAACGGTATACTTAGTATTTTCCTCGATTTTGACATTTTTCGAAAATCCTCAAGAACAATGAAAAACGGCATGCTATAGTATGTTGTCCAAGACCATGTACTATAGCTTGTACTTTTCCCAGGTTTCATCATTTTTTGAAAATACTTGAAAACGATGGAAAACGCATAGGCCTACTATAGTATAGTACACTAATATTTTTCCTCGATTTTGACATTTTTGAAAATCGGCATACTAGTACAGTATGTGCGAGGTGCTGAAAGTCCCGAGGCTCCTAATAAAGAAACTAAACCATTATCTTAACTAGATCAGCACTCTGCAGAGTGCAAACTTGCGTGTTGCGCACAAGTAGGCTATGACCTACTTGTGCGAGCGAAGTGAGCTTATACTCAAGACTTTAGCTATAAAGGTCTCTTACTCACGCCATCATTACGTCATCACATATACACATATACCGTCCAATCAGAGTACGCTGAGGGACCACCACCGACCAACACTCGCATTGCACATAAGTAGGCCATAGCCTACTTGTGTTTGTATCTTTTGTATCATTTTTTTAGTCAATGTGCTCTATTATAAAGTCTCAGCTTCATTGATTGGCCAACCCAAACCATTGTATTCACAAAACGATATAAGTTATTTTTCCCAATAGATCGACCAATGCGGTTTTATCCGCTTTTGTGAGCAATGTTTCGATGGGTGCTACGGCTCAGAGGACCAGACTTCCAATATCAAACTGCTGTGACAGTGAGACACTCTGTGTACTGCTTTGTAAGCAACTGGCAGCCCATCGATATCCACATCTTCAACACAGTGGCTTTGAACTGGAGGAAGTTGACCCCAGTGGCAACAGGAAGTGAACGCCGCGCAGATGTTCCCTCCTTGTTGTATGGCTACACAGCTGTGCTGGTGCAAGATACAGTCCTCCTCTGGGGAGCTGGCTGGATGAGAAGTACAAACAATGTGCTTTATGGATTCGATGTCGGCGCCCACAGATGGTTCAAACCACAGGTTTCTGGAACTCTCCCAGAGGGGAGGAGTGCTGCTCAGCCTGTGTCTTGGGGAAGGTGATGTATGTACATGGAGGACACCGCTGGGTGTGTATACGTACTAATGACACATACAAGTTGGACACCAGCACCATGGTCTGGACTTTGATCAACATTAGAGGAATTTCACCTCCTGCTTCAGCATGGCACTCTGCTACCATCATCGGGACGAAGATGTTTGTATTTGGAGGCCACAACGGGCATCAAAAAAACACCAGAGTGTTTGACACAGAGAATGACCACTGGCTGGACACACCTACCCAGCTTCATCCTGGAGAACGATGTGGTCATGCAGCCTTTGCCTACAACGGGGAGCTGTACATAGGTGGTTACTGGAGTGAAAATGGCATCCGCAGTTTATGGAAACGCAACCTAGAGACCTTCTCCTGGAGCGTGGTCAATACCAAGGGGAAAGAACCGTGTCTGAATTATATTTCGTGCTGTTCCATGATGGGAGATCGCTTCGTCATCTTTAGAAGAGACAATCTATACATCTTAGACTTGAATCCTAGTCTAAAGACGTTATGCAAACTATGTGTTATTCAGCACGGTCTGGAGCAGACGGAACTCCCACACGACCTCAGGTGGGAACTGGCAGCAATGACTGCAAATATAGAAACTGAACAAAACTAAAAAACAAGGGACTGAGCAGGTTTTGCCAAACACGTCCAAGACCATGAACTATATAGCCGCAGGTTTTCGTCATTTTTTGAAAATTCTTGAAAACGACGATTTTGACATTTTGAAATTCTCAAAAATGATGAAAAATGGCATACTATAACATGTTATAACTCAATTTTGGTATTTTTTGAAAACCCTCAATAGCTTTGAAAAACGGCCTACTACAGATGTTTGGATGTTAGGCAACAATAGAAACCTCTGGTGGTTCTGTTATTTTCTATGTGGTGTTTTGTGAGCACACAGCAAGCACAGTGACTCACTGGATAAAGATTCTGACTGGAAATGTAAAGCCCTGGGTTTCTAGTCACAGATCTTACAGTGTGTTCATTGGGATCTAATGCATTCAGCAGAGAATTAAATCCAGGAATTCTAGTAGTTTGTTTTCTTTGTTTCTTATTTATGATTTTCATTTAAAAAATTCTAAACGACTTACTATAGTACTATGTCATCCAAAACCATGAACTATAGTATGCCTTTCATTAATTTCATTCACTTTTTACTTTGAAATGTATTGTATTTCTGCGTCATTTAAATTAAGCGCCCAATGCATTCTTAATGGCAATAGCACAAACTTTACTACATACTTATACCTATAAACCCCATTTTGCCATTTTTAAGGATTTTCCAAAAAAAAGAAACCTGGGAAAACAGCAGGCAATACAAAAACACACTTTTTTCATCTATAGTATGCCAAATTTACTTATTATTATTATTTTTTGAAAATCCTCAAACTACCAAAAAACGGCATACTATAGTACTATATTTGTGCAAGACGTTTTCCCCAAGTTTTCCCCAAGTTTTGCCATTTTTTTTAAATCCTTGAAAATGATGAAAAATGGCATACTATAGCACGTTGTATGTCATTTTCTCTTTTTGACATTTTTTTTTAAAATCCGTAGTATGTTGTCTAAGACCATGTACTATAGCCTGTCGTTTTTCCAGGTATCGTCATTTTTTGAAAACCCTTGAAAACGATATAAAATGCCCTACTATACTATGTCATTTTTCCTCGATTTTGACATTTTTCAAAAAACCTCAAAAATTGTCATTTTTTGAAATTCCTCAAACTACGAAATACAACACTATAGTATGTTTTCCAAGACAATGTACTATAGCCTGTATTTTCCCTCGATTTCGACATCGATTTTTTTTTTCAAAAATCCTCAATAATGATGAAAAATGGCATAGGTTACTATAGTATGTTTTCCAAGACCATGAACATGCCTAGCGTGTTAACCCTGAAATGAGTTTGGCCTGGGGGGGGGATGCCTTGAGCCTTGACTTTTTAGACGGCAGATGAGCTCATCTGATTGGATCTCTCCAACGTGTCATCATCCCCCGGCCCTTCCCCGCCCTTCCACTGCAGTGCCACATCAAATGATTTCTAGGCCACCGTGGGTAACAAATTAGTCCAGGCTTTCCGTTTTTCCGTTTCCATTTTTTCCAAGAACATGTACTGTATAGCTTGAAGTTTTCCCCAGGTTTCATCATTTTTTGAAAATACTTGAAAATGATGCAAAACAGCATACTATAGTATAGTGCGTTGTATTTTCCCTCGATTTAAAAAAAAATATTTTTCCTCGATTTTGTCATTTTTTGAAAATCCTCAAAAATGATGAAAAACGGCATACTATTTTACGTTGTCCAAGACCATGCACTATAATAGCCTGTTGTTTTTCCTCAATATCGTATTTTTTTTTATCCTCTAAAAGAACTAAAAATGGCATACTATACAGTATGTGCGAGGTGCTACCTAAAAGTCCCGAGGCTCCTAATAAAGAAACTAAAAACCATTACTTTAACTAGATCAGCACTCAGCAGAGTGCAAACTTGCGTGTTGCACACAAGTAGGCCATGACCTACATGTGCGAGGAAAGCAAGCTTATACTCAAGACTTTAGCTATAAAGGTCTTTTATTACCTGAGGGAGCACCACCGATTAACACATGCATTTCACACAAGTAGTGAGTGGATAGATGTCTTAATTAGCTCATCATTACGTCATCACCTAATCTGGCCAATTAGAGTACGTTGAGGCACCCTATGCCGTGTGGCTTTGTATCATTGTATCTTTTTTTTTATCATTTTTTTAAATGGCCAATGTGCCCTATTAGGTAGATTAACCCAAACCATCGGTTTCACAAACCGATATAAGTTAAGCCATAGAATATGCCATGCTTTTCAAAATAGATCGACCAATTTGGTTTTATCTGCTTTTGTGAGCAATGTTTCGATGGGTGCTGCGGCTCAGAGGACATGACTTCCGATATCAAACTGCTGTGACAGTGAGACACTCTGTGTACTGCTTTGTAAGCAACTGGCAGCCCATCGATATCCACGTTTTTAACACAGTGGCTTTGAACTGGAGGAAGTTGACCCCAGTGGCAACAGGAAGTGAACGCCGTGCAGATGTTCCCTCCATGCGGTATGGCTACACAGCTGTGCTGGTGCAAGATACGGTCCTCATCTGGGGAGGCTGGCTGGGAGGAAAGTACAACAATGTGCTTTATGGATTCGATGTCGACAACCACAGATGGTTCAAACCACAGGTTTCTGGGACTCTCCCAGAGGGGACGAGGGACTGCTCAGCCTGTGTCTTGGGGAAGGTGATGTATGTACATGGAGGATGCTGGCGGTGTATACGTACTAATAACACATACAAGTTGGACACCAGCACCATGGTCTGGTCTTTGATCAACATTAGAGGAATTTCACCTCCTGCTTCAGCATATCACTCTGCTACCATCATCGGGACGAAGATGTTTGTATTTGGAGGCTGTTATTGGCCTGAGGAGAAGAACAGCATCAGAGTGTTTGACACAGAGAATGACCGCTGGCTGGACACACCTTCTACCCAGCTTCATCCTGGAAAACAATGGGGTCATGCAGCCTTTGCCTACAACGGGGAGCTGTACATAGGTGGTTACAGGAGAGGAAATGTCAGTTTATGGAAACTCAATCCAGAGACCTTCTCCTGGAGCGTGGTTAATACCAAGGGGAAAGAACCGTGTCTGCATGATATTTCGTGCTGTTCCATGATGGGAGATCGTTTTGTCATCTTTAGAAGAGACAATCTGTACATCTTAGACTTGAATCCTAGTCTAAAGACGTTATGCAAACTATGTGTTATTCAGCACAGTCTGGAGCAGACGGAACTCCCACACGACCTCAGGTGGGAACTGGCAGCAATGACTGCAAATACAGTAACTGAACAAAACTAAAAAACAAGGGACTGAGCAGGTTTTGCCAAACACGTCCAAGACCATGAACTATATAGCCGCAGGTTTTCGTCATTTTTTGAAAATTCTTGAAAACCCGATTTTGACATTTTGAAATTCTCAAAAATGATGAAAACATGTTATAACTCGATTTTGGCATTTTTTGAAAACCCTCGAAAGCTTTGAAAAACGGCCTACTACAGATGTTTGAATGTTAAGCAACAATAGAAACCTCTGGTGGCTGGTTATTTTCTATGTGGCGTTTTGTGAGCACACAGCAAGCACAGTGACTCACTGGATAAACTCACTGGGTTTCTAGTCACAGATCTTACAGTGTGTTCATTGGGATCTAATGCATGCAGCAGAGAATTAAATCTAGGAATTCTAGTAGTTCTTTTTTCTTTGTTTCTTATTTATGATTTTCATTAAAAAATTGAAACAACTTACTATAGTACTATGTCATCCAAAACCATGAACTATAGTATGCCTTTCAGTAATTTCATTCACTTTTTATTTTGAAATGTTGCAATGCATTTTCAATGGCAATAGCACAAACTTTATTATACTATTAGTCCAACATACTAATAGTAATAATCATGAAAAACGGCACACTAGTATGTTGTCCAAGACCACGAAATATAGCTTGTCGTTTTTCCCATGTTTTGTCATTTTTTGAAAATCCTTGAAAACGACGGAAAACTGCATACTATACTTCAACATTTTAACGAAAATCCTGAAAAATGATGACAAACGGCATACTATATCATGTTGTCCAAGACCATGTACTATAGCCTGTTGTATTTCCTCGATTTTGTCATTTTTTGAAAAATCCTCTAAAACGAGAAAAAATGGCATGAGGTAGTTTACTATGTTTTCCAAGACCTTGTACTATACCCTGCTGTTTTCTCAGGTTTTGTCATTTTTTGAAAATCCTCAAAAACAACCATTTTCGGCATACTACAGTATGTCGTTTTTTTCTTGACTTTGACATTTTTCAAAAGTCATCAAAAATGACCATTTTCGACATACTATACTATGTCGAAAATCCTCAAAAACGATGAAAAACGGCATGCTATAGTATGTCGAAAATTCTCTATTTCAACATTTTTCAAAAATCCTCAAAAACGATGAAAAACATCATACTATAGCATGTTGTCTGAGACCATGTACTATAGCCTGTCGTTTTTCTTCGATGTTGTCATTTTTTTGTAAATCCTTGCAAACGAACATTTTCAACATACTATAGTATGTTGTTTTTTCTTGATTTTGACATTTTTCGAAAATCCTCAAAAACAATGAAACAAGGCATACAATAGATAGTCTGCTGTCCGAGACCATGTACTATAACCTGTCATTTTTCTTCGATTTCGACCTTTTTCGAAAATTCTCAAAAATGATGAAAAACGGCATACTACAGTATTGTTTTTTCTTGATGTCACGGGGCAGCCCGTGCCCTTTAGAAAAAAAAACTCTTTGAGGAGCACTAAGCATGCACGGCACACACACAGAGGCAGCCAATCAATCTAACATCACTGGCCAGGTTAGGTGCTATAGAGCTGCCCAGTGACGTCACCGCCCCTGTTCCGGAAGTCTTTTCCTCATTCATTTTTCTCATAGACTTTTCAAAAATAATTTATATCAAGGCGATTACGCCGCGGCCAAAGCCAACTCAGGTCGTGACAAATCATGACAACAAACAAAATATCGTCATATAATATATAATTGGGAAGAAGTAGAAAACGGCATGATACAAGACTTTTTGTTTCGTTTTTCATCTTAGAAATTATTTTATTGTCCCAAAAGTTTGTGTGTGTCATCATGATTCGTCACGACTCGAGTTGGCTTTGTCCGCGGCGTAATCGTCTTGATATAAATTATTTTCGAAAAGTCTATGAGAAAAATGAATTGGGAAAAGACTTCCGGAACAGGGGCGGTGATGTCACTGCGCAGCTCTATACTGCAGTGATTGGGGGGGTGTGGGGCGGACATTGTTTGTGCATGATTGCGTTACTTCATTTCATTTATGTATTCCTTATTCTTAATGATTATTCATCATTATTCATTATATAAATTGCTATGAATTGGTTCATTTTGATGAGTTAACTTAATTAATACAAACAGTCATTTCAGAGAAAACATTTCATTGAATGTTCTTTCTCCTTTGTATCCCCTCAGCACTTGCCCTCCTCTGCTCAGCTCCACTGCCAAAACAGAGTAGAGGCAGCCATTGGCTGAACTAGAGTGTGGAAGGTGCCAAGTGCTGTTGGGAAGAGAGGGGTGGTTACAGACTTAAATGATTAATATCTAATTACAATTCAATATAAAGTGATGTAGATCATAGGGATGTTGGTCTAACAACTAAATGTCTATTGCTGTTGATTTATATTGCATGCATATGAGTTAAGGGAGCTTGTAGATAAGCTGCTTTCGCTTAATTGAGAACCCTCTCAGTGGTGGGATCCACCCCTATAAAAGGAGACTGCTGTGAGGGGTTCTTCAGTTCTGTCAACCAGCCAAGCTGTGCACACCCTGCGTGTGTGCGTGCGTGCGTGCCTGCCTGCGTGCGTGCCTGCTAGACTGCTAGTAGTGTCCTAGTTAGTAGGGCAGGGGTGGGCCAACCATCAGAGACTAAAGCCACATTTTTTTACTGTGTTATGGCAAAGAGCCACATCATACGCGCACGCACACACAGGCGCACACACACACACATGCACAGTAACTAACTTCACAGCATCTTGAGACTACTTGTTTATGTCCACATATAAGCTGAAGTAGACTTACAAAGGACAAACACTGGCAGTGCAGTCATAGTCAAAGAACAGTCATTTACAAGCTGCATAGGCAGACAGACAGGCATGCAGGCAGACAGAGACAGAGACACAGCATGCAGTGGCAGACAGACAGGCAAGCAGGCAGGCAGACACAGACAGACAGACAGGCAGGGCAGGCAGGCAGGCAGGCAGGCAGGCAGACAGAGACACAGGCAGGCAGTGGCAGGCAGGCAGACACAGACAGACAGACAGGCAGGCAGGCAGGCAGGCAGGCAGACACAAATAAACAGACAGACAGCGCCATAACTGCCTTATGAAAATGAACCACAGAAA